>CM042140.1:137828023-137914168 GCA_023376005.1 Doryteuthis pealeii | reverse complement strand
CTTTTCATTCCAGTCCTTTCTGCTTTTTTTTCTTCATCTTCCCTATTTTCTCTTTTTCTCTTTCTCTTTTTATCTGTTCCTCTTTTTTTTTCTTCTTTTCTTTTCTTTCTTTTTTTTTTTCGCTTTTCTTTTCCTTTGTTCTTTTCTATTCCTCCTTTTCTCTGTTTTTTACATCCTCCTTCTTTCTCCTCTATTTTTCCCTCTTTACTTTTGCTTCCTTTTTCCTTTATACTTCGCTAAGTCTTTTTTGTTTCCAACCTAAGTGCCTTTTCTCTTTCAGCTCAAGTCTTTTTGTTTCCAACCTAAGTTGCCTTTCTCTTTCAGCTCAAGTCTTTTGTTCCAACCTAATTTGCTTTCTCTTTCAGCTCAAGTCTTTTTGTTCCAACCTAAGTTGCCTTTTCTCTTTCAGCTCAAGTCTTTTGTTTCCAACCTAATTTGCCTTTTCTCTTTCAGCTCAAGTCTTTTTTACTTGTTTCCAACCTTAAGTTGCCTTTTTCTCTTTCAGCCTCAAGTCTTTTTGCTTTCCAACCTAAGTTGCCTTTTCTCTTTTCAGCTCAAGTCTTTTTGTTTCCAACCTAAGTTACCTTTTCTCTCAGCTCAAGTCTTTTTGTTCCAACCTAATTTGCCTTTCTCTTTGCAGCTCAAGTCTTTTTGTTTCCAACCTAATTTGCCTTTTCTCTTTTCAGCTCAAGTCTTTTTGTTTCCAACCTAAGTTGCCTTTTCTCTTTCAGCTCAAGTCTTTTTTGTTTCCAACCTAAGTTGCCTTTTCTCTTTCAGCTCAAGTCTTTTTGTTTCCAAACCTAAGTTACCTTTCTCTTTTCAGCTCAATCTTTTTGTTTCCAACCTAAGTTGCCTTTTCTCTTTCAGCTCAAGTCTTTTGTTTCCAACTAATTGCCATTTCTCTTTCAGTTCAAGTCTTTTGTTTTCCAACCTAGTTGCCTTTTCTCTTTCAGCTCAAGTCTTTTGTTTCCAACCTGAATTTGCCTTTCTCTTTCAGCTCAATCTTTTTGTTTCCAACCTAAGTTGCCTTTTCTCTTTCAGCTCAAGTCTTTTTGTTTCCAACCTAATTGCCTTTCTCTTTCAGTTCAAGTCTTTTTGTTTCCAACCTAATTTGCCTTTTCTCTTTCAGTTCAAGTCTTTTTGTTTCCAACCTAATTTGCCTTTTCTCTTTCAGTTCAAGTCTTTTGTTTTCCAACCTAATTTGCCTTTCTCATTCAGTCTCAAGTCTTTTTGTTTCCAACCTAATTTGCCTTTTCTCTTTCAGCTCAAGTCTTTTTGTTTCCAACCAATTTGCCTTTTCTCTTTCAAGCTCAAGTCTTTTTTGTTTCAATCTAAGTTGCCTTTTCTCTTTCAGTTCAAGTCTTTTTGTTTCCAACCTTAATTTGCTTTTCTCTTTCAGTCAAGTCTTTTGTTTCCAACCTAATTTGCCTTTTCTTCTTTCAGCTCAAGTCTTTTGTTTCCAACCTAATTTGCTTTTCTCTTTCAGCTCAAGTCTTTTTGTTTCCAACCTAATTTGCCTTTCTCTTTCAGCTCAAGTCTTTTGTTTCCAATCTCTTCAGCTCCTTATTTCAATTTGCTTTTCTCTTTCCAGCTCAGTTTCCTTCTCAAAGTCACTTATTTGCCTTTTCTCTTTCAGCTCAAGTCTCTTGTTTCCCCCGCTCATTGCCTTTTCTCTTTCAGCTCAAGTCTCTTATTCCAACCTAATTTGTCTTTTCTCTTTTAGTTCCAGTCTCTTGTTTTTAACCCCATTTCTTCATTTCCTCAATCTAACAAATTTCTCCCAAACTTACATAATGTTTCAGAGCGAAAAGAACTACTAGAGACTTACTAGTACGAATAGAAACCCTAATCCAAGAAGAATTCATAAAACACTAACATCTGGTATTTTCGATCTTAAAAAGCCTATGACACGACATAGCTATACGGCATACTTAAAGATTTGAAAGATTTTGTATTACCTTGCAGACTCTACATCTTCAAACATTTCGTAGAAAATTGATATTTCCAAATACCAAACACATTTTCTGATCCAAGGTAACAAGCGGTGGGTGTCCCCCAGGGCAATATCCTATCCGTAACCCTATTTATGATTAAGATAAACAATAAAGCAACCTGTCTTCCTCCAGAAATCAAAGGGTCATTGTGACGGCAACACCCTTTATTTGAGTAAATACGGGAGTTGTCACTTATCCTCCTGTCTCGCAATTGGTCTTCAACGTTCCTGCCTGCTAATAATAATTGAAAACTAGCGCCACACGCACATGTGACTTTTACCGGTGTCAAACGGTGCTTGTACCCACGCAATAGGATGGCTGAACAAAACAAGGGAGATAATTATCTTGCATTTACAGTCATGATATGTAGACGAATTTTTTATTTGTTACAGTTCCAAAATCTGACTACAATAGAAAGAAAATACAACAATGCATCAACAAGATATAGAAATTGGCCACGGAAAATCGATTCACAATCTCAAATCACAAATCAAAATGCAATGTGCTTCTGCCAAATTATTGGAAATTCCATAACCAATTATCTCCCCCTGCCGCTAGGGGGCGAGTCGCCGGCATCGTATGTTGGTGCCAATACCAAAAACTTCACTTATCGAAAGCAGTACTGGAGGAGAGACGTAAAACCACCAAGCTCTCATTACCAACCCCCAAAATGCACAGCCACCCTAACCAAACAATAAATGGTACTGAAATACCAATAACACATGAACAGAAATTCCTTAGCATTTTCCTTGATTCAAAATTGTCTTTTATCCCACATAAAAGTTAAGAATAAAAATGCAATCGCGCCATCAAACTATTGAGAGCCCGCACAGACTTTGGTGCTTGTAACTGCCGCTAAATTCGACAATTAATCCTATCTTATTTTTATATAGATAATTTTGTTTGTAAAATTAACTAAAACCATAGTATCCAATTTTAATAGAGAGAATAATTTTTCTGCGGGCTGCTATTTCTCTAATCCGGAAAGTGGTAAAGGGAACACTTATACAAGGTCCCTTTAGATTCTGCCACTGGCCAAGACGGATGATACGGTGAGTACTCTGACATTCTTCAAGTCTTTTGATTCTTAGAAATGTATTTGCTGTTATACATCTTATTTGGCAAAGTATTCGCTGTCATTAAATGTTATTTGTTTTGTTTGTAGTTTCACGGTGTTTATTAAATAAACTTAATGACATCAGTACAGAAGCGTCCCCTTTATTTTTATTCGAAAACCAGTGAGCAGTAACAGTGCTGACAGAATGATCCTTATCAAGCTATACAGATCTTTAATAAGATCAAAACTCGATTATGGCTGCTTCATATACGGAGAAGCCAGTAAATCCTACCTACAACTAATAGGAATAACAAATGTAGATATTGGGTTCTTAGAATCCCCGATGGCAAGCAAATAATTTCGGAAGAAGGAAGATAAAACCACAGTTGATAATCAAAACATATATTCAAAAATACAAAGATGATGCAAATTTTCTGGCAATTTATTTGTAACTACTTCACCGGTAGAAAGCCTATCTATAAAAGTAAACGAACCCTTTCACTATTTAATAATACAAAAATTAGCATGACCGTACTATATCTCTTGCCTTTTAGTATTTCAGTTCCAGTCTCTGTTACCAACCTAATTTGTCTTTTCTCTTTCCAGGGTCCGTTTGTACACTCATTTTTCTTTTTTCTTTCAGTTTCAGGCTCTGTTTCCTTTCTCTTTACGTTGGAGGCTCTGTATAGTTTCTCTTTAGCCTTTTCTCTCTTTACGTTGGGTTGGAGGCTCTGTATCGTTCTTTTTTGCCTTTTTCTCTCTTTACGTTGGAGGCTCTGGTCGTTTCTCTTTGCCTTTTCTCTCTTTACGTTGGAGGCTCTGTATCGTTTCTCTTTAGCCTTTTCTCTCTTTACGTTGGAGGCTCTGTATCGTTTCTCTTTAGCCTTTTCTCTCTTTACGTTGGAGGCTCTGTATAGTTTCTCTTTTGCCTTTCTCTCTTTACGTTGGAGGCTCTGTGTCGTTTCTCTTTTGCCTTTTCTCTCTTTACGTTTTTTTGCAAGGGGTGGTGAAACCCCTAACAACCAGAAACGTTGTTTTTTTTTCTGTTGGTTGTTTTGTGCAGGGGTGATGATAACCAGGGCAAACAGAAACATTTTTTGTGCAGGGGGTGAGGAAAACTCAAAACCAGAACTTTTTTTTTATTGGTTGGTTGTCTTGTGCAGGGGGCGAGGAAAACCCTAACAACCAGAATTTTAAAAAAAGTTTTTTTGTTGACGTTTTGTGCAGGGGATGATAACCACAATAACCAGAAACGTTTTTTTTTGCGCAGGGGGTGAACTTGTTGGTTGTTTTGTGTAAGGGGTGAAAGCCCTAACAACCACACACGCTTTATTTTATTTTATTTTTTTTATTATTGGTTGGTTGTCTTGTGCAGGGGGACGATGAAAACCCTAACAACCAGATTTTTTTGTGCAGGGGATAATAACCAGAAACTGTTTTTGTTTTTGTTTTGCGCAGGGGTGATGAAAACCCCAACAAACAGAAACGTTTTTATTCTTTTTCTTTTGTGGTTGTTTCGTGTAGGGGGTGATGAAAGCCCCAACCACCACACAAGTTTTTTATTTTTTATTTTTTTTTTTTCTGTATGAAAACCCCAACAAGAAACGTTTTGTGCAGGTGGTGAGGAAAACTCAGAACCAAAACTTTTCTTGGTTGGTTGTCTTTATCAGAGGGCGATGAAAACCCTAACAACCAGAAATTTTTTATTTTTTTTGTGCATGGGAAGATAACAACAATAACCAGAAACAGTTTTTTGTTTGTTTCGTGTAAGGGGGTGATGAAACCCCCAACAACCACACACCATTTTTTTTTTTTTTCTTTTTCTTTTGCATGGAAAGATGACAATAAGCAGAAACTTTTTTTTGTTTGTTTCGTGTAAGGGGGTGATGAAACCCCCAACAACCACCACACCATTTTTTTTTCTTTTTTTTTTGCATGGGAAGATAACAATAACCAGAAACTTTTTTTTGTTTGTTTCGTGTAAGGGGGTGATGAAACCCCCAACAACCACACACCATATTTTTCTCTTTTTTTTTTGCATGGGAAGATAACAACAATAAGCAGAAACTGTTTTTTGTTTGTTTCGTGTAAGGGGGTGATGAAACCCCCAACAACCACACACCATTTTTTTTTTCTTTTTTTTTCTTTTTCTTTTGCATGGGAAGATAACAATAACCAGAAACTTTTTTTGTTTGTTTCGTGTAAGGGGGTGATGAAACCCCCAACAACCACACACCATTTTTTTTTTCTTTTTTTTTTCTTTTTCTTTTGCATGGGAAGATAACAATAACCAGAAACTTTTTTTTGTTTGTTTCGTGTAAGGGGTGATGAAACCCCCAACAACCACACACCATTTTTTTTCTTTTTTTTTCTTTTCTTTTGCATGGGAAGATAACAATAAGCAGAAACTTTTTTTTGTTTGTTTCGTGTAAGGGGGTGATGAAACCCCAACAACACACACACCATTTTTTTTTCTTTTTTTTATTGCATGGGAAGATAACAACAATAACCAGAAACTGTTTTTTGTTTGTTTCGTGTAAGGGGGTGATGAAACCCCCAACAACCACACACCATTTTTTTTTTTTGCATGGGAAGATAACAACAATAACCAGAAACTGTTTTTTTGTTTGTTTCGTGTAAGGGGGTGATGAAACCCCCAACGACCACACACCATTTTTTTTCTTTTTTTTTTTGCATGGGAAGATAACAACAATAACCAGAAACTGTTTTTGTTTGTTTCGTGTAAGGGGGTGATGAAACCCCCAACAACCACACACCATTTTTTTTCTTTTTTTTTCTTTTTCTTTTGCATGGGAAGATAACAATAACCAGAAACTTTTTTTGTTTGTTTCGTGTAAGGGGGTGATGAAACCCCCAACAACCACACACCATTTTTTTTTCTTTTTTTTTTCTTTTTCTTTTGCATGGGAAGATAACAATAACCAGAAACTTTTTTTTGTTTGTTCGTGTAAGGGGGTGATGAAACCCCCAACAACCACACACCATTTTTTTTCTTTTTTTTTCTTTTTCTTTTGCATGGGAAGATAACAATAAGCAGAAACTTTTTTTTGTTTGTTTCGTGTAAGGGGGTGATGAAACCCCCAACAACCACACACCATTTTTTTTTCTTTTTTTTTTCTTTTTCTTTTGCATGGGAAGATAACAATAAGCAGAAACTTTTTTTTGTTTGTTTCGTGTAAGGGGGTGATGAAACCCCCAATAACCACACACCATTTTTTTTTCTTTTTTTTTTGCATGGGAAGATAACAACAATAACCAGAAACTGTTTTTGTTTGTTTCGTGTAAGGGGGTGATGAAACCCCCAACAACCACACACCATTTTTTTTTCTTTTTTTTATTGCATGGGAAGATAACAACAATAACCAGAAACTGTTTTTTGTTTGTTTCGTGTAAGGGGGTGATGAAACCCCCAACAACCACACACCATTTTTTTTTTTTGCATGGGAAGATAACAACAATAACCAGAAACTGTTTTTTGTTTGTTTCGTGTAAGGGGGTGATGAAACCCCAACAACCACACACCATTTTTTTTCTTTTTTTTTTTGCATGGGAAGATAACAACAATAACCAGAAACTGTTTTTGTTTGTTTCGTGTAAGGGGGTGATGAAACCCACAACAACCAAACACCATTTTTTTTTTCTTTTTCTTTTGCATGGGAAGATAACAACAATAACCAGAAACTGTTTTTGTTTGTTTCGTGTAAGGGAGTGATGAATCCCCCAACAACCACACACCATTTTTTTTTTCTTTTTTTTTGCATGGGAAGATAACAACAATAAGCAGAAACTTTTTTTTGTTTGTTTCGTGTAAGGGGGTGATGAAACCCCAACAACCACACACCATTTTTTTTTCTTTTTTTTGCATGGGAAGATAACAACAATAACCAGAAACTGTTTTTGTTTGTTTCGTGTAAGGGGGTGATGAAACCCCAACAACCACACACCATTTTTTAAAATTTTTTTTTCTTTTTCTTTGCATGGGAAGATAACAATAACCAGAAACTTTTTTTTGTTTGTTTCGTGTAAGGGGGTGATGAAACCCCAACAACCACACACCATTTTTTAAAATTTTTTTTTTGTGCATGGGAAGATAACAACAATAACCAGAAACAGTTTTTTGTTTGTTTCGTGTAAGGGGGTGATGAAACCCCAACAACCACACACCATTTTTTTTTTTTTTTTCTTTTTCTTGCATGGAAAGATGACAATAAGCAGAAACTTTTTTTTGTTTGTTTCGTGTAAGGGGTGATGAAACCCCCAACAACCACACACCATTTTTTTTCTTTTTTTTTTGCATGGGAAGATAACAATAACCAGAAACTTTTTTTTGTTTGTTTCGTGTAAGGGGGTGATGAAACCCCCAACAACCACACACCATATTTTTCTCTTTTTTTTTTTGCATGGGAAGATAACAACAATAAGCAGAAACTGTTTTTTGTTTGTTTCGTGTAAGGGGGTGATGAAACCCCCAACAACCACACACCATTTTTTTTTTTTTTTTTTTTTCTTTTTCTTTTGCATGGGAAGATAACAATAACCAGAAACTTTTTTTGTTTGTTTCGTGTAAGGGGGTGATGAAACCCCCAACAACCACACACCATTTTTTTTTTCTTTTTTTTTTCTTTTTCTTTTGCATGGGAAGATAACAAATAACCAGAAACTTTTTTTTGTTTGTTTCGTGTAAGGGGGTGATGAAACCCCCAACAACCACACACCATTTTTTTCTTTTTTTTCTTTTCTTTTGCATGGGAAGATAACAATAAGCAGAAACTTTTTTTGTTTGTTTCGTGTAAGGGGGTGATGAAACCCCCAACAACCACACACCATTTTTTTTTCTTTTTTTTATTGCATGGGAAGATAACAACAATAACCAGAAACTGTTTTTGTTTGTTTCGTGTAAGGGGTGATGAAACCCCCAACAACCACACACCATTTTTTTTTTTTTGCATGGGAAGATAACAACAATAACCAGAAACTGTTTTTGTTTGTTTCGTGTAAGGGGGTGATGAAACCCCCAACGACCACACACCATTTTTTTTTCTTTTTTTTTTTGCATGGGAAGATAACAACAATAACCAGAAACTGTTTTTGTTTGTTTCGTGTAAGGGGTGATGAAACCCCCAACAACCACACACCATTTTTTTTTTCTTTTTTTTCTTTTTCTTTTGCATGGGAAGATAACAATAACCAGAAACTTTTTTTGTTTGTTTCGTGTAAGGGGGTGATGAAACCCCCAACAACCACACACCATTTTTTTTTCTTTTTTTTTCTTTTTCTTTTGCATGGGAAGATAACAATAACCAGAAACTTTTTTTTGTTTGTTTCGTGTAAGGGGGTGATGAAACCCCCAACAACCACACACCATTTTTTTTCTTTTTTTTCTTTTCTTTTGCATGGGAAGATAACAATAAGCAGAAACTTTTTTTTGTTTGTTTCGTGTAAGGGGGTGATGAAACCCCAACAACCACACACCATTTTTTTTCTTTTTTTTTTCTTTTTCTTTTGCATGGGAAGATAACAATAAGCAGAAACTTTTTTTTGTTTGTTTCGTGTAAGGGGGTGATGAAACCCCCAATAACCACACACCATTTTTTTTTTTTTTTTTGCATGGGAAGATAACAACAATAACCAGAAACTGTTTTTGTTTGTTTCGTGTAAGGGGTGATGAAACCCCCAACAACCACACACCATTTTTTTTTCTTTTTTTTATTGCATGGGAAGATAACAACAATAACCAGAAACTTTTTTGTTTGTTTCGTGTAAGGGGGTGATGAAACCCCAACAACCACACACCATTTTTTTTTTTTTGCATGGGAAGATAACAACAATAACCAGAAACTGTTTTTTGTTTGTTTCGTGTAAGGGGTGATGAAACCCCAACAACCACACACCATTTTTTTTTCTTTTTTTTTTTTGCATGGGAAGATAACAACAATAACAGAAACTGTTTTTGTTTGTTTCGTGTAAGGGGGTGATGAAACCCACAACAACCAAACACCATTTTTTTTTTTCTTTTTTTTTTGCATGGGAAGATAACAACAATAACCAGAAACTGTTTTTGTTTGTTTCGTGTAAGGGAGTGATGAATCCCCCAACAACCACACACCATTTTTTTTTCTTTTTTTTTGCATGGGAAGATAACAACAATAAACAGAAACTGTTTTTGTTTGTTTCGTGTAAGGGGTGATGAAACCCCCAACAACCACACACCATTTTTTTTTCTTTTTTTTTGCATGGGAAGATAACAACAATAACCAGAAACTGTTTTTGTTTGTTTCGTGTAAGGGGGTGATGAAACCCCCAACAACCACACACCATTTTTTAAAATTTTTTTTTCTTTTTCTTTTGCATGGGAAGATAACAATAACCAGAAACTTTTTTTTGTTTGTTTCGTGTAAGGGGGTGATGAAACCCCCAACAACCACACACCATTTTTTTTTTTTTTTTTCTTTTTCTTTTGCATGGGAAGATAACAATAACCAGAAACTTTTTTTGTTTGTTTCGTGTAAGGGGTGATGAAACCCCCAACAACCACACACCATTTTTTTTTCTTTTTTTTTCTTTTTCTTTTGCATGGGAAGATAACAATAACCGGAAACTTTTTTTTGTTTGTTTCGTGTAAGGGGTGATGAAACCCCCAACAACCACACACCATTTTTTTTTTCTTTTTTTTCTTTTTCTTTTGCATGGGAAGATAACAATAACCGGAAACTTTTTTTTTGTTTCGTGTAAGGGGGTGATGAAACCCCCAACAACCACACACCATTTTTTTTTCTTTTTTTTTTGCATGGGAAGATAACAACAATAACCAGAAACTGTTTTTGTTTGTTTCGTGTAAGGGGGTGATGAAACCCCCAACAACCACACACCATTTTTTTAAAATTTTTTTTTTTTGTGCATGGGAAGATAACAACAATAAGCAGAAACTTTTTTTTGTTTGTTTCGTGTAAGGGGTGATGAAACCCCCAACAACCACACACCATTTTTTTTTTTTTTTTTTTTCTTTTTCTTTTGCATGGGAAGATAACAATAACCAGAAACTTTTTTTGTTTGTTTCGTGTAAGGGGGTGATGAAACCCCCAACAACCACACACCATTTTTTTTTTTTTTTTTCTTTTTCTTTTGCATGGGAAGATAACAATAACCGGAAACTTTTTTTGTTTGTTTCGTGTAAGGGGGTGATGAAACCCCCAACAACCACACACCATTTTTTTTTTCTTTTTTTTCTTTTTCTTTTGCATGGGAAGATAACAATAACCGGAAACTTTTTTTTTGTTTCGTGTAAGGGGTGATGAAACCCCCAACAACCACACACCATTTTTTTTTCTTTTTTTTTTGCATGGGAAGATAACAACAATAACCAGAAACTGTTTTTTGTTTGTTTCGTGTAAGGGGGTGATGAAACCCCAACAACCACACACCATTTTTTTTCTTTTTTTTTTGCATGGGAAGATAACAACAATAACCAGAAACTGTTTTTGTTTGTTTCGTGTAAGGGGGTGATGAAACCCCAACAACCACACACCATTTTTTTTTCTTTTTTTTTTGCATGGGAAGATAACAATAACCAGAAACTGTTTTTGTTTGTTTCGTGTAAGGGGGTGATGAAACCCCCAACAACCACACACCATTTTTTTTTCTTTTTTTTTTGCATGGGAAGATACAACAATAACCAGAAACTGTTTTTGTTTGTTTCGTGTAAGGGGGTGATGAAACCCCCAACAACCACACACCATTTTTTTTCTTTTTTTTTTGCATGGGAAGATAACAACAATAACCAGAAACTGTTTTTGTTTGTTTCGTGTAAGGGGGTGATGAAACCCCCAACAACCACACACCATTTTTTTTCTTTTTTTTTTGCATGGGAAGATAACAACAATAACCAGAAACTGTTTTTGTTTGTTTCGTGTAAGGGGGTGATGAAACCCCCAACAACCACACACTATTTTTTTTCTTTTTTTTTTGCATGGGAAGATAACAACAATAACCAGAAACTGTTTTTGTTTGTTTCGTGTAAGGGGGTGATGAAACCCCCAACAACCACACACCATTTTTTTTTTTTTTTTTGCATGGGAAGATAACAATAACCAGAAACTGTTTTTGTTTGTTTCGTGTAAGGGGTGATGAAACCCCCAACAACCACACACCATTTTTTTTCTTTTTTTTTTGCATGGGAAGATAACAACAATAACCAGAAACTGTTTTTGTTTGTTTCGTGTAAGGGGGTGATGAAACCCCAACAACCACACACCATTTTTTTCTTTTTTTTTGCATGGGAAGATAACAACAATAACCAGAAACTGTTTTTGTTTGTTTCGTGTAAGGGGGTGATGAAACCCCCAACAACCACACACCATTTTTTTTCTTTTTTTTTGCATGGGAAGATAACAACAATAACCAGAAACTGTTTTTGTTTGTTTCGTGTAAGGGGGTGATGAAACCCCAACAACCACACACTATTTTTTTTCTTTTTTTTTTGCATGGGAAGATAACAATAAGCAGAAACTGTTTTTTGTTTGTTTCGTGTAAGGGGTGATGAAACCCCAACAACCACACACCATTTTTTTCTTCTTTTTTTTATTGCATGGGAAGATAACAATAACCAGAAACTTTTTTTGTTTGTTTCGTGTAAGGGGGTGATGAAACCCCAACAACCACACACCATTTTTTTCTTTTTTTTTCTTTTTCTTTTGCATGGGAAGATAACAATAACCAGAAACTTTTTTTGTTTGTTTTGTGTAAGGGGGTGATGAAACCCCCAATAACCACACACCATTTTTTTTTCTTTTTTTTGTGCATGGGAAGATAACAACAATAACCAGAAACTTTTTTTTGTTTGTTTCGTGTAAGGGGTGATGAAACCCCCAACAACCACACACCATTTTTTTTTCTTTTTTTTTTTGCATGGGAAGATAACAACAATAACCAGAAACTGTTTTGGTTTGTTTCGTGTAAGGGGGTGATGAAAACCCCAACAACCACACACCATTTTTTTTTCTTTTTTTTTGCATGGGAAGATAACAACAATAACCGGAAACTTTTTTTTTGTTTGTTTCGTGTAAGGGGTGATGAAACCCCAACAACCACACACCATTTTTTTTTTTTTTTTCTTTTGCATGGGAAGATAACAATAACCGGAAACTTTTTTTTGTTTGTTTTGTGTAAGGGGGTGATGAAACCCCCAATAACCACACACCATTTTTTTTTTATTTTTTTTGTGCATGGGAAGATAACAACAATAACCAGAAACTTTTTTTTTGTTTGTTTCGTGTAAGGCGGTGATGAAACCCCCAACAACCACACACCATTTTTTTTTCTTTTTCTTTTGCATGGGAAGATAACAACAATAACCGGAAACTTTTTTTTGTTTTTTGTGTAAGGGGGTGATGAAACCCCCAATAACCACACACCATTTTTTAAAATTTTTTTTGTGCATGGGAAGATAACAACAATAACCAGAAACTTTTTTTTGTTTGTTTCGTGTAAGGGGGTGATGAAACCCCCAACAACCACACACCATTTTTTTTCTTTTTTTTTCTTTTTCTTTTGCATGGGAAGATAACAATAACCAGAAACTTTTTTTTGTTTGTTTTTTTGTGTAAGGGGGTGATGAAACCCACAATAACCACACACCATTTTTTTTTCTTTTTTTTGTGCATGGGAAGATAACAACAATAACCAGAAACTGTTTTTTTGTTTGTTTCGTGTAAGGGGTGATGAAACCCCAACAACCACACACCATTTTTTTTTCTTTTTTTTTCTTTGCATGGGAAGATAACAATAACCGGAAACTTTTTTTGTTTGTTTCGTGTAAGGGGGTGATGAAACCCCAACAACCACACACCATTTTTTCTTTTTTTTTTTTTCTTTTGCATGGGAAGATAACAATAACCGGAAACTTTTTTTGTTTGTTTCGTGTAAGGGGGTGATGAAACCCCAACAACCACACACCATTTTTTTTTCTTTTTTTTTTTTTTCTTTTGCATGGGAAGATAACAACAATAACCAGAAACTTTTTTTGTTTGTTTCGTGTAAGGGGGTGATGAAACCCCCAACAACCACACACCATTTTTTTTTCTTTTTTTTTTGTGCATGGGAAGATAACAACAATAACCAGAAACTTTTTTTGTTTCTTTCGTGTAAGGGGGTGATGAAACCCCCAACAACCACACACCATTTTTTTTTTCTTTTTTTTGCATGGAAGATAACAACAATAACCAGAAACTGTTTTTGTTTGTTTCGTGTAAGGGGGTGATGAAACCCCCAACAACCACACACCATTTTTTTTTCTTTTTTTTTGTGCATGGGAAGATAACAACAATAACCAGAAACTGTTTTTGTTTGTTTCGTGTAAGGGGGTGATGAAACCCCCAAAACACACACCATTTTTTTTCTTTTTTTTTCTTTTCTTTTGCATGGGAAGATAACAATAACCAGAAACTTTTTTTTGTTTGTTTCGTGTAAGGGGGTGATGAAACCCCCAACAACCACACACCATTTTTTTTTCTTTTTTTTTTCTTTTTCTTTTGCATGGGAAGATAACAATAACCAGAAACTTTTTTTTGTTTGTTTCGTGTAAGGGGTGATGAAACCCCCAACAACCACACACCATATTTTTTCTTTTTTTTTTCTTTTTTGCATGGGAAGATAACAATAACCAGACACTTTTTTTTGTTTGTTTCGTGTAAGGGGTGATGAAACCCCCAACAACCACACACCATTTTTTTCCTTTTTTTTCTTTTTCTTTTGCATGGAAGATAACAATAACCAGAAACTGTTTTTTGTTTGTTTCGTGTAAGGGGGTGATGAAACCCCCAACAACCACACACCATATTTTTTTTTTTTTCTTTTTTTGCATGGGAAGATAACAATAACCAACACTTTTTTTTGTTTGTTTCGTGTAAGGGGGTGATGAAACCCCCAACAACCACACACCATTTTTTTTTCTTTTTTTTTTTTTCTTTTGCATGGGAAGATAACAACAATAACCAGAAACTGTTTTTGTTTGTTTCGTGTAAGGGGGTGATGAAAACCCCCAACAACCACACACCATTTTTTTCTTTTTTTTTTTTTTCTTTTGCATGGAAGATAACAACAATAACCAGAAACTTTTTTGTTTGTTTCGTGTAAGGGGGTGATGAAACCCCCAACAACCACACACCATTTTTTTTCTTTTTCTTTTGCATGGGAAGATAACAACAATAACCAGAAACTTTTTTGTTTTGTTTCGTGTAAGGGTGATGAAACCCCCAACAACCACACACCATTTTTTTTCTTTTTTTGTCCATGGGAAGATAACAATAACCAGAAACTGTTTTTGTTTGTTTCGTGTAAGGGGGTGATGAAACCCTCAACAACCACACACCATTTTTTAAAAAAATTTTTTTTTGTGCATGGGAAGATAACAACAATAACCAGAAACTTTTGTTTGTTTGTTTCCTGTAAGGGGGTGATGAAACCCCCAACAACCACACACCATTTTTTTTTCTTTTTTTATTGCATGGGAAGATAACAACAATAACCAGAAACTGTTTTTGTTTGTTTCGTGTAAGGGAGTGATGAATCCCCCAACAACCACACACCATTTTTTTTTTTTTTTTTTGCATGGGAAGATAACAACAATAACCAGAAACTGTTTTTGTTTGTTTCGTGTAAGGGAGTGATGAACCCCCAACAACCACACACCATTTTTTTTTTTTTTTTTTTGCATGGGAAGATAACAACAATAACCAGAAACTGTTTTTTTTGTTTCGTGTAAGGGAGTGATGAATCCCCCAACAACCACACACCATTTTTTTTCTTTTTTTTTTGCATGGGAAGATAACAACAATAACCAGAAACTGTTTTTGTTTGTTTCGTGTAAGGGGTGATGAAATCCCCCAACAACCACACACCATTTTTTTTTCTTTTTTTTTGCATGGGAAGATAACAAAAAATAACCAGAAACAGTTTTTGTTTGTTTCGTGTAAGGGGTGATGAAACCCCAACAACCACACACCATTTTTTTTTTTTTTTTTGCATGGAAGATAACAACAATAACCAGAAACTGTTTTTGTTTGTTTCGTGTAAGGAGTGATGAATCCCCCAACAACCACACACCATTTTTTCTTTCTTTTTTGCATGGGAAGATAACAATAACCAGAAACTTGTTTTGTTTGTTTCGTGTAAGGGAGTGATGAATCCCCCAACAACCACACACCATTTTTTTTCTTTTTTTTTTTGCATGGGAAGATAACAACAATAACCAGAAACTTTTGTTTGTTTCGTGTAAGGGAGTGATGAATCCCCCAACAACCACACACCATTTTTTTTTTTTTTTTGCATGGGAAGATAACAACAATAACCAGAAACTGTTTTTGTTTGTTTCGTGTAAGGGGGTGATGAAACCCCCAACAACCACACACCATTTTTTTTTCTTTTTTTTTGCATGGGAAGATAACAACAATAACCAGAAACTTTTTTTTGTTTGTTTCGTGTAAGGGGGTGATGAAAACCCCAACAACCACACACCATTTTTTTTTTTTTTTTTTGCATGGGAAGATAACAACAATAACCAGAAACTGTTTTTGTTTGTTTCGTGTAAGGGGTGATGAAATCCCCCAACAACCACACACCATTTTTTTTTCTTTCTTTTTTGCATGGGAAGATAACAACAATAACCAGAAACTGTTTTTGTTTGTTTCGTGTAAGGGAGTGATGAATCCCCCAACAACCACACACCATTTTTTTTCTTTTCTTTTTTGCATGGGAAGATAACAAAATAACCAGAAACTGTTTTTGTTTGTTTCGTGTAAGGGGGTGATGAAACCCCAACAACCACACACCATTTTTTTTTTTTTTTTTTTGCATGGAAGATAACAACAATAACCAGAAACATTTTTTGTTTGTTTCGTGTAAGGGGTGATGAAACCCCAACAACCACACACCATTTTTTTTTCTTTTTTTTTGCATGGGAAGATAACAACAATAACCAGAAACTGTTTTGTTTGTTTCGTGTAAGGGGGTGATGAAACCCCCAACAACCACACCACCATTTTTTTTTCTTTTTTTTTGCATGGGAAGATAACAACAATAACCAGAAACTGTTTTTGTTTGTTTCGTGTAAGGGGTGATGAAACCCCCAACAACCACACACCATTTTTTTTTTTTTTTTGCATGGGAAGATAACAACAATAACCAGAAACTGTTTTTGTTTGTTTCGTGTAAGGGGTGATGAATCCCCCAACAAACCACACACCATTTTTTTTTTTTTTTTTGCATGGGAAGATAACAACAATAACCAGAAACTGTTTTTGTTTGTTTCGTGTAAGGGAGTGATGAACCCCCAACAACCACACACCATTTTTTTTCTTTTTTTTGCATGGAAGATAACAACAATAACCAGAAACTGTTTTTGTTTGTTTCGTGTAAGGGGTGATGAACCCCCAACAACCACACACCATTTTTTTTCTTTTTTTTTTGCATGGGAAGATAACAACAATAACCAGAAACTGTTTTTGTTTGTTTCGTGTAAGGGAGTGATGAATCCCCCAACAACCACACACCATTTTTTTTTTTCTTTTTTGCATGGGAAGATAACAAAATAACCAGAAACTGTTTTTGTTTGTTTCGTGTAAGGGAGTGATGAATCCCCCAACAACCACACACCATTTTTTTTCTTTTTTTTTTTGCATGGGAAGATAACAACAATAACCAGAAACTGTTTTTGTTTGTTTCGTGTAAGGGGGTGATGAAACCCCCAACAACCACACCACCATTTTTTTTTTTTCTTTTTTTTTTGCATGGGAAGATAACAACAATAACCAGAAACTTTTTGTTTGTTTCGTGTAAGGGGGTGATGAAACCCCAACAACCACACACCATTTTTTTCTTTTTTTGTGCATGGGAAGATAACAACAATAACCAGAAACTGTTTTTGTTTGTTTCGTGTAAGGGAGTGATGAATCCCCAACAACCACACACCTTTTTTTTATTTTTTTTTGCATGTTTTTTTTTGTTTGTTTCGTGTAAGGGTTTTTTTTCTCCGGGGAGATAGAAATCCCAACAACCAAAAACGTTTTTTGTGCAGGTGGTGAGAAACTGAACACTAGGTCTGGTCTTCTTGCTAAGATAAGGTGATCCGTTTTTATTTCAAAGCCCCAGATTCAGGTTTATGCATGTACCATTTTTTTTTGCATGGTCAAAATTAAATTTTTTGCATAATTCCCAGTGGATCACCTTCCCAATCCAGTCGTGTTTAGTTTTGTATTCTCGTTGTGCTAGTTTGCTACATTCGCAGAGTATATGGTTTACAGTCTCATCTCTATTCCCGCAAAGTCCTATCAATTTTTGCTTTGATGTAGTTTGTCCTCATGGCATTATTTTGTGCAGCAATTATAAGTGATTCTGTTTCTCTTTTGAGGTTTCCCTTTCTTAACCATGTCCAAGTCTTTTCATGTGCAACCTCTTCAATTTGTCGTTTGAAGCGTCCATATAATTGTTTTTCTTCCCCTTTTTTTCTAGTCTTTGTTATTTTTCTGATTGTCCACCTGTCGCCTCTACTATTGTTGGCTGCCATAAGTAGTTTGTCTTTGCTCTTTCTTGTGTAATCTTCAAATTGTTGGATTGTGATTTCTACGCATTCCTCTATGTTGGCAAGACCTCTTCCCCCTTCCTTTATTGACACATAATCTATCTCTATCATCTCTAGGGTGGAGAGCCTTGTGCATGGTCGTTAATTTTCTCGTCCTTTGGTCAATCTGTCTGAGTTCTTCTTTTGTCTATTTTAAGAATGGACCCGAGTATCTTTAATGGGGACAGCCCAGGTATTGATTCCTTTGATCAGATTTCTGCTGTTACGTTTGGTTTCTAGAAGCTTTCTAGTTCTCCTGCAATATTCCTTTTTAACTTTTCCTTTTATTTCTGCTTGACTGATATTGTCCGCTTCTAAAATTCCTAAGTATTTGTAGCTTCCATTTTCATCAAGTGATTTTTTATAGTTTCCTGATTTGGCAGTTGTATTCCATTCATTAGTTTTCTTTCACCCCGTTTTATTACTAGCATAGCACATTTTTCAATTCCAAATCCCATCCATATATTCTGGCTATATATTTTAATAGTTTGTACTAGGCTCTCCAGTCCTTTTTCATTTTTTGCAAAAACTTTTATGTCATCCATGTACATAAGGTGGTTTATTTTTTCTTGTGAGTTAGTGAATTTGTTTTGTACAATTTTTAAGTATATGATTAAGCGGCATCATTGCTATAATAAAGAGTAGTGGTGATAATGAGTCTCCTTGGAAGATACCTCTTTTGATTTTTACGTCTGCCACTGATTGTTTTCCAGCTTTTAATTGAACTCGCCAGTTTTCCATAGTTTGGAAATTAGTGGAAGGGTTGGAACCATTCAGAACACTGCACTGCTGCAATCTGCCAGAATACTCAGAAGGGTCCTGGAGACCTGAGGAGATTTGCTGTCACTCGGACTCCAGTGAAATACCATCAGCTAACGCTGATGCGAAAAACTCAAAAGGAGTGAAAATAACCGTATTTTCCTAACCATCTGATCCGTGCCAGATGCAGCTCAAGATGATTTTTAAACAAAGTAAAACTAGACTGGATTCAGAGTTTTCCTTTTGCTTTACCACGTCTAAACAAACTAGTCTGTTCTACTACTAATTACGGAACTCAATTGATTATTTTAATAATTTGTAATTTATAACTTAAGGTTTAGAATCGAAAAAAAAAGAATGCTAGAGAAATGTTTTTGGAATGAAAACAATCCGAGAGTCAACGTGTTGTTTATAAATGAGGGCTACTGAAATGCAAGCATCTGAGAATGCAATGGTTGTTTAGACATTTTGTAGGTCAGTAATCAGCTATTAAAAGAATCAGCTGATATTTTGAGTCTACTCTCACGTTAACCGAACCTATTAAGTAATTGAGGAATGGAATCTAAGGGCTGGCGTTGGTGTCACTTTTAAAGTTGACAATCATATTCTTTTTATTATACCGAAGGGAAATTGATTAAACGGCTGAATAGTTAGAAATTTTTATCTAAATGGAGGATATATTTTATTTTGTGGTCTTTATTTTGTCGTTGGTGCCACGAAGGACATTCGACAGATTAAAAAAAAAGTGCTCTGCGAGATTGTGAAATTAAGTTGTATTAAAAATCCAGTAAACATATAATTTTCTTGCCAATACTCTTTATTGATATTAAGGTGAGACCCTGTGTAGGCTTTGCGTTAATTCGGTAATATATTTTTAAAATCCTGTACAACGTGATCATCTTGTTTTGCTTCGTGATTCGTTCGTTATTGGATTAAGAGCAGCAATATTTCCCACTTGGAGATCACTAAGGACCTTCCCCTAGGCGTTTTTTAAGCTTTGACATCTAGCCAATCTATCAGTAATTCAAAACAGAAAGGAGATCTGTGTTATCCCTTTGGAATTTTCAGATATTAACCTCTTCATGCCGAAAGCGGCAGGATCTAAAAAAATGTATCCGAGGTTCCAGGAGGGATTTTAATAAAGTTTAAAATATATTACTGATAAATAGACAATTTCAGGTTATGGGAAAAGTGAATTCAGTATTGAAGTGAAAATAATTTAATTTAGAATTTAATTTTTTTTTTTTTTAGAAGTTCATGGCTATTTTCTTTTAAATCAAAATTAAACTCTGTTTCAAATTGATGTCCTAATCCCAATTTGAAATTTTTATATATTTTAAAAGTAGTGTAGCGTTTGTTTGTATTCGCCTGGTGGAGTTGTCTGCCCCTTTTAGTTTGATGATGCCCGCTAGGGCACCAGTATAAAAGCGCCGGTTTCAAAGCCTTTCGCTCTCTCTTTGCCGGTTTCACCAACTACGAGCCACATGGGGTAGATTCTATCTAATCCCTCTCGTGGGGCTCCGCCCCCTTACATTACTGTAAGTTCTTTACAGCATGGACTATCGCTAGTCTCATGTCTGTACTCTTTTATGTTATATTTGTATCATTCATGAATGTGTCTTATCTTGATTTGTGTACCTCTTTTTATATGTACTCTTTATTATGAACGTTGTATCTACTGTTATCCATGTACTGTGTTATTAAATGTTTTGTCTATTAACCTTTGTCGGAGTTATTTGTATCCAAAGTATGTTGAACTTTAAACCATCCTTATAGTAGTTTTTAAATGATCGGCGTTACTGATTACCTGGACATGACATTTTCATAGATAATAAAAATACCAATATTTTCTCCCCAAAAATTATCCGATGAAACGTTTCTCTTCCATTTTATCGGATTTTTATCTATATAATTACACACACACACACATACACCCGCGCGCGCGCATACACACACACACACACACAGAGGCGCACACGCTTCACTTACATTTTGCTTCACTTCCTCTCCCCGCTCTTACTACCTGTCGTATTACTCTAAATAATCCTCCTCTCGTTGTGAATATGTGTATGATTTGTTAATCAACCCCAAACATTCAGTACAATGATTCCCACAACGTCAGCTAATTTCAAATTACATTTCTTATCACGCTAATTATTCCTACAGAAGTTTATTAAAATCTAAGTAACCATCTTGGAGGCAACAGTAAACAAAGTACACACAAACAAAGAACATGCTTGATTGCATATGCACACTTCTTTAACTGAGATTCGTAGCTTCGCGCGCCATTGATAAACGATCAGATACTAATCGTAAACAGATGATGATAATGATGATGATAATAATAATAATAAGAAGAAGAAGAAAAGACCAGATATTGTGGTTATGCAGTAAAAATGAAAAAAAGTGCCTTCTGATTTATGTCTGTCAATAGATAATAACATATCAGTAAAACCCTTCCACACGAGCAGAATGTAGCACACGGTCAATTTCTTTAGCGGAATTTAACAGGTTTAAATTTAGAGTTTTCCTTCTATTAGACTGCTTATCTTGCCAATGTTAAAGAGTCCGTTCTGCCTTACTATTTACCCATAGTTGGAGGGAGATTAGTTGGATTCATACCTTTCCAAAGTGTATTATCACTCTATGAAATGTAAACAGCCTGGTCCAAGATTTGAACGACTCTAGACAATATGTTGCAGATCGCGCGTCTCAACAGTAAAATCCTATAATAAAATACAAAGAATTGGAAATAGAAATTAAAAAAGGTGGTACATTAAAACTACTTGTAATAGTAGATCTGCAAAGGTATTTAAGCACATAGTTCGCCACAAATAAGATGTTGCACAAGGTCGTAAATATGGGGCATCTAGCCAGGATTAAACAGCTGTAGTAGCTCAGTCGAGAGAACGTTCGACTAGAAACCACAAGGTTCCTAGTTCGATACCCGACCCTCGCGTATGAGTAGCACAGGTATCTGTGCGGTAAAGTAAGGAGCTGATTATAAGTGTAGCGGTTCACCTCAGACGCAAAAACAAACTCCTTCGTCTAGCGCTAGTAAAAAGGGGATAGACTCCCTCGCTGATTGACTGATACCAAATTTAGGCCACCCGACGACTTTTACTTATATATGATCATTTCTCCGGAAATTTGATCTCTCGGTGACCGAAAGATACATACATTCCTATGTACTTAATAGTTTAAAAACACCAGTCCCCGCATCAGCCGTCAGTGGGCGAGGGGATAAGATATCGGACTACTATGTGGTCAGTCTGAGTTCGACCCTACCCAAGAATAGTTGTGTCTAGCCACACTGAAGAGGCATGATATGCCGAAACACGTATCTGTGGATGACTTATTAATATATGCTCCCATAAATTTGGTAATGAGCTCTCTAATTGGTAATTTAAATTAACTCTCACTACTAAGCAAATAAGCAATGATCATGTAGCGTTAGTTTCATATTTGCCTGGGAGAGTTGTCTGCCCGGTTTAGTTTGCTGGTGTCCGCTAGGGGATATAGTATTTAAGCGGCTGGTTCAAAACGCTTCTCCCTCTTTTCCTGTTCCAGTAACCACGAGACACATGGGGTAGATTTTGGTCTAACCCTTCTTGTTGGGGCTTCGCCCCCTTACATTACTGTAAGTGAATTAACACAGCATGGACTATCCCCAGTCTCATGTCTGTGGCTTTTATATGTTATCTTGTACAATTCATGAATGTGTATGTATCTTTTTTACCTATGTACTTTGTATCTTGTTATATCCATGTGCTGTCCATATCAAATGTTTTGTCTGTCAACCCTTGTCGGAGGTTTGTATTCAAAGTATATATAACCTTGAACCTTTCATACAACTGGTGACTACCCGAAGTAATGAACACGTTTTTTGAAGGCTTTGGAACTTTAACCTTAAAACGGGTGACTCCCTACTTTCAATACGAACACTTACCATTTTTTGCCCAAGTCGACCATAAAAATGGTCGTAAAAGTTCTCGGGATTTACAACACGAACTTTTTTTAAAAAAGAACAAACGGTGACCCCCTTCAAAGAAATTATTTCTTTTTTCTCCGATGTTGATGGACACATTTTTTTTACAGCGCTGGATATCTTCTAAAATTGAAAAAAAAAAAAAAAAAAAAAAGCTTCAACACAGAAGTATTTTCCTCCAAACTTCAAACAGATAGTATCAGCCAGCAGCTAGGGGACAGTTGTTACACCCCCCTACTTGACGCGGCTACAATTCCACGCGTGCGACAGATTCAGGCGACTACTGGAAATATACCACCAGAACGGCACACCATGTGACCGGAATGTCAACCACAGGCCTACTCAGCAAAATATTTTTTGCGACCCCCGAACAGAAAACGAAATGTACATCAGAAATGTTCATTTCAGGACGCAATATACCGACATTTGAACACAACTGGACAGCGTTGAATTTCGAGTTTTTATCCACACCACACAGAGAAACATTTGCTCCATATTTTTCCTCAAACTTTTGAAAATTGTACACCTGTACAGAAAATTTTTATTTACCAAAAGTTGAACCTGAAACATCGGTTCGTAAAAATACTTTTAACTCTAGTTTCTTTTGAAACACCCTTTCAACGATCCACGTCGTTTTTGGCATTTAGTGCCTAACAAATTTTACCAGGAATTCACCAAATTCCTGGCCAAAGTCGGACTCGTAAAAGTACTTTGACTTGGCATTTCGTGCCTACCATTTTTTTTTCCAGGAGAAAAATTATTCCAAAAGGATAAAAGCAGTCCTTATTTCAATTCAGGAATTTGGAAGAAATTCGCCACCCCCAAGGTGATTTAAACAAAAATTGTACCCATATCACATAGGAACTTTTTCACACCGGACATAAACATGAAAATTCTTTTGTTTGTATTTTAAATTACATTCCTGTTTTTTCATGCTTTTATTTTGTAGTTTGCGAGAATATGTATGTGCAAATTTTATTTCTCTGTTTTTGGAACTTTGAACATTCGAGACTGTTATTTTCCTTAAAGGAAAACTTTTTTTTATTTGTCATGCTTTTCTGTAAAATCTTTTGCCGAGCCAATAAATTTAGGGGGGAGTATTTGTAGCGTTAGTTTCGTATTTGCCTGGGAGAGTTGTCTGTCCGGTTTAGTTTGCTGGTTCCCGCTAGGGGATATAGTATTTAAGCGGCTGGTTCAAAACGCTTCTCCCTCTTTTCCTGTTCCAGTAACCACGAGACACATGAGGTAGATTTTGGTCTAACCCTTCTTGTTGGAACTTCGCCCCCTTACATTACTGTAAGTGAATTAACTCAGCATGGACTATCCCTAGTCTCATGTCTGTGGCTTTTATATGTTATCTTGTACCATTCAGGAATGTGTATGTATCTTTTTACCTATGTACTTTGTATCTCGTCATATCCATGTGCTGTACTATATTAAATGTTTTGTCTGTTAACCTTCGTCGGAGTCATATATCCAATATGTATAACTTTGAACCTTTCTTACAATCATTTCTCCGGAAATTTGATCTCTCAGTGACCGAAAGATACATACATTCCTATGTACTTAAAAGTTTAAAAACACCAGTCCCCGCACCAGCTGTCAGTGGGCGATGGGATAAGATATCGGACTACCATGCGGTCAGTCTGAGTTCGACCCTAGCCAAGGATAGTTGTGTCTAGCCACACTGAAGAGGCATGATATGCCGAAACATGTGTCTGTGGATGACTTATTAATATATGCTCCCATAAATTTGGTAATGAGCTCTCTAATTGGTAATTTAAATTAACTCTCAGAAATCATCATTGCTTATTTGCTTAGTAAGCAAATAAGCAATGATGATTTCTCCGGAAATTTGATATCTCAGTGACCGAAAGATACATACATTCCTATGTACTTAAAAGTTTAAAAACACCAGTCCCCGCATCAGCTGTCAGTGGACGAGGGGATAAGATATCGGACTACCATGCGGTCAGTCTGAGTTCAACCCTAACCAAGGATAGTTGTCTAGCCACACTGAAGAGGCATGATATGCCGAAACACGTGTCTGTGGATGACTTATATATATATGTGTGTGTGTGTGTGTCCTGGGTATGACGTTAATCTGCATTTAGTAGTGAGGTTCCAGTTGTGGAGCTCTACGGAGTATGGAGTATCCCTCCATTGTCATCAATCTCTGGTTCACTCGAACCGGAGTGGTATTACCTATGGTCTTATTTATGAGGTTGACAGTAATACAAATCATAATATGAGCGCTCATTTTATCATTTTATCAGACACCAGGAGGAAAACAAAAGAAATCGAAAAACTCGACATATCCATGGATCTTTCTGGAGATCAGAAAAATATATATACAAGGTGTCATAAAAGTATCGAGAGTGAAGCTGTATTTACCAAGATAGAAATGGACAATGAATGGAACGTTAATTCTTTTGCAGAATATAAGGTGTCATAAAAGAGCCGAGTTTGAAGCAGTATTTACCAAGATAGAAATGAACAATGAATTAAACGTTATTTTTTCAGAATACAAGGTGTCAAAAAGTACAACAAAATTCGATACTTTTTGACACACCTTGTATACATATTGAAGAAATAAATTCTCACACGTAAACCTTATTTTAATCAATAAATGTATAAATTAAAATATACACTATAATAACATTTTTATACAACTATGCATATTTTATATATTTTATAGTTTTATGTCGAAAAGTATGGAAAATTAATGACACCGATTTTTCTTAAAGACTATCTATAACATTGAATTCGGAGAGGCAAGAATAGACGCCGATATATTAGACAATGGATTGACATGGTCCATTGTTTTCGCAGGTAATAGAAATAACGAATAAACAGTTGAAATAAGCTGTGATTCATTATCATTGAGTGACAAGGCTTAACCTTGTCATTAGAGACGATGATTCCCATTGGACAAAAGTCACGGGAATATCCCATGCTTTGAAATTAGCATTAGAAAATAGTAGACCTCAAGAGGTTGATGGAGACACACGTACATTTCCTCTGTGCTTACCAACTCCCCGTACGCGTGCGAGTAATGTTATGGGAAATAAAATAGTGTGTTTACAAATAAGTGTAAGTGTTTCTTCCTGATGACCAAAAAATAGATGGACAGTTAGCGAACGCAGCATAAGAGTCAGAAAACTCGAATCATATCCATACAAACATATACCTTACAAAGATCGCTATCTAACAGAATACTGATTTTATGTGAAGTTTTCATGAATATTTTTAAAGATTCATCCTATACTCTCTTTTACATACACATATATATGTACAGGTTAAAATAAAATTGCAACGCCTTTTAAGTATCTGGCCGCCATCCTTGGCCAGTTGTAAAAGAACTTAAAGTAAATAAGTCAATAAGTCGTGTGGTATAGTATATTATATATTTCACGCGTTGTACCTTTTTATCGACAAGATGACTGCCGCCTTCCGAACACCTTTTTAGTGTCGTGAATTTGGAGGCACGTTGACAAGACCCGCTATACAACGTATATCGCTTTTGTACTGTGACCATATATCGCTATTAGAACGTTACATATATCGCTTTTGGTACTGTGACCATATATCGCTATTAGAACGTTACATATATTTGCGTATTTTGTTTGAATAGATAAGGATTTTAGGAATAAGGTAAAGAAGTTAACATAAAGAGTTTCACCGTTCCGAAATAAATGATGAATTTAGGAAGCACCCCATGGATTTTCCTTTTGCACATGATTATAAAGTACCAAGTATTCCTATCTAATAAAAATAATTTGCACACAGTTGGATGGTTTCAAGGAACTAAAGATAATAGTTCGAAAATTGATTGTAGAGATCTAGTTGACTCCTAGACGGAAGCCTAACAGGTATAGCCACTCCCGTCAAAGTTGACCTGGGAGTAATTACAATGAAGTGGTAATTTACACTTTTATGATCTCCAGAATTAGAGCCGGACCATCAAATGCAGTTTAGTGTCATACTCAGAACATTTCGTTTTGAAGGGATGTTCCTCCATTGCAAGGAACAGTCAAAGTATTCTAAACCCTGCCAACACAAATATACTTTATTTGTAATATTACACATTGAAATAATGAAAGAAGCTGATTGCATTTCATTTCGTGCTAATTTACTACGAAAGCCATGAATCTGCTTTGATATTTACCAATAAAAATAGATAGACTGGATTCTATTGTTTTGGTGAGTGTTAGTCTCACATTTCCAGCAAAATATCCAGAGTTGCTTCACTTAATGAATAAGAAAGGAGTTACCTCCAATTGTGATGCATTATGCGTAGAAGACTGAAAGTGTGAGAGAAGAGGTAGCCATGACACATAGGTTGATAGGCACTTCATTTGATCCCACACACGTCCGAGCTTTAATTGTCGTTTTTGGTAGAAGCATTAACTTTGTCCTGCATTAAATAAAATCATCGTTTATTAATTTTAATTCAGTATCATCATTTCTTATAAGCAAAAACGTAACGGTTAGGCAAACAGTTGAGTAGAAGGGAAATTGAAATTCAAAACATCTTTAATTCAGTTTAAAAACTGACCTTGAGTGACATCCTGCTTGTCACATATTACCTTTTTTTTAAAAATTCAACTATAGATTACTTGCAGTCAGGTCGTATAACAGTATCTCCAGCCGTGATGATCAAGAATCCTACAGATATGAATAAACCGAAGCCAATATTGCATTAGATTTTAAAGGCAATTGTCCGATCTGACCATCTGTGGCAAAATCAAAATATATTACTCAAATCTCTTTAACGACATGAATGACCCCTGCGTCTGAAACGACCAAACTTCGATTCTTTGATATTGGTAATTCCAAGCTGATAGTATTGGATGAGGTCAAAACCAGAAAAGTTCTGGGAAGAGAACTTGAGAGAGAGAGAGAGAGAGAGAGAGAGAGAGAGAAATGTAGAGGACAGGAAGCAGAGAGAAAGAGATGATGATGATGATGGAAATTGATGTTAGGATTAGAAGGCCAGTGGCAGACGGGAATGATTGTAATAATGAAGGCATTTCTGTTGATAGGCATCCGGATAAAATTCGCGTGCATTCGCCACCTCGTTGAATCTAATTCAGGATATCCTCCAGCGAGAAATGGCAACCTGCTATTAGATTGCTTTGGCTAATAAATTAACCACTGGTTGAAACCCGGCGAAGATACCTCGCATGATGCGTTTAGTCTCTGCAACGGCATACATTTATATGTATGCACAATTACATATGTATATACATAAATGCATAAGTGTTTATACGCCTTACACACGTGGACGCACACACACACGCACGAACGCACACATACACACACACATATATATATATATATATATATATATATATATATGTGTGTGTGTGTGTGTGAGGAGTGTTTTTACCTATGAGTGCATGAAAACCCTTGAATTTATATACGTATGTATCGAGCAGTTCGCCATGGGTAGTATGAGACAAGGTCGCAACTATGGGGAATCCAGCTAGGATAGAACTTGCTATTCAGTTGTAATGGATTTGCGAGACTATCTTTATTACATCATGATAGAACCCCCCTTTACACAACCCATTCGTGACTGGTTGGATGTGACACAAAGTGGCAAGTATCGGTCATCCAGAGAGTATCGAACTCCCTATTCAGTAGTAACGGATCTATGAAAGTAGCTTACTAACCATTACACCATGATAGGGCGCCTACAGTTGGATTTATGTATACTCATAGGCAATTGTGCAGTAATATAAATGTAATTTGTGCGCGTGTGTATATATGTGTGTGCTTGTGAGTTTGAGGCATACTAACCAACCATCCAGCCAACCAACCAACCTATCCATATCATGTTTGCTTTAGGTATTCTCTTATTTTTTCTTAGATTACTGATGGGAGTGGGACCTAAAGTAAAAGCCTTTTTGTTTTCAATTCAAATCATAAGTAGCACTTGAGAATTTTTGGCTAAAATTGCTAAAAAATAAAATAAAGATAAAAACGATAGTGAAATGGAAACAAAAAATGAATTTAGGAACATCCTAAAATTAGCTAAATACTTACATCAAACAGGATGTCATGTTTTAACCCTTTCCTGATTGAATTCTTTTGTAAATTTTACCAGTTTTAGGGCAAAGCACATTTAAAACCAATCTTATTTGTGCTAGAAGGTGATGACTGAGGGTCTTAGTACCCTGGATATGACATTAAACTACATTTAACGGTGTAGTTCCAATTCATTTGAATTTATGTACAAACATAACATACCTTAATCGAATAAGTTGTCTATTTCTCGTTAAAATGATCTCAAATGTGTAGAAACAAATCAAACATCTATTGTAACTTATTTATGTCTTATCTTTTCAGATATAGAAATGCATTTCAATAAAATAAAAGACCTTTAAACATTACGAGTAGAATTTTGAATAGTTTCTGTGTTGTTAAAAGTTGAGTTCATTTCAACGAGAATTGGTCAAATTATTACATTAAAATTATCACTTTTTAAAAAAAAACAATCTGTATATCTAAAAATATAAATTTTCTAAACAACCTGTTTATTGTCGACCAGCAAGAGGTTCCGACATCAAGAGGATTCTTTTGACTCTTTCACGCATCCTGTCTCTATTGGACATCACTCTTGCTAAATTATTTGCAGGAAATGCAGTGTCCATATAGAGCTGATGAATGTAACTATTTACTGTGTAAGGGTTATCTTCCCATTTGGCCTGTAAGAGTTGTCTTCCCCCTGATTTGTTGCTTGTTCTCACCAGGGGCTATAGTATTTAAGCGCCTGGTTCAAACGCTTCTTTCTTTTCCGGTTGCTCGACTACGAGACACATGGGTTAGTTAAGGTCTACCCCTTCTCGTTGGGGCTTCGTCTCCCCCTTTACATTACTGTAAGTTATTCACACAGCATGGACTATCCCTAGTCTCATGTCTGTGGCTTTTATGTTTATCTTTTTACCATTCATGAATGTGTCTTTATCTTTATTTACGTACACGTATGTATTATGTACCCTTTTATCCATGTGCTGTATACGTATTAAATGTTTTGTTTATCAAACCTTGTCGGAGTTTGTATCTTCAAGTAACTATCACTTTTTTTTACAACTGGTGACTACCCGAAGTGATGAACACGTTTTTTGAAGATTTTGGAACTTTAACCTTACAACGGGTGACTCCCTACTTTCAATACGAACACTTACCCTTTTTGGCCCAAGTCAACCATAAAAATGGTCGTAAAAGTACTCGGATTTACAACACGAACTTTTTAAAAAAAGAACAAACGGTGACCCCCTTCAAAGAAATTATTTCTTTTTTCTCCGACTTTTGATGGACACATTTTTTTACAGCGCTGGATATCTTCTAAAAAAAAAAAAGCTTCAACACAGAAGTATTTTCCTCCATACATCGAAGAGATAGTATCAGCCAGCAGCTAGGGGACAGTTATTACACTTCCCCCTACTTGACGTGGCTACAATTCCACGCGTGCGACCAGATTCAGGCGACTGCTGTAAATATACCACTAGAAAGGCACATCATGTGACCGGAATGTCAACCACAGGGCTACTCAGCAAAATATTTTTTTGCGACCCCCGAACGGAAAACGAAATGTACATCGGGAATGTTCATTCCGGACTCAATATATACTCGACATTTGAACACAACTGGACAGCGGTGAATTTCGATTTTTTTTTTATCCACGCCGCACAGAGAAACATTTGCTTCATATTTTTCCTCAAACTTTTGAAAATTGTACACTAGTACAGAAAATTTTTTTTCTTACCAAAAGTTGATCCTGAAATATGGCTTGTAAAAATACTTTTGTTTCTTTTGAAACACCCTGTAACGATCCCCGTCGTTTTTGGCATTTTGTGCTTAATATTCTACCAGGAATTCCCCAAATTCCTGGCCAAAGTCGGACCCAAATGGCCCGTAAAAGTACTTTGTCTTGGAATTTAGTGCCTACCATTTTTTTCCCAGGAGAAAAAGTATTCCTAAAGGATAAAAGCTGTCCTTATTTCAACTCAGGAATTTGGAAGAAAACTCGCCACCCCCAAGGTGATTTTTAAAAAATTGTACCCATACCACATAGGAACTTTTTCACACATATATATATGAAAAAAGTTTGAGGGAAGTTTGAAAAAAGAGGAATGTCATCAGATTCGAAATCTTGCATATACCTTAATATCCCTATAACTAAGAAACACATTAACTTTGGTTATTGATTTCTACTGATTAAGGGTTATAATTAATTGATTAAACAAAAATCAAATGCTTTGCGATAATCGTGGCATGGCTGCTGCTGCTAATATAAAAATGATATCTTAATGGAAAAAAAATCCTAAAATAAACAAAAGTTCTACCATACAAATTCTCGGCGATTTAAAAAAAAAAAAAAATTTGATAAATCATTTTTCTCTTGATTTCTCTATTTTCATACACTCTCTGATGTTCCTAATTTTTTTTAGTCTGGTTATGGACCGGTTACTTTTGCTGAGGTATATAATTGCAAATTCACCGTATTCGGCGCTCAGCTAAATCTTACTTTGTTTACAAAGTTTGAGAACTCTAGGTGAAGTTTATTTCCGCTTAGAAATGTAGCAATTATATAGCCTGCTATACTTGGCGACTGACTATGGCTGTGTGGGTAAGAGATTTGGCGAGCGTAAGTTCGTTCGGGTCTCAAACCCGACCAGAGGCAGCTGCTAAAAATCGTATAACTATACTGATGAGAGGTGATACCTCGAAACACGTGTCTATAGTTTACCCTATTATACGCTCCCAATTTTCGGTTGAGCACTTTATTTAGGAGGTATATAATTGCAAATTCACCGTATTCGGCGCTCATTTAAACCTCACTTTGTTTACAAAGTTTGAGAACTCTAGGTGAAGTTTATTTCCGCTTAGGAATGTAGCGATTAGATAGCCTGCTATACTTGGCGACTGACTGTGGCTGTGTGGGTAAGAGATTTGGCGAGCGTAAGTTCGTTCGGGTCTCGAACCCGGCCAGAGGCAGCTGCTAAAAATCGTATAACTATACTGATGAGAGGTGATACCTCGAAACACGCGTCTATAGTTTACCCTATATATATATGTGTGTGTGTATTATAATACGATAATAATAAAAGAACATCATAGAAAATCACGACTGAGAGTTTCATGTTGCTGATCCTCGGGTGAACAAATATTCAATATGTCTACATTCTGTTAGATTCAACTGAACATATATATATATATATATATATATATATATATATATATATATCCGTTTTGAGTTAAATGACAATTAACTGTTCAACTTACTTAGCAATGTGGTTCAGTCAGGTGCCAATACAAAATTTACTTTTATGCCAGCATTTATTATACCAAGAATACCGAACGAGCTGCTGAACTTAGTCACTTCGTCTTAGATCTTGCTTCTGGCTTCTTTTTGAATAACTTATTTATTCACACAACGGTACCATTCGCATATAATGTTGCACTTGCTCAAAGCAATAATGGCCTCTTCTATTATAAGTAATACAAAGTGTTAGTTCTTGTTTAAATACTAATGAGACTATTTTCTATTGCAAAACGATCATAACGATAAAGATAAAAAATGTTCCAGTTTTTTTTACTCTTTGCATACTTTAGTTTGCTCACGGCGGCTCTCCCACCAAAATACAAAGACTGATGGTTTGTTATATTATAACTGAGCAGAAGAATCAAATTAAAATAATAATATGACTTTATTTGAATAGAAAGAGTTCTGAGGTGAAGAGACTTCGAAATGCATGACGAAATTTATGTAGTTTTTTTTTATTCATTTTCCTTTATCAAAGTAATGCTAAATAATAATTCCTCTTAAAGTTGGTCATACGTACACTTTTACACAGGGTCCTTTGTAACTCTTAGCCAACTTTAAGCCGCTCTCAACGGCTCTCTCGCTACTGTGACCCTACCATTTAATTGGTAGTAATTGAGCAGAAGGAATCAGATCAAAATAATAATAGGACTTTATTTCAATGGAATGAGTTCTGAGATGAATACATAGGAAAATTTGAAAAAAAAAGGAAACTACCACAGTGAAATAAATTTGGTAGGCAAAAAGGTAATGTCCTCGTGTATATTACACACTTAAAAATATATTACGTTTGATACACCCATAATGACGGTATATATACGCTAATATTTTTTTGATGGACATGAAGAAATAGATTCTTCGCTCAACAAACAGAAAGAATCTACCTTCTTCGTAAAGTTATCATCATTGGCAATTAAAGGCCAGCAATTGGCTAGAATATGATAGACCGCGGGAAATGAAATGGAAGAACAATAATCGAATTGTTGATCTACCAAAATAGAACATACTTATCGTGATGTATATCAACCGAGGGACCGAAACCCGGTAGAAAATGTTGATAAAATAAATAACAGATGTCAGTTTACATCATAACTATCAACCAAATATGGTTTCAAATATTTGGAATTGGAGAAAATATATTGTGATAATTCGGAAAAGTACAATATGAATATTTAAATAAATACTAGTACTTGATAATTCGGTGTATTTCAAAGATCAATCCGTTTATTTATATTATCCGGCCTTATCTATCCATCTATCTATCTGGGTGTGTTCATATCTGTTTATGTATGCCTGTTTTTATCTATCTATCTATCTATCTATCTATCTATCTATCTGTGTCCGTTTGCTTTTAACTATCTCAGACTAGTAATATCTATCTATCTACCTATCTATCTGTTTTTTTTTTACTTACCAATATCGTCCGTTCCTATCTTCTAGTCATTTATTGTATCTCTTTATAACCTATATATGCTCTCTCTCTCTCTCTCTATCTATCTATCTATCTATCTCTATCTATCTCTCTATCTATCTCTGACTGGCTGTTTGTCTGTATGTCTCTCTGTCCGTCTCTCTCTCTTTCCCCCCTATATGTCACCCTTTCTCTCCCTATATATATATATATATATATATATGGCCGTCTTATTTAATCTCTACACCAGTCTTCACTTATCTATATATCAATCTATCTTAGACTGGTTATATATATATATATATATATATATAATATATATATATATATATATATTACTTAATCTGCTCTCATCTATCTATCTATCAGTGTTCACTTATATTTACCTATATTTCTTTCTCTTACGGCCTCTTTCATGCGCCCATGCACATATACACGAACGCACGCTCTATCTATCAATTTATGCACACACACACACACACACACACACACACACACATACACACACACATATATATATATATATATATATATATAATATATAATCACTCTATTTGTAAAGTAATTTTATATATAACCTATGAGACAGAAGTAAGAGGGCAGTTAACAGTGCTGTAATATTTATCTGTCGTCTTATTACTTTTGCACCATCCTGTATGTGTTTACGTCCTTAATTCTTATCTATTTTGCAATATAGATTCTTGGATGTTAAGATTACAGGAAAGCATGTCAAGAGAGCTGCCAAACTGCAACTTGCAAATCACAGGAAATGATTGGATAAAGTGTCAGTTTTGCCGACGGCTAATGCAGCTGGTAATTGATTTCCACTGATTTTTTTTCTCGCTTCATAATAAATAAAAATCTCCTTCATGTTAACTTGTTCAAATAAGAAAGAGATTCTTAAAAATGCTCTTGTTTTTTATCCGCAACACATATTCCTCCATTTTGGGCACATGTTTTTAGTCTAAAAGATTTACCTGGCTGTTTATAAATTTGAGGAAATTGAAGATTAATATGAATTGTGACCTAAATGTGTTGCTTATTTTCTTAAACAACAATCGACTAATATCCGAACAAATGTGACTGAATAGTTTATTCAAAGGTATGAATCCGACTACTCTCCTTCCAGCTATGGGTAAATAGTAGGGCAGGCTGCACCCTTTAACCTTGGTTAGGTAACCAGTCTAAGAGAAGGAAAACTATAATATAAAACCGTTTAAACTCCGCTTAGGGTGTTCACTTCTAGAATATGCTCAGTCCTAATTAGTGATCTATTTCTTTATTTAACTAATTTACTTTTTTACTCGTCGTTTTTTTTTTTAGCTAATCAAAGTTTGGTCTATATACATTAAGGACAACATTTAATTTATCATAAACCCGAGAAAAAATCAAAGAGAGACAAAAAAATAATTTAAATCATAAGACAATTTTTATCTCTGGTTTTGCAATTGCAGCCAGACAATATAAGACTACAGAATACGTTTGTGGAGACGCGTTGTGTAATGGTTATCGTAGGTAATGGACTGAACAACCAGAGTTCAAATCTTGAACGGGGGCTGTTTGGATTTCATAGAACACTTTTAACCTCATGAAATGTATAAATCTAACTATTCTCCTTTCAGCAGAAGTAGAACAGACCGGTTAAGCTATTCACAGCGGCTTTCTCACCACTGTGATCTTGCCTTAAGTGGCTTGCAGCACCTCCCGCATGTATCACTTGTTTACACTAAAAAATCATTATGGGAACACGCTGCTTTCTTTTGTTGAATAGGTAGGTAAATAATGAACTTTAAAACATCCTATCATACGGGTAAAAACATATCAAGACAATTTGGTACTGGCGTGGTGGAAATTTGATAGCAAAAAGTTAAATAATTAGTTGGTTGGTTGTTTTGTTTTACGGCATGGCAACTCTTTGCACGTCCTTTGATGCTGAATCAAATCGTTTTAATATCAGATTGCTTACAGTACCTACTGTTGCTTAAATGGTCACCCGTCTAAGTATTGAACAGGGTCCTCGTTGCTTAAAGAATCGGCTTCATTTTTTTCTGTTTCATTTTGCAAACACTTATGTAGATATCATCATCATCCCCATCATCATCATGTCCCGCTGCCTTCACGTATTTCCACGACTCTCTCCCTACACTGGTCCCTACAGGTCATCTCTCCTGGCAGGTTCTACGCGCGACATCCATTATTTGAACAGAGCTGATCGATGTATACCATTGCTGGTCGACCCACTCTGGTTTGCCAATGTGTAAGTGCCCCCGAGAGAACGTCATTTATGAGTTCGTCCTTACTTCTCTAACAACGTTTAACGTGTATTGTCCATCTTACTTGGATGGTTTGTTTTATAGGAGGGAGTGGCCATAAAGCTGCTTTTTTTGGGGGGGTGCTGATTCCAGGATCCTTACAGTACAGTGCACAGGATGATTTTTTTAGTTGGCATCTCACTTTTTCCAAATAGTTTATCAGAGATCAGATTTTTATATAATCAAATAATTTACAAAGAATTATTCCATTTTTTTACCGGTAAAAAACTATTGAATACGAATACCAGGAATCACCTTCCTATTCAGTAGGAGTTCAGTTGTCAAAGAGGTGAGTTGTTAGATATTCCAGTCTGAAACAAAAATATCATTACTGAATTTCACGACAATAACCAATTTCTCTGAACTTTTGAGATGAGGTGTGATAGTTTCTATTATTTGGATTATTCGGACTATTGTCCTCATCTTTATTGTTATCTAGCCCTTTTAATTATAGGTTACCATATTGTATTCATCTTCATTTAGATTTTAAAAAACGGAATATGAGTCTAGGTAAAAAATCATACATACGTAAAAATGTAGATATTTTAGGTAAAACAAGACATTAGGTTTATAGGTTCCCAAAATTCACACTGAATTGTCCAAATAGACATATAGCATAGTGGCTAAAGAACTTGGATTAAGACAGTTCTAAATGACAGTTATCTCTAAGCTACAGGTTCAATCCTGGGTGACAGTAACATAGAATAATTAACACAGCTTAACACCTATACCCCAGCTATGGTTAGCGGAATGAGAACAGGATACCACCGTGGATTGAATAAAGGGCTAAGTTCAAAGTTCCGTGATGGCTCCCATTAAAGAGAAGAAGGTTCCCGAGTTCGAAAAGGGTCCAGATTCCGACAATAAATAGCTGAAGAAAGCCGGGGAGCAAATAGGCCGAAATGTTGTACAGATAACAATAAAGATGAGGACAATAGTCCGAATAATTCAAATAATACTAATAACCAATTTTATCACCAAAAGAATTTGGGACTGATCTGTAACTTAAAAAATACGTATTAAAACATTTATGTACAGTGTACTCAGGCAAAAAATAATAATGATTTCACAAAAACACATTTGCAAATTGTTACTTATTGCCAAAATAATGCTATAAAGTTGTTTGTGCTGTAATAGTTATCGTCGTAGGAAATGGAAACGGAGAAACGAGTTCAAATCCTGGACAATGTTGTTTGCATTTTACATAGCTCTGATACCATTGGGAAAAGGCATGAATCCAACTATTCTTTCTCCATCTATAAGTAAATAGTGGCGAAGACGGTTCTATAACGTTGTTGTAGCAACCTGTCAAAGAGAATGAAGACTTTGGCAGGATTTGACACAAGGTCAATTTTAAGCGGATTTTTGAATACATGTTAAAATCCGATTAGAATTGACCTTATGTCAAATCCAGCTCATGCGGAGGCGTTGGTAAAATTGCTAGAATAATACAAAAGAAGATAAGGTCTCTTCAATTCAACCTCCTGTTATTTGTCTTTAGACTGCTAGATTTATTTTATAATCATTTTTAACATTAACCTTTTCACAGCGCCCGGGATACTCCTCTACTATAAAAGCAAGCTACATTTTGTTACGAACTAGTTACGCATAATCTATCAATCCTAACAAACTTATCAAAATTGATTTGATTTGCTTACCTATGTTCAGATAATAATTGTATGTCGAAATTTAATATACAAATACAAATTAAAATACAAATATACAAATTAAATATATTTAATATCACTTTTTATGAAGAGAAACACGTGAAGAAAGGATAAGGAAGATTATTGATAAGGCAGAATAGTTATAAATTCAATACAAAGCATATTTTATAACGGGGGACTTAATCGTAGATTCAAGCAATAGAATATATATAGATAATTTACAAAACACAGGAGAAAAAAGCAGGTGTTTACAAAAAGAAAATATTAATAGATATATAATAACCACTGCACAAACTGCTACAAAGGATTGCTGAAAATGTGCTAAACAAATTTTATTTTCCAAACAACAAATCCGTAAGATGAAGGGATTCATACAGAATAATAATTTTGGGGAAAAAATCCCACATTGAATATATATACTAGCAGAAGTACCCGGTCCATCACCGGAATAAAAGGATTCTAGAAACACGAGGAATCGAAAGAGGAAGGGCGAAGAGAGGAGTAAGGAACGGTATAAAAAAAGGAAGTCGGCGGGGCGGCCTAAAGTCGGTGTCAGCGAAGGAGTCTATCCCCTTTTCACTAGCGCTAGACCAAGGAGATTATTTTAGCATCTGAGGTGGAGCATCACACCTACCATCAGCTCCTTACTTTACCGCACAGATCCATGTGTTACTCATACACTGAGTTGGCGAGGACCGGTATCGAACCAGTAACCTTGTGGTTTCTAGTCGAACGCACTACCGACTGAGCTAAGCCGGTCCTGAAATTTAGCAAAATCTTTCATAAAGAATTTGCTAAATCATTTTTCTCTAATTTAAAAAAAAAAAGAATTCGCTTATTACAATGTTCGTTTACTTTAGGATTTTTTTTTACCTTTAAAATATAATTAAAAAAAAATTAATCCTGAACTCATGAATCTATCGAAACATTAATTTATTTTTCTAAAAATGTTTTTATATATATCACACAAAGTTAAATTCAGTTTTTAATTGCATGTTGAGTTAAAGGGTTAAAATGTATTTGTCTAATTTATTTTATTTTCCTCTCAAAAATGTAAATATAGAAATATTTATCACATATAAATCTAGTACATACTGCAATTTCTGTGGGTCTGTGTATAACCAGCAGGCGTCTACACCAGTGATTCGTAAACAGGACTGGCTAATTGGATTTTAATAAGATCAATAATAGAATCCTTGGGAAAAGAAAATACGTGAGAGAGAGAGTCTATAAATTTAAGTGGTGTATTGCAGCACGGCTTATATACCACCAAATAATCCAACAAAAGTAAACATGTTATGAATGTATATAATTGTTATTGATATCAAAATGAGTAAATTTTGTAAAAAAGAAAGGAACTATAGAGCGTTGAAATTACGATGTCATAGAAAGGGGCCGGATTAGCTCAGTCGGTAGAGCGTTCGGCTAGAAACCACAAGGTTCCTAGTTCGATACCGGTCCTCGTCAACTCAGCGTATGAGTAGCACATGGATCTGTGCGGTAAAGTAAGGAGCTGATGGTAGGTGTGGCGCTCCACCTCAGACGCTAAAATAATCTCCTTGGTCTAGCGCAAGTGAAAAGGGGATAGACTCCCTCGCTGATTGGCTGATACCGACATTAGGCCGCCCCGGCGACTTTACTTTACTTATTCTTATACAATGCAATGTAAGACAATTCAATTACATAGAACTTTTACGGGAGTTGCAGTTAGCTAAGAGTAGCAAATCTGTATTACGTTTTTATTTTATTTTAGTTCATGTTGGTTTATAACAATTTCTAATTGTTTTTGACTTGGTATAAATAATAATCGGAACTGAATCTATAAACAGGGTAGTCTTTTGCAAAAGTCACTAAAATTGATACATTAGTAATGAAAGCAGACACACACAAACACAGATAAAGACACAGACACACAGACAGACTCTCTCACACACGCACGCACGCACACACATAAACACACACATATATACATATATATGTGTGTGCGTGTGTTTGTGTGTGTGTGTGTGTGTGAATGCATATCATCATGTCACACTGGCAGCATGGATATCCATGAAATTCCTCGCCAACCGTCACTATAAACCAACACCCACAAAACCTGCAAAACCCGTTCCAAACAAATAAATATTGCTCCAAACAAACAACTACTAAAACCTATAATCCCCCTGAAGACGACCAGTGACATAGAGACTATTGGACATCGCCCCCGGGAGATCACCTGTGCAGCATCCAGAATCCACACAGAACTGATCTATCTAGTACCTTGTTGGACGGCCTACACTTGTGGAACTATAGACATGTTTCCACAGGAAAACGTCACTTATGAGTTCGTCCTTGCTTCTCCAGCGCTGTCCGGCATGTCTTGTGCGTCTTACTCGGATGGTTTGTGATAGCAGGTAAATGTTTATAAAGCTATTTTTGGGGATGCCGTTTCCCTGATTTCTTTAAGACAGCACGCACCATTCCTGTGTAGTTCCCATCTAGCTTATTCTCTAGGCACCTGCAGGTTTTTTTAAAGACCAGAAAATAACAAACACAGAATTTTATGATCAGAGGAAACAATTTTATGTGTCTAGTGTATAGTGAATGTAATGTTATTAACCGTTAATTTTTATATATGCGTTTGTCTACGAAAACTGGTGACGTGATCATTGCATGTGAAAAAACGTTAGCATTTCGTCTCGGCTATTCACGTTCATGCGTGCGTCATCCTATGATCTTCATTTTCCATTTTTTTTACATGCAATGATCACGTCATCAGCTTTCGTAAACGAACGTACATATAAAAATTAACGGTTAATAACATTACATTCATACATGCAATATATACTTAACATTTTGCATTTTTGTCCCTCACAAACATTTCTGTAAAGTGTCCTGATGATGGTTTAATACCGAAATACTTAAGTATAGACACATAAAATTGTTTACACTGATCATAACATCCTGTGTTTGTCATATTTTTTGAAAATATTTTCTTCGTATATATATATATATATATATATATATATATATATATATATATGTGTCCCTAGTAATGGGTACCAAGCAATTGCAAAATATACATTTTTGTGTACTGGATCCTATCTTCACTATTAGCTGGCCACTTGTTTATGTAAACATGTACATAAATATATGCATCTATATACGAGAAGTGTTTCCATGGAGACCGGAACAGCAACAAGAAAGATAACACCGTTTTCAGGTGCAAAACACTATCTTCGACATAATCTCAGTTATTGACTATGCATTTCCATCAGCGATGAACAAGAACCTGAGATAGAAAGAATATGTGAGGAGAGAAATATGTGAGGAGAGAAATATATTCCACGTGCGTTCGTCAAATGGGGTAATAATAAATAAAAACATAAGAGATTGGGAACAAAGAGTGCGCCAGGATATGTAAGAAAACTAAGTGACTATACGAAACAGAAAGAGAGAGTTTGGAGAAGCCAGTCTGATATTAAAGTGTGTAATAGACAGGGATACTTGCCGACAAATAAAATGAGAAGCTGGGAAAGGGTGTGTTTTCGAGTGGGTGAATGTGTGTAGAGAACGCAGAGAGAGAGAGAGAATCAAAGGGATCGGCAGACCAGTGGAATTTGGGGGGGGGGGGGGGCAAGCTACCGAAATTTACAACCTTCCATTTTTGAACTTAAACTGACATAAAGATAAAGATATGGTCAAGGTATAAATGATTTAAGAACATTTTTAAAGAAAAAATACGAAACAAAATTATATTTTGATAATAACAGTCTTTAAAAAAATATTTTAACAAAATTATAAATATAAACCTTATTTTGTTCCGTCCTGTCCGAAAATCATAACCATGTGCGTTCTTCAAAACCAAATCAGAATCTAATGGTTTACAGTGGATTAAACAGTCGGGTGGGGGTAGGCATTTGAGAGAGAGAGAGAGAGAGTATACGCGTAAAATAAATCTAGTGCAAGTGTTTTCGCTGTTTTACAGCATACCAACGTTTTTCGGGTTATTTAATGCCGAATCAAGTCCTTTTACTAAACAAAGGAAAAAAAGGTGTTGTGATAGAACTAAAATGTATTTACTTATTTACGTGTTTTTGTCTCTGGGTGATATAAATGTAATATATGAAAACATTCAGTACTGTTTGTGTGTTTAAAGTGTCATTGGCACTGTGGTAGGTAGTTCTTGTCGCATGCTGTCTGAAAAGACGATGTTTTCTCTGTGCGCCTTAATTTTTATACCTGGATAGGTCACTATGGATATGGACGGTACCGCTTCCTTATGGTCGTTAGCACAAGTCATGGCAAGGGAGGTAATTAAAGAGATTTTACACCAAGATGAAATTATTGGTAATTTTTTTTATTATACTAGTTTTTGTTTGTTTTTGTTTTTTTCTGATAATATGAACATTAGCTGCGAATTATGGTAGAAATTATGATAGAAATATTGGTAACTATATTATTATTGCTTACAAAATCTGCTGTTTTCTTAAGTAGTTAACCAGTTAAGTATTGAACAGGCTCATCACTGCTTAACTTCGGTTATGTAGATAACTTGCTTTCAGCGTGACTTTGCCATAATAAATCTAGTGTAAGGAAAGAGCAAGATACAAAGTGGTAGATTAGTGTGTGTGTGTGAGAGAGAGACGTAGAGACTTAGAGAGAAATACTTAGAGAGAAGTCGCAAGATCTAGATTGTAACTAGAAACGCTTCCCTCCCCACATCTAAATCAATTATAAATGGTTACTAATCATTGATTTAATCTTAGATTATCCTTACTTGTCACCAGAGGATCAGTTTAAACACTGAAAGGAGAGAGGAAATATCGATGGCTAGCTTTGTAGATTATGTCCATTAAGGCTGAAGGATGTGAGTGGATTTACTGGGTTGCTGAGCAAATACCATTTTCTGAAACTTTATTTTGAAAATCTAATAGAATTCCAATAGGTAATTAGTGATTATTCTTCCTTTGGTATTATCGTGTCCTTGGTTTGAGGCTAAACTGTATAACATGGTGATGTTTCAATTATGGAGCTCTGGGGAGTGTGGGATACTCCTTTTCTAACCTGGAGTGGTAGCATCGATTAGGGTCCCATCTATGGGTTAAATAGGGGAAAAATGAGTGGAGGCGCCTGGCATAATGGTTAGTCGTGGGAAATGAACGGTGACCCGAGTTCAAATCCTGGACAAGGCTGTTTTTCCTATAGTGGTTCCCTGGGGAAAGGTACGCATCCAACTATACTTACTTTAGCAATGCGTAAATAGTAGGACAGACTGGGTTCTTTTACGTTGATTAGGCAACCTGTCTAGGAGAAGGGGAATTCTGAATTCAAACCTATTAAAATCTGTTTAAGAAATTGACCTTGTGTCGTACCGTGTTCGTTTGGAGGAGTTAGTAAATATATATATATATATATATATATATATATATATATATAATGTAGATAAAAATGAGTTAAAAATGAATACCGAACAAGAATGAATTAAACGAAAAAGTAATCGGCATAAAGTAACTCAAGGTTTGACATACCGTAAAATCCAACCAACCAATTACATTTGGTATCTTCAGTGCTTTGGCATATGCTGCAGAGGATAACTAAGAAAAAAAAGAGGTGCCCATGGTATGACACAAGGGCATTTGGTAATAAGACTCCAGTTCTGGAGAGTGTTGCAAATACCTTCATAGCTATTACTAAACTCTGACTCAGAATCCTTTAATGTCCCTTTTATAGGACAAATAGATGTTTGAAAATTATTTGTAGTAGATAAAAATAATTGATATCCTAAAGACCTTAAGAAAAAATGACTTTAGAAACTTCACAAAAAATGTTCATATAAATGTACGATATTAATATTATAAAGTCTAATTTAGAGAATCTTCGTATATTTGGTTATATTTTTTTATAAGGTTAGTTTTGTCTGTCAAAAGAGCATGGTTTATATTTAATCATAAATGTATCACATTTTTAATAAAACGCATTTCACGATAGTAACGATTTATTAAAAAATAATAACTATATATATATATATATATATATATATATATATATATATATATAATCTAGTAACAATAGCACCTAATTGCAAATATTACCAAATAACAAAAAACATATGTTCTAAATTAGAGAATAATGCGATTTCCGTTTTGTGGTATTCTTATCTTATGAGTTTATTGCTCGAATAAAATTTCATTATGCTGGCTGGGTTATATATATATATATATATATATATATATATATATATATATATATATATATATATATAGTTACTAACTCAATTTGATTAATGACGATTAGACTACTGAGATATATTATTAATGGAAACATGATTTATAAGTGATTATTATTTTATTGGTCCACTGGAACGGCAAAATCCAATTGATGTCAAGTTATTTTCTTGTAAATTAAAACCCGGTCTCAACTTCTAGTCTTCTGGCCGAGATTTGGTGAAGTGTTTCGTGCTTCCCATTTTCTAGGATCTTTTATACATATACCTTTTTCCGGCATAGCTAAACGTTAGTCTCTTGTACAATGACAAGTGAATCATCTTTCCCTCTCAGTCTTGCCTAATTCTGCGTTCCTTTTGTGCAAGTTAACTGCATTCACTTATACCATTAATCATTGAATCTCTGTCACCACATAACCTACACTTGCTATTCTTTGTGTATTATTAATTTTTGATTTTTATATATGTTCTTATGGCATTATAACCAAGTTTTTAATTTTAGCTTTTCCTTTTTTAGTCATTTCTATGTCATCACGTGTGAAATTTCCATAGTTTCTCGCTTGTAATATTTATAAATTTGTTTTTTCACATTTTCCTACCTAGTTTTCCTAGTCATATATTACTTTTATACCAGTTGTCAGCATTCGTTTATGATGAGTTTTTCACATCAGCGTTAGCTGATAGTATTTCCCAGGAGTCTGAGTGACAAGTCTTCTCAGGTCTCCAGGACTCTTCTGATTATTCTAGCCGATTACAGCAGTGCAGTAGTCTGGATGGTCTCAATTCTTCTTCTGATTTCCAGATCCTCCAGTCTTTTTCTCAAGTTTATTGGGACCGTTCAAAGTGCACCAACTAAAATTGGTATCACTTTCACTATCATGTTCCACAGCCTTTTCAATTTTCTGGCAAGGTCTAGGTATCTATCCATCTTTTCAGTTTCCTTCAGCTTCACCCTGTGATCTGCTGGGACCACAAAGTCCACCAATTGACACGTTCTCTTTTTTTTGTTAATCAACACTAGGTCTGGTCTCCTGGTTGGGATAGGTTGATCCTTCTTTATCTCAAGTTCCGAGAGAATTATATGCGTTTCATTCCCAACAACAGATTTTGGTTTATGCATATACCATTTATTATTATCATCGTTAGCTGATGGCCTTTCACTGGAGTCTGGGTGACAACTAGTCTCCTCAGTTCCCGGGACTCTTCTGAATATTCTGGCCGATTGCAGCAGTGCAGTATTCTGGATGGTCTCAATTCTCCCCTGATTCTCAGATTTTCCACACTTTTCCCAATCTTTATGGGACCATTCAAAGTGCACCAACTACAATTGACTTTCATATTCCATAACTTTATCAGTTCTCTGGCAAGGTCCAGGTATTTGTCCATGTTTTTCATTTTCCTTGAGCCTCACCCTGTGATCTGCTAGAATTGCAAAATCCACCAGTTGACAAGTTCTTTCTTTTTTGTTAATCAACACTAGGTCTGGTTTCCTGCTGGAATAAGGTGATCTGTTTTTATTTCAAAGTCCCAGATAATTTTATGCATTTCGTTCTCAATAACAGATTCTGGTCTATGCATATATCATTTTGTTGTATGGTCAAAATGTAATTTTTTGCATAATTCCCAGTTGATCACCTTTCCAACCCAGTCGTGCCTAGTTTTGTACTCCCGTTGTGCTAGTTTGCTAGTTTGCATCGCATAGTCTATATTTACTATTTTGTTAGGTCTTATCAATTTTTGCTTTGGTATAGTTTGTCCTTATAGCATTATTCTGTGCAGCAATTATTAGTAATTCAGTTCTCTTTTGAGGTTTCCTTTTCTTAACCATGTCCAGGTTTTTCATGTGCAACCTCTCTGATTTGTCATTTGAAGTGTCCATATAATTGTTTTTCTTCCCATTTTTGTTTTTCTAGTTTTTATTGTGTTTCTGTTTGTCCATAAGTCACATCTACTTTTGTTGGCTGCCATAAGTAATCTGTCTTTACTCTTTTTTGTGTAGTCTTCGAGTTGTTGGATTGTGGTCTCTACGCAGTCCTCTATGATGGCAAGACCTCTTCCCCCTTCCTTTCTTGATACATATAGTCTATCTCTATCGTCTCTCGGGTGTAGAGCCTTATGCATGGTCATTAATTTTCTAGTCCTTTGGTCAATCAGTCTGTGTTCTTCTTTTGTCCATTTTAAGAATGGTCCAGAGTATCTTATAATGGGGACAGCCCATGTATTAATTCTTTTGATCAGATTTCTGCTGTTGAGTTTGGTTTCTTGGAGTTTTCTTGTTCTCCTGAGGTATTCTTTTTAACTTTTCCTTTCATTTCTGCTTGCTTGATAATGTCCGCTTCTAAAATTCCTAAGTATTTGTAACTTTCATTTTCATCAAGTGATTTTATAGTTTCCTGATTTGGCAGTTGTATTCCGTCCATTAATTTTCGTTCACCCCGTTTTATTACTAGCATAGTATCTTTTCCAATTCCGAATTCCATCCTTATATCCTGGCTATATATTCTAATAGTTTGTACTAGGGTTTCCAATTCTTTTTCATTTTTTGCAAAAATTTTAATGTCTTCCATGTACATAAGGTGGTTTATCTTTTCTTGTGAGTTAGTGAATTTATACCCCCCTGTACATTCTTTAAGTATATGATTGAGTGGCATCATTGCTATAATAAATAGTCGTGGTGAAATGACTCTCCTTGGAAAATACCTCTTTGGATTTTTACTTCTGCCAGGGATTGCCCTCCGGCTTTTATTTGGACTCTCCAGTTTTCCATGGCTTTTCCAATGAAATTTATGATGTTATTGGAAATTTTGTACATTTTTAGACATTCTAAAATCCAGATATGTGGGACCATGTCGTAAGCCTTTCTGTAGTCGATCCATGCCATTGCAATATTTTTCTGCCTATTATTGACTTCTTTAAGAATGTGTTGGTCTATATAAAGAATTATTATATTATTATTATTGCTAACACCAGATGTTTTCTTCTTCTTCTTCAGCATTTTTCTTATGTGTAAACATGTGTATTTGTCTGTGTACATGCGGGCTGTGTCGTGTGTTCGTGAGCGTATGTACACACACTCTTTTGCGTTTACGAGACTTCTTAAGCAAGATACTTCCTCCAGAGATCATGAACTGGTAAAATAGTGCTGTCATGTTTTCGAGTTATAACATTCGAGAAAAAATGAGAAAAAGAAAGAAAAAAGGTGAATGAAGTACATCTGAAAGATAGCATTGTTCTTAAGTGAAACATTTTTCTTTTCTCTGTTTAATTTTGCCTCTGAAATTTCCCACCAACTTTTTTGCAGTATCTTTTCTCTTATCAGCGATTCTACAACTTGTGTAGTTTCTATTCTGCTGAATCTCAGAATTCTTCAAAGGAATTGTTAAATGTTTACCATCTACAACTACCGTCGGCATTTCTAACATATTCCACAGGTAACTTATCACTTGCAAATATCTTAAGGATTCCTTTTGTTTAAATATGAATGTTGCTATGGCAATGTTGATGATGTAGATGTTGTACAAAGGACATCGACCGTCTGGCAGACATCATGCGGTTCTTGCTCAATTAAAAAAAAAATCTCTCAGATTTTGGTCTTGACTGTAAAAAGTGCAATTACAATACAATATCGTATATGCATTTGTGTGGATATGTGAGTGGGTGTATATTTATATTTACACACACATATATATATATATGTAGATGTGTGTGGGTGGGTATATGTGTAGGTATGTATATTTCAGAACTATAACCAGGATTTTAACTATGTGTTTTAATGGGCGTTTGTGTTTCTCGTCCAAAATTGATTACATGGATAAAACCGTCTGTGGTTGTCATAGCGTTTCCTAACTAGTTTTGGCTTTTTAATTAAAATGTGTTTAACCTAAACAGGCATAACTGTTGCATTTCAAATGAATGATGCGACCAGTTCACTATAAAATATAAAAGAAAATCAAATAAGGAAAATAAAAATTAAAGTGTAGAATTGGTAAGGGGGTGGTATCTGCTTACCTGGTATCTGCCAACTTTTAATCCATATAAAAAGAAAAAAGTTCTCTATATATATATATATATATATATATATATATATATATATATATATATATATATATATATATATATATATATATATATATATAGAGAGAGAGAGAGACCTTGACGCGCGTTTGATTGGTTATTTGCAACAACCAATCAGGAACGTGGTAGAAGCGTAGACACTCATTAAATATCAATGAAAGCCAAACAGTTATTTGACGTTCAAGGAGGGCGGATCAGATTTCAATCTTCTCCGATAGGGTCTGCCTGAAGAGGGGATTCTAATGTTATAAGACCCGAAACTCCCCGGGGAACCAGGCTGTGACATCACCGACGACGCCATATTAAATCACATATTCAATGACTAACATTTATTTATGGATATTTCAAGTCCTTATTAGATCTAAGTACCGAGAAAATCTCAGCATGACTGATGCGAATCCCTGGGTCAATATTCTAATAAATCAAAGATCTACTCGTAAAACTACACTGAGCGAATCTGGAAAGGAGGCGGACTTACATCACGACAGATTTATCAGTGGAAAGAGAATCGTTACGAAACCCAAAATATGTAAGGATGCTGGCGAAACATTACCAATTGTCCGCATTTATGCATCTTGACGATGTTTTACAAGACTAATTCATTGTTACATTTTAAATAAAAAATTTTAATAAAATTTTAGATTTATGACATGCTTAAAATATCATATTCACAAACCTGAATCTGTCCTCTAATTTCTCCACTCTCATTTAAAATACTTTGGGAACCGTAAAAAGGGCACTAACCCCAATTGGAGCTTTTTTAGCTCTCTGAAAAGATTCTAATATTTGTATATCTTTTCAATTTCTTTTATTCTCACACTAATTATTTATATATATTTATTAGTTTCTTATGCTTCTTTCATTTTCCCGTTTTTTCCTCTTCTTTCTTCCCATTTCTTTCTTTCCATTTCCCCGTTTTCTCACAGCAATCTTTAACAAAAGAGAAGTAGAAGAAAGAATCACTACACGGAACATATACACTTGTTAATATGATATCTATATATTTTGTTTAGTAATGTATCCGATAATTCGCTTGAACTGTAAAATCCACTAGTTGACAAGTTCTTTTCATCTTGTTAATCAATATTAGGTCTGATCTTCTTAGATTAGGTGATATATTTGTATCTCAAAGAAATTATTGAGAATTATATGGGTCTCAGTTTCTTGGAGAAATTCTGGTTCGGGCATGTAGCATATTACTGTAGGATCAACTTCATTCTTTTGCACAGTTCTCAGTAAATCAAATTTCTCACCCTATCGTACGTGATATTGTTTTACTTTTATGTTAGTTTGATGCAGTTGTTTATTATATATTTAACCATCCCATCTCTGTCTCTATTGTGTATCTTAAATTTTTGCTTTATTATAATTAGTTACTATTCCATGATTTAGTGTTGCTATTAAAAGATATTCGGTTTTTTCTCTTGAGGTTTTCCGTCCTTAGTCATGTCCATGTCATTTCGTGAATAATTATCTCAGTTTATCGCCTAAGATATCATACATTTTTTTCTCGGCCTTTTTGTTTTCTAGTTTTTTATTGTTGCCTTTACTGGCTGCTGTAATCAGGCTTTCTTTTCTCTTGTGTTTTTGTAAATATTCCTTGATTTTTTTGTATCTGCGCAATCCTTATGCTAACGAGTACAATCCACCTCCGTTGGCTATTATTGTGGATGTTGGCCCAAATCTTTTTCATAGAATATTATTATTAACAAATTTCCATATGTTAATATGATCCCTCTGATAAAATGAATACAGATTTTTTTCAAAACTTTGGCATGACACTTCTACTTTATGGCCACATCTCTTGGACTCTTAGAGAAAAAAAATGAATGTGAACTAGACAAGGATGCTGCGTGCTGTCTTAAATAAATCTGGGAAGCAGCAGCCAACAAGAAACGAGTTGTATGGCAACTTACCTCCTTTCACACAAATCATCAAAGTCAGACAAAGAAGACATGCTGGAGACTGCTGGTAAAGCAAAGACACACTCATGATGTTCTATTGTAAATGCCTACACATAAGCACAACAGTGTAGGTTGATAGCACAAACCTACATCAATCAGCTCTGTGCGGATTCTGGATGTCGTGCAGTGAACCTACCAGGGGCAATGACCAATAGGGATGGGTGGCGAGAGAGAGACATGGGTGTCCGTTATGTCAACACGAATTATTATGAGGATTATACTAGATGTCGGTTAATATCTTATTCATAGAATATTATAATTTTGTACCAAATTGGATTGGAAATGCATTTATTCTTTCATTCACAGACTTTTCCTGTTATTGCTTTAATAATCTCTCTACGGTGTATCATTTTTACTGCGTTATCGTAAAAAACCTCAACAAATCAGATCATTATGATACATATGATTATACGACTATGGATCAGATTATGTAATCCCATAATTTAACATCGTTATAACAACACTTCTTCACTACCCGCCCGTATGGACCATAGTTCCTGTAAGCTCCTATGCAAAGCAAATAGCATCCTCACAGATCAGGTCGATGTATGTTTTTACTTTTTGACCCACACTAATGTGCCCATGTGCAGGTTTCTACAGGAAAACGCCATTTATAAGTTTTCTCCTTGGTTCTCCAACAGTGTCCACCAGGTCTTGTTCCTCTTAATCAAATGGTTTGAGTAATAGGAGGAAACTGACCGTACAGATGCTTTTTTGTGGGGTGCTGCTTCCAAGAATTTTTCAAGGCAGCACGCAACATCCTTGTACAGTTTCCATCTAGCTTTTTTTTCTGACGTTTCGTTAGGGACAAAGAGGTGCAGCCATATCGTAGAACTAACACGGCTACAGTTTGGAAGAATTTTCACTTTATCTTCATTGCATCTAATGGATTAAGTGCAGTGGCAAGATAGATCATGATGATAGATTTATATAAAATATATGGTTGTTTTATTATGTTACGGGATTATTTGATGATATGCGTCTATACTGAAGGAAGAATGAACATATTGATGGTGTTTTCCTTTTTGTTAAAGAATTCTTTTCTGTACTTTACATTTTCATTTAGTTTCTTATCATCTCTTTCCTTTCCTTTTTACTCGTTTCTTTTTTTTATTGTTTCTTTTTTTTGTTTTTACTTCTTTGTTTGCTTAAATTCCATTAAGATTTTCATTACTTTTTCAAATTTCAGTCTCAGAGAGAAATGCATTCAATTTGTCTTTTTCTTTTGCAATCGAAATTATTTTAGATTTTCCAGAGATGGAATTCTACAAGCTTTGACAAACTAGATTCATGTGATTTAATATTATTTTACCTGGGTTTCTCAAAATATGTGGCCTATTCCTTTTCATAATACCTTTCTCCAATATCAGCTGATTGATTTTTACGGCATGTCAACTTGTCTTGGGTTATTCATATCTATTAAGGGAATGGCATTTATTGTAAATTTATATTCAAGTTTTTACGCAGTTGATTTCAATGTTCCATTGTATCACTTTATAATTTGGACTTTTACATATTTGTCTATGATTGTTTGTTTGCAGAATTATACAGTTATACGATACCAAGTATTCATATTTAATACAAATAATCTATATACAATGCGATTTCATCTATTCCTATCTAATTGTAAAAAGCTACATGGCTTCAAATAATTGTTTCTATTTAATAATAGTCATTTGTTTGCACACAGTTCTTAGGTTTCAAGTAACTACAATAACCTTTAGTAAACAATTATTGCTTTATATCACTATTCTTAATACAAATAATTTACTGTTATATGGTATCAAGCATTTCTATTGCACACAAATACTTTTAAACTGTTCTATTTCATCTATAGATAAGACCTGAACAGGTTGATATGTTGGTTAATTGGTTGGATTTTACGGCATGTCAACACCTGGGTTATTTTATGCCGAAGACATTTTTTGTTTTATTCATTCTTGTTGGGTATTCCTATATTTTTTAAAACACATTTCATTTTATCTATTTAACCTATAAAAGTAAAGTCGACGGGGCGGCCTAGAGTCAGTATCAGCCTGTCAGCGAGGGAGTCTATCCCCTTTTCAATAGCGCTAGACCAAGGAGATTGTGTTAGCATCTGGGGTGGAGCACCACAACTACCATCAGCTCCTTACTTTACCGCACAGATCCCTGTGCTACTCATACACTGAGTTGGCGAGGACCGGTATCGAACTAGGAACCTTGTGGTTTCTAGCCGAACGCTCTACCGACTGAGCTAACCGGTACTTCAACAAAGCGATAGTAGCGGATAGTCCTATATATGGGTTAGATAGATAAAAAAAAAGTGTCAGAGTTGACATGGGAGTAATGTAATTGAAGTGGGTACTCCATCCAACAGATGTCCAGAATTAAATTATCAACATCAGATGCAGTTTAGAATCATACCCAATACATTTTTTTTTTGGGGGGGGAAAGGATCTTGCCTCTCTGCTGAGGATGCATTCATTCAGCGTATTCTAAGCCCCGTCGACAGGGTGAATATTTGTTGATAAATTTAGTATATGAGATGTACGAGGGTGAGTAAAAAAGTGATGCCATTTTGTTTATGCCAGGTACAATTATCAACACAGGAACATGTATCATACATTAAAATGAAGCTGATTATCTGTGTATCACATGTCTACCTCTTCATATAATCACCGTTTCTCTCAATAGCAATGTTCCAACCTTCGAATGAGAGCATATATTCCTGCCCCGTATAATTATGTTGACTGTTCTTTGAGCCACTTCTTCTTGAGCCACTACAGATTTCACTTACTCCACACTCACCAGATATGGTGCCTTCAGACTATTATCTCTTTGGTCCCATGAAAGAGGGTTTGAGAGGCAAACATTATTCCTGTGTCGAGGAAATGAAATCTGTAGTGAAGAGGTGGCTCAAAAAACAGCCAACAGAATTTTACGGGTCAGTGATACATGTTCCCATTCAAGGGTGGAAAATTGCTATTGAGAAAAAACGGTGATTAGGAGAAGAAATAGCGGTGTGATCCGCAGAAGGACCAGTTTAACTATGATGTATGATATATGTTCCTGTGTTGGCAATTGTACCTGTCCTAAACAAAATGGCATTACTTTTTGAGTCACTTCGTATATGCAAACGTGGGACTTTCTCTGGGACTCATGTAGAATTTGATTCTTCCCAGTGATGTCACGATTTGCAGATATTTTGTTCTTAGATACAAAGGATTATTTCAACTATTCTAAACCTTACCTAATCCACAAAGAACTAAGTCTTATTATCTTTTATAAAGCAGATTCCACTGAGCGTGTTTACTTATTTATATATTTATGTGCTGGTTTATCGTGATGGGAAATAATAACAATAAATCCATATATCCTGTCGGCATAGAGAAGAAACCCATCACATGAAGATTTATTTCTTCTTCTCTTCACATCTTCAAATTCAATAGACTTAAATATATGGTTGAAATATCCAACAAATAGAAAATCAATAAGGAAAATCAACCTGTTTGAGTGTTTATCAATTTTATTAGGACATTGTTCCCTATATGTGCTATGTATCTTCGTCGTTTCTTCTTCTTCTTCTTCTTCTTCTTCTTCTTATATTATTATTATTATATTATTATTATTATTATTATTATTATTTTTTTTTTTTTCACTCCTTTTGAGTTTTTACTGGAGTATAAGTGACAACAAGTCTCCTCAGCTTTCCAGGACTCTTCTGAGTATTCTAGCCGATTGCAGCAATGCAGTAGTCAGTATGCTCCCAATTCTTCCTCTGATTTCCAGATCTTCCAGTCTTGATCCAAGTTTTTGGGACCGTTCCAAGTGCACCAACTACAATTGGTATCACTTTGACCTTCATATTCCACAGCTTTTCCAATTCTCTGGCAAGGCCCAGGTTTTTGTCCATCTTTTCGTTTTCCTTCAATTTCACCCTGTGGTCTGCTGGAACTGTACAGTCCACCACTTGACACGTTCTCTTTTTTTTTGTTAATCAACACTAGGTCTGGTCTCCTGGCTGGGATATTATTATTATTATTATTATTATTTCATTTCATTCGAATTTTTCACATCCGCATTTACTGGAGGCAACAAGTTTACTCATTGTCTCCAGGACTCTTCTGAGTTTTCTAGCCAATCTTAACAATGCTGTAGTCTAGATGGTCTTGATTCTTCCTCTGATTTCCAATTCACAGTTTATTTTCCAAATTCATTGGGACCGTTCCAAGGACCCAGATTACCCACCTAGTCGTGCCCATTCTTGTACTCTCTTTGTGCTAGTATTAACTTATTATATAATTAACCATTTAGTCTTTGTCTCAACACATTCTACATTTGATATTCTGACACATTTTGCTTTTATATAGTTTGATCTTATGGCATTAATTTGGGCTGTGATTATAAGAGATTCAGTTTCTCTCTTGAGGTTTCCTCTTCTTAGCCATGTCCATGTCTTCTCATGTGCGAGCCCTCCAGTTTGTCGCTTGAAGTATCCATATAATTAATTTCACTTACCATTTCTTTTTTTTTGTCTTTTTTATATTTGTGCTTGTCCATATATTGCAATTGCTTTGTCTAGCTGCTGCAATTAGTATTTATTTGCTCTTTATAGTGTATTCTTCGAGCTCTTGAATTGTTGCATCTACACAGTCTTCAATACTGGCGAGCCCTCTTCTCCCTTCTTTTCCTAACACAATAATCTCTACGTGTCGTCTCCTGGGTGTAATGCTTTGTGGCATTATCATAAATGTTTTCACTTTTCTGGCAAATTCAAGATATTTACCTTTCTTTTATTTTCACTCTTTATAGTGTATTCTTCGAGTTCTTAAATTGTCACATCTACACAGTCTTCAATGCTGGCGAGCCCTCTTCCTCCTTCTTTTCTTAACACAATAATCTGTCTGTCGTCTCTCAAGTGTAATGCTTTGGGAATTGTCATAAATGTTTTCACTTTTCTGGCAAAGTCAAGCTATTTACCTTTCTTTTATTTTCACTCTGAAAAACCACCAGTTCTAATTATACAGACCAACGGTATATGCACATATTCGAATCTGAGGAGGATCCTCTTCAAAAATGCAGACCAAAAGACAAGGATTCAATTATGGACTTCATTGCCTGACGACCACAGATGATGTTTCTGTTTTGCTGCAATTAGTCTTTCCTTGCACTTTTTAGCGTATTTCCGAGTGACTGAATTGTCGCCTCAACCCAGACCTTCAATGTTAGCGAGACCTCTCCTCCTTCTTTTCTTGACGCATATAGTTTGTCAATGTCATCTCTTAGCTGTAGTGCCTTGTGCATTGTCATAAATTCTGTGTTCTTTGGCCCATCTGTCGGAGTTCTGTTGCATTATTTGTTCCTCACTCACTTTCTGTGCAAAAAAGCAATTTGACTCTTATAGGATATTGCTCATAAATAATTGAGGAGGGATTCCCTCAGTCGTAGTGGCTAAAGGACTGGGCTACGGCATCATAATAAGCTAGTTTAAACTCCAGTCACGCTATTATGTTCACTTTCATACGAATACATTTGGAAAAGATATAAACCCCTTCATTCCCCAACTATTAATATCGCACATTATCCACTACACGAGTGGGATTCTCATAGAATTATGGATAAAATACGGTCCCACCATATATTTCCAATAAAACCATTCTCATTCCTTAAACGTTTTTTTACTGCTCAATTGTGATAATATTAAAACTAATACAAATGTAGGGAATTACTAAAAAGCAGCGCATCAGAAAATCAACCAAATTGAAATAGAGATGTTTGATAATATTGCTAAGTGAATTCACAGTAATATATGTGTTAACTATTTTTGTGATATAAGGTGTGTGATAGACTCGACTAAAACCATGTGACCAATCTCTTGGCCAATCACTGACAGTACTCTGCTGCTGATACAATACTTAAACTGACCATACTGGTCATAATTACGCAGATGTTCTTTGACGACGGACATAGGATTAAATCACTGGACCTTTACCAATACGCAGGATAGGACTTACCAAAGGATTCCATAACACAGGACTTTTTTTAAGCCCTTTTCAACTGGCCAAGGACGGCATTTAAAAACTTTACAATCTGAAACTTCAATTTTACAAGAGGAGAATAGTGTTTGAAAAAACGTTTCTAACGACTTAATCCTCTGGAAAAGGGGAAATGAAATATGTGAAAAGAAAAGAAAACTTAGTACTTTTAAGAGAGAATATGTAACTTACTATCAGACGGAAAAATAGGATAATGGTGGTATGATGGCAGAACAATAATCCTGATTTGTTGAGAATCTTTAAATCAGACTTCTTTATGAAAGGGTAACGATTTTTGACTTGCAAGTGTTGCAAAGCAATTTTCTTATCTTCAGAATGACGATTCCCTTCCAATCTGGAAAAACATATGAAATACCAAATTGTTTCATATTCCAATATAAACAAATGATTATAAGATTAACGATATATAAACAATGATCGTGTGCAGATGAGATAAACGGGAATGAATGAATGAATGAAATATATATATATATATATATATATATATATATATAAATATACATGCGTGTATGTGTATGCTTGTGCATACCGAGGAATATAAGTTTATAAATACGTACATATATAGTTACACATGTGCACATACACATACATCACGGCCATAAAAGCCCACAGAAAGAAACATACGTACACATGCATTTATATTTCTGTGTGAATAATTTTGTATATATATATATATATATATATATATATATATATATATGTGTGTGTGTGTGTGTTTGCACAAACGACATAAATGTATTAACAATACATACAATGCACATAATTAGCACACATACACACATTAACACATATACACACAAACAAACCTTATATCTATCTATCTATCTAGCTCTCTCTCTCTCTCTCTCTCTCTCTCTTCTCTATATATATATATATATATATATATATATATATATATATATATAAAGAGAGAGAGAGAGAGAGAGAGAGAGAGAGAGAGATATTGATATAGATAATATGCGTCCTATATCTATAAGTAAACAGTGCTCAATAGAGTGGATAGAATATATATCTAAGTTATTGTAGCTTGGATATGGAGTCAACGGTGCATTTTTACTGACAGTTTCTCGCCTAAACGATTATTTAAATCAAGTCCTATATATTCGTGTATGTATAGAAACGACAGAAATGTATTTACAACACACACACAACTATATATATATATATATATATATATATATATATATATATATTATAGAGAACACACATTTATGCATAACAGCATAAATATAAGTGTAAACCTGCCCATATATATGTATGTACCCAAATACTTATATATAAACAATTGTGCATAATATATATATTCTCATCCTCATATTGTGTTGACAGCACAGATTTCCAGGAATCTTTCTCAACACTCGTCCCTATCAGACAAAGCTCCTGGCAGGTGGTCAGCGCCGCATCCTACACCCGCACAGACCTGATCAATGTAAGTTTTTTTTAATGTGTCCATCTGTAGATGTCCTCAGGATAAAGTCAATTATATGTTCGTCCTTTCTTTTCCAGCAAGGACCAGCATCTCCTATTCTTTTTAATTGGATGGTTTGTGTGATTGGAGGTAAGTGGTCGTACAACTGTTTTGTTGTGGAATGCTACGAACAGGATTTATTTTAGTAGTGTCCTTATGCAGTTCCCAGCTAGAATTTTCTACAATCGTTTTGTTAACATCCAATTGGTGCAGCCAGCCGTACAGAAAAATAGACACGGCTACTGCTTGGAAGTATTCTCACTTTATCATATCAGAGATTAGATTTTCTATTTGATCGACAATCATGTGTATAGCAGCCCTAGACTTTGTTATGCATATATTGACATAGCTTTCTGTTATATATATATATATTAAAGAAATGGATACAATAGAAACCTACTCGAGTTTCACCATTAGGATCTTCAGGGTAAAATCCACTGAATTAATGAGGTACCGATTAATTGCAGCCGATCTCGTTCCCTCATAACGTAACATCTTATTCAGACCACACGTGTAATCGGCTGCAATTAATCGGTACCTCGATTAATTCAGTGGATTTAACCCTGAAGATCCTAATGGTGAAACTCGAGTAGGTTTCTATTGTATCCATTTCTTTAATAAATTTGCTCTACTTTGTATTGAGCACTTTGTATTTGTTATATCGTTGACTTAACCCCTGGATTTTGTGCACCTCCAACGATCCTGCCCATATTCACCGGTAAGCCACCTTTTATCTATATAAATACATATATATATATATATATATATATATGCATATTACGACAGTTTTATATTAGCATGCATACGTACACATACATATATATCCCTATTTATTCACACTCAATCATACACACACACACACACACTACCTCTCTCTCTCTTTCAGACACACATGGATATACAGATATAGTCTCATATAATGTAATGCATATATATTCTGTTTGAAAGTGTGATATATGACCATGTACACATATTTCTATATACATATGTGCATACGGTTAATTGTTGTTATATATGAATATATATAAATACACCCACCCACATATAAGTGTGTGCGTGCGTGTGTAAACATACACATCTTTCGTTCAGATTCCTATTGACTACATCAACTACGAGCAATACGCTTTCTTCTTAATGGAAACATATCACTGATCATATATATATATATATATATATATATATATATATATATATATGATATAATATATATATATATATGATATATATATATATATATATATAACCTTATCCTTCTTAGAAAACTTCTTTCAATAAATATTATCTGTCTTAGGCATCTTTATTTGAAGTCTCTGCATTACTCGTATAAAATTGTAGCATCATAAATTATGGCTCCATATTCTTCCTTAAAGATGAAAGAGAGAAACCCAACACAATTCGTTCATGTCATCCTTTTTATTGGGAACTGCATAAGAATACAGAAGATTCGTTGAATTTACAATGGCAATGGCGTCTGTATTTTATATGCGCACAACTTTTCGACTATAAGAGTCGATATATTTCTATGTATGTTTCCTTATGAAACTCAATAATTTGCTATTGAAACAAATGGCGTTTAATTCCACGGGTTTATGAGCATTTCCAGAATTCATGTCCTATATAACGTGCAATATTGAAAATCTAAGGTCTATATTCACTTTAAAAATACGCTCCTACGTTTGGGGCGCTGGTGGTTGTCGTCAGTGATGTAATCCGATATATTCATGATAAATGATTCACTAGGGCTTCCTAGAATTAAGTTGAATTGAACATACATTGCCATTTATCAAGTCTGTTTGAATTAACAGATATAGATAGAAAAAGAGGGGAGGGCAGATATAGATAGATAGAGAGAGAAAGAGGAGAAAGAGGAGAGAAAAGGAGAAAGAAAGAAAGAGATAGATGGATGGATAGATAACGAATAGACATAGATAGATAGATAGATAGGCTGCTGAATGGGCAGTGATAAATAGAGAGATAATGAACGTAGATAGATGGATAGATAGAAAGAAAGAAAGAAAGATATAGATAGACTGGAATAAATTGGTATAGATAGATATGAATAGACTGAGATAGATAGATAATCAGATAGATAGATAAAGAAAGAAAGAGAGAGAATTGATATCATCTGATGAGCACAATACTTTGTTAATTTTTTCAGACTATGCAAATTGTTGAATGTTAAAATATAAATTCCAAGTAGCTAATTAATAATATTTTCTCAACGTTTGATATAAAGTATATTCCACTAAAGTAATAATCATAATTACATTTTGTGGTGAGGCTCCAATTCTGAAGATCAATATCTTTTCATTCGCATTACATCAAGGTCCGCACTGATCTTGAATAGTAGTACCTGTTAGAATCTCACCTCCGAGGCAAATATATCTGTTTGTACATTATTAGTACTAGTACAAAATAAAAAACACCCTCCGGGCGATTTAAAAATAGATTTTTGAAACATATTGCCTGAGGGGTGGGAGTAAAAAAATCAATGTCAGCGAGTTTGTACCCTAAGTAAGTAAAATCATCAAATTCATTAAAGGATTAAAAAATAAAACAATTTGAAATGTAAACTTTAAATATGTATTAAAATAAAACAAACTATATATAGATATATAATACAAGCCATGTATTTATTAAAACTTGTTTTAAAAAACAATGAGGACTGTCTAATGTTGCATGTTCAAATTTTGAGTGTATCTATTCTATGTTATGACGATTTTGGGTAATGTGACGTAAGCAGTGAGGTAATTTTTGTTATAGACAAAAACTGGAAGAGAATTTCCATTATTAATAGATTTGATAGAAATACTTGAAACCATATAATTGTGTGAAAATTGTTTGCATTTAAAATAATTACTTGAAACTATAGTTGTTTACAAAGGATTATTATTATTATTATTATTATTATTATTATTATTATTAGTTACTTGAAACCAAATAAATTTGTGCAAATAATAGTTTCCAAATTCTATGTATTAAATAGGAATGATTCAAATCACATAACTGTGTACAAAACACTCTCTTAAGATACAACTACATAAATATGTAAGCTTAAAATAACCCTGTATTGGTTGATTAATATGTACTTAATACTAACATTTATGATAGCGAAACTACAAGAATTCATATCCTCCTCCTCAAGTCGCACTGACAGCACAGTTTATCGGGATTCTCTTTCACCATCCGATCCTATCGGTCCACGCCCTAGGCAGGTACTCCACACGGCATCTAGAATCCACACAGAGCTGATCCATGTAGGTTTTTGCTAGTTGGTCAACAGAGGTGTGTCCACGTGTAGGTGTCAACGGAAAAATGTTCCTTATGAGTTTGTTCTTGCTTCTCCAGCAATTCCAGCATGACTTGTTTGTCTTACTATGATATTTTATGTGATAAGAGGTAAGTGATTATACAGTAGGTTTTTGTGAGATGCTGCTACTAAGATATGTTCAAAACAGCCTCTTTACATAATTCCCACCTAGCTTTTTCTCTAAACCTTTCGTTTTGGGTCCAATTTGTACAGCCATACTGTAGCAATGATACGGCTACAGATTGGAAGGATTCTCGCTTTATATTTTCAGAGAGATCAGAAACACTATTTTGTGGCTCAGATTTTTAAGTCTATTTTCAATTTTCTTATCCTATTACTACACTAATAAAATTTGTGTATCAGATATTTTGACCAGAATATGATTTCGAAAATATAACTTGTATGTAATAAATATATGATTGACTAACACAATCACATTCTAGTCATATGAACAAATACAAAATATGAAGAGAATAAAAAACGTTTCTTGTCAGCAAATTGTATATTTGATTATAGACAAACCACATTTCATTTATTATACACATTGCTGTTGCTGACAATGTAACTAGAGAAATGGACAGAAAAAAGAACGACGTGTGTAGATATTTTGAATTACTAGACCACTTCATATACCTCGGTAGCAATATGTCATCGACTGAAAGCAATGCCAACATACGCTTAGGTAATCCGTTTACCCGCTATTGACAGGTTAAATATCATATGGAAATATAATCTAAAATAAAAAATGAGTACTTTCAAGCTGTAGCCGTATCAGCATTTCTGTATGGTTGCACCTCATCAACTCTAACGAACTGCTTGGAATAAAAAGCTAGATGAAAACTGGACAAAGGCGTTGCGTGCCGTTTCGAACATATTCTGGAAGCAGCTTTCTAAAAAACCAGCAGTTGTATTACCAGTTACCACCCATCTTACAGACCTTCCAAGTAAAACGAGTAAGGCATGCTGGTAACTGTTTGTGAAGTAAAGACGAATTCATAAGTCGTTCTCCAATAGACTCCAGCACATGAACAAGCCAGCAAATGCTGACATTTATCAGCCATGTTTGTACATTGGGGATTGTCTAGAGCAGCGGTCCCCAACCACCGGGCCATTAGGTACCGGGCCGCACAGAACGTTTGAATTTTTCTTTTCTTTTCTTTTCTTTTTTTTTTTATTGATTATCAGTTTAAATGTTGATGTTTCATTTTGAAAAGTGAATTCTGTGCCTCTTGACGAGTTTTTTTTATTATAATTATTTCTTATTAGAAAGGAATTCCGTTCTAAAATAAATATTTTCGTTTACAGAGATATTGTTGATTATTAATTTATGAACAAAAGGTTGTTTATTGTCTGTTGATGTTTGCATTTGACATAAGACCACTACGGATGATTTATTATTAGATTACATCATTAACGATAATGATGATGATGATGATTACATAAACTAAAACAATTCACTAAGATAAAACCAAACAATTAGAAATTAATAATACTAAGCAGATATTTATTAAAATCAAATTTTTAATATCAATATGCAAATTAGCTTTCCCGTTCACACTGTAAATCGCTATTTTGTTGTATATAAAAATAGTATTGCATATTATTAATATGTAGATGTGGTCAACAGTATTAATAATGTAATTACTAAATGAGGTTGAGATAAAAATAAAATCATGGAGAATGTGACGTAAATAACTAAGGGAATTGTGACTTGATTAGTAATGTAGTTTCGGTTACATCCAGAAAAACATGTGTAACTGATAGAGATAATTCCATTTCCTACGGTGATTACCATTAGACACGAGCGCCTCCAAGTAAAATAGTCCAAAAATAAACATGATAGCGTGACTGGTCCACTATGTTAGCCACTATGCCACGGGACTCATCGCTTTGGTAAAAAATTAACTTTTATAACAAAAAAAGTGTCAGGTGCATATTTATCTATAGGGCATACTGTAACAGCTAGTGACATTTAATATCTATTCCTCGTCATCATGAAGTTATTAATTAAAAAAAGAAGAAAAAAAATAAATATATATTTGGAAGCATTTAACCCCATAGGCAAAGAATGTACAGGTGCACAGCGTTAAGTGATGTAGTTAATTTTAATATATTTACAATATTCTATTTGAAGTTGCGTCGTTTTCTTTTTCGCAACAAGAGATTCCCTGAATACTTAAGAGTGGCAATCAAAAATACGCCATTCTCATAAACAAGCTAATAAATTGCATCATTTCCCTAAACACTTTCCTTTATTTCTTTAACACCAAGTCACCTTCAAAAATAAGGGTAGAGGCACATATATGTACAAAAGCATGCTTAACGTAACGGTTATCGTCGAAGACCCTTAAAGAGATGACCTGAGTCAAAATAATGGACAAGGCAATCTGCGTTTTTCTTCACGCTTATGGGAAAGACATATCGCCCTGTTGCTGGGGCTTAGAATACCATCGTTGTATCATCTGCAGTGGGGGTAAAGAGTACCCCGAACTAAAAAAGAAAAAAAAAGAAGGTGACCTGATATATATATTCAACAACCCCTCCACACGAGCAGGATGTGACACAAGGTCAATTTCTTAAGCGGAGTTTAACAGGTTTGAATTCAGAGTTTTCCTTCTCATAGACTAGTTGCCTAGCCAAGGTTAAAGAACCCAGTCTGCCCTACTATTTACCCATAGCTGGAGGGGGAGTTGTATTCATACATATAAGAGTATTAGCGCTATGTGAAATGCAAATAGCCTCGTCCAGAATTTGAACTCGACTCTAACCATTACACCACGCAACTCCTGTGACGAGAGAGAGAGAGAGAGAGAGAGAGAGAGAGAGAGAGAGAGAGAGAGAGAGAGAGAGAGAGAGTATGAACGAAAAGTTATTTCAATGTGGATAACAATATGAAAAGAAATCTAACCAATCTTACCATAAATATAGTAAAAATTACGTCAGAACAATAAATAATTTATTTATCAACAAAATCTTAAAAAACAAACAAAAGGCAGATTTTTACATTTGAACTAGGAATTTATTAAACCTATAAGCAATGCTCAAGAAAACATTAACAAGAAACATCACAACAAAACACAAAACAAAAACAAACAAACAATCAAACATCTGCGAACCGTTCAGAGATTAAAAAACAAAAAAACAAAAACAAAACTCACAGGGACTAGAGTAACAATAAATAACTCGCTGCCTGTTGTGGTACAGCAACGGAAATACCTGTGATCATCACTTTGCTTGTAGAAATGCATCTTAAAAAATAGCAAGACCAAAAACAAAATAGACAATACCCGCCCAAAAACAACGCCACCACAAAAAATATTGAATATTGAGCGCAGTAATATAAGGATAACCCTAGCGTCAATTCACGGAGAGTTCTTTTTAGCATATTCCCTGTTCCTCATCAAGGGTTTCAGATCGTGATGTCACGGTATACAAGTTAGTCTCGGAGATTCCTTACCATTGAATAACGCGTTCTATCCTCACTGCATGCTCCCGTGAATATGTGATACACTCTACTCGTGTCAAACTGGCTGGGTAAATACCTACATATACGCTCGGGTGCCCGATCGTACTATTATTATTATTACTGCTGTATAGTAAACTCTATACTCGTTGGATGACCGATACTTGAAACCTTGGATATATATATATATATATATATATATATATATAATATGTTGTGTATTTTGGCAGCAACTTATTTTTAGGCATGTGCTATTGAACAACACGGAGTATTTTTTCTTCATTTTTTGAATTTGGATTTTTTCCAGTCATCTTGCGATCTTTTTTTAGTCTGGAAAATTTTAACCGAAAATGCTATCTACAAAAATAATAATAAGAAACGCCTACAGATCCTTGAAGCCATATGCATAAATTTAAAAAAAAAAACTAACATCAATAACATAGCATTTAAAGTCGGATACAACGCATTAAATATCTTTAATAACTAACACACTTAACTTACACCCCCTTCTTATAAAAAATAGACTCTCCAAATTTGATAAAAACATGGATAAAAGAATTTTAAAAAATGAACTAACAACCAAATTATATACCCCATTATGACGACTGGCGAAAGTGCTCGGGATAACAGTATGGCAAATATTATATACCAATTGGATCGAGACTCAAAAAAGATCGCCAGACGACTGGAAAAAATCAAAATCCAAAATATGAAGAAAGAGTACTCCGTGTTGTTCAATAGCACATGCCTAATATATATATATATATATATATATATATATATATATATATATAGCCATCCACAGACATGTGTTTCGACTTATCAAGTATCTTCAGTGTGGTTAGACATTTTGTGAGCTACCTACAGCCGGGATAGAAATCCGATCGATTCAGCAACAGACGGACAGCTTAACCGCTCGGCTATCGTCACCAAGAGAATGCGAAGGGGATTTTAACTGTTTTAATACATAGATCTGTATGTATGTAAAGGCCGCCATAGAGTGCTCCATCCCTTTTTATAAGAGAGCGTTGCATTTACGCTTTAGTTTGTGGTCGTCAGAGAAATCCCCTCCAAATACTAGCAAAAGTGTTGTATACTCTCTTTCCTTACTTTCTTACTACTATTCTTCTTCTGTTCATCTAGCGTCAGGACTTCGTCTTGGGGACTTCCTGTCTGGTCTTCCATTGGAGATTTCTCTTTATCAGAAGCCCTGTGTCATTGGTAGTTTTTAGATTATAACAGAAGATTTCGATTTAACTTAGATCATATTTTATTCCGAAATCCCCATCAGACTACCTGCGCAGATTGAGTCGGCACCGTGCTTAACACGACTTACCTCCGTCGTGGTTTTTGACCGAACTGACTAAAATCTATTTCTAATCTAAACCGGAAGAGGGTCTTCTCCACCGATTCTCACGGTATCCACCGGAAGCAGGATCAGGACTGAGGTCAAGTCTTGTCATTCAATCCTGGCTGAAATTATAACAGCCATTTTAGTTTCTACACCACTGTACATAAGTATTAGAAATCTAATAATTATGTAACACATGTATCCGGTCCATAACTGGACTAAAATGATATTAGAATCACCAGGAATTGAGAGAAAGGGTAAGAGATGAGTAAGAGGGTTGTAAGAGAAAACTATTTTCCAAATTCCTTATTAATTAAAAAAAAAATTTTCTAAGTATTAAAATATTTATTTTAGTTGTTTTTGTTTATTTTCCTGTTTATTTCTCAAGGCTCAAAAAACAGTTTTTTATTTTTAATATATACTTTGTAAATATAGATATATATTGTTGAAAACAATACAGAGATAAGAAAAAGCGAAATAAATAGAATAAGGGAAATGAATAGAATTAAGCCGAACGCGGCAATACAAATTATAAAACAAAACAAGAACTGACATTGCGTTCAAACGTCACTATAAAAATTCGTTAGTCTCAGTTTAATTTAGCAATAACTTTAACATAGTCCAATAAAATGTAGGGTCAGGAAGAAATAGTACAGATCGAAACCGTGGTAGAGCCATAATCTTTTCTCCAATTAATATAACGATAATTATTTCTACAATTAATATAGCTCTATTTTATGATATATTGAGCTCTCTTGGATAAATCATTAATGCCACTTCAACGGAAACTCTAAATCCACAATCTGAATCATTAGATTTATCTTTATTATTTGCTCTACTTAGGTATTTTTACTTATTAGTTTTAGTCTCCTGGCGGTATATATATATATATATATATATATATATATATATATATATATATATATATATATATATGCGTATAAATTGTTTTTTTCTTTTGGCCAAAATATTGTACCAATAGATTATTTTTTGTTGGTACGATTATCTTAGTCTTTTCTTTTTTCCAAAAATGTTTTTCTCCCCGATTGATGTTTGGTAGTATATTTTTACAATCAAACTATTTGCTGTTTTTTTTTCTCACCTCGAGGATTTACCAATAAGTTTGGTATATTAAATATATATATATATATATATATATATATATATATAGGTGTGTGTGTCTGTGTGTGTTGTGGGACTGATAAAAAAATACATTAATCTTTCTTTTGGCCACGAAAGAGAGAAAGTAATGGATTAATTCGTAATTTTTAAGGACTCCCATCGATACGTTTTTCCCTTAACTGCTATTCGAGTTTTGTAAAAAGTCCCGCTAACAAAAAATGGCTCAAGATAATCGACTTACATAAAAATAGAGTAAAATCACAAAAAATATCGAGTTAAAAATGATAGGCTCCACAGATATTAAGGTAGACATAATAAGATTAATGTACGAGGGATAACCAAAACATAAGGTACAAACATTCACAAATCTCAAGTTGCCAAAGACAAAGACGAAAGGAAGAGATGACTACAATTTTATAGGAATGGAAAAAGTCAGACTGGTAGTCTCTTAAAACACAATAATCAATTTATTAGTGTGTTTCAACATCCGATCGGGTTAGCCTCAGGGTGATAAATTAACTCATTTTAAAATCGAGGAAGGAAAGAACTTATTGGTCTGAAAATTCGTTTCGCTGGCTCCAAAATTTAATATTATTTCTAGTCTTCTGTCGGTTACGGACAGATTGACCTTTTTTTTTTTAAATCCCTCACTCTCATGTGACCGTTTCTCGCACTTACTGTAAGAGTTTTTGTGATTGGCCCTTTGTTTTCAGTTATACAGACGGTCACCATGTTCACCGGACCGGGAAGGATATTTCTACATTAGATTAACTATTTAATAAAATCTTGTGTATACGTTAACAGCATTATGACCTGTGCAATTTCCAAACTAAACTTAGTTTGAAATAGGCATATGCGATAAATTGACAGTTACCTAGCACCGTTGACTTAATTTCTTCGCTACCCTAATACACACACACACACACACACACACACACACACACACACACACACACACACACACACACACACACACATATATGTGTGTGTGTGTGTGCGCGTGTATGTGTATGTACAAACACACAAACAAATATATATATATATATATATATTTAAGAAAAGAAATAACAAAATACTTAGAGATTTAGCGTTATAGTCTATTTCAGGGAGCTTAGACAAAGTGTTTAACTCTCCCGACTCATCAGATGCGAATGTACACTTGTCTAAGCTCCCTGAAATAGACTATAAAGCTAAATCTCTAAGTCTTTTGTTATTTCTTTACTTATATATTTGCTCTGTGACTCTAACATTAAGAGCACGCATTGAGCTCTCAAACTGCGACAGGTTTTTTAACTAAAACTCTTGTGTCGTAAGGAAGATTTCTTTTCTGGACTTTTGGATTATATATATATATATATATCGGCGCAATCCAGCACGACTGTGTTGGGCACTTTATCCTGCCAACGATTGTGTAGAATACGTCGTAGACATGAGAGATGGAAACTATTCAGTTTCCTTTCGTGGCTTGTGCATTCACTGTGAGAGGCGCCTTCGTTGGCTTGGACATGTCAAGAGAATGAAAAATGGACGCATCCCTAAAGATCCTTTGTACAGCAAAATAGTAAAAGGCTCACAATCGGTTGGTAGACCACGCCTACGATTTAAAGATGTCTGCAGGAGAATTATGAGGATATGCCATGTTGACACACACACGTGGGATGTAGATGCAAAAAATAGAGCTGCCTGGCACCTCAACGTTAAGCAAGGAACGGGGAAGAGTGAGGCAGAGAGGAGAGTGGCCTCGACTGAAAAGAGAGAGAAAAGCCAGCAGCCCCAGAAATCATCACAGTTTGTGTGCATTCAGTGCACCAAAGACTGTCACTCAAGAATTGGCCTGCAGAGTCACTTGTGCAGATGCAGATAAAATGTTATTTTTTATTTTTTAAAATTTTTATTTATTTATTTTAATTTTTTGCATTTTTTTAATTCATTTTTTTCTGGACACTACGCCCTCGTCCTTAGGGGCAGAAAGGATCCAATAATAATAATATATGTATATTGTGTAATTTGGCAGTAAGTTATTATTCAATTTAGGCAATTATTATTAAAAACCACAGAATATTTCTTCTGTAAATATATATATATATATACATACATACATACACTCCTCTGCACGACCAAGATGCGACACAATGTTAAGCAGAGTTCAACAGGTTTGAATCCGATGTTCCTCTGCCTATACCGACTGCCTTCCCAAGGATATAGAGCTCTGTCTGCCCTACTATTTACTCGTAGTTGGAGGGAAAATAGTTGGATTCATACCTTTCTCTAGGGTATGAGCACTATGTGAAATCGAAAAAAATTTCAATATATGGAAAAATCGACTTAAACACAATTGGTCTATATACATTTATAGAGATTTATTCATATCATGAAATGTAATTTTAAAAGAACAACACTGTATTTAATAAAAATTGCTGAGAAATAGAATTTGTATTTCTAAACATTTTGCTGATGAATATAACGCTTTGGAAAATGTACGATAGATTTTAGATCACTTGAAATTAACATTTTGTTATAATCCGAGAAAACATTTTTTTTTTCAAAATTATATTGGCAAATGCCAATTGTTCATTGGTTGGTCTATCTTTCTGGCATCGTGTAACTTTTATGTCTATTTTTTCTCATGTTAAGAGTCTAAAGATCGATGCAGTATCCCTGGCTGATAGGGTTATTGAATTTTTCATCTAGTGAAGCCTAGGAAGTTATATTTTCAAGTAGTCTACTATAAGGAATCGCTCAAGATTAAATAATGTGGAAATTGAGGAAAAAAAAAAGAAAAAAATAATATAAAAGATGTTTGATGGACATTTTTCTGGATGCACACGCGACTTTATACAGTAGACATTCAAAAGAAGAGAGACAAGAATTCTTTATTTCTTCCGTTCTTACAAAATCACAGAAAGAAAAATGATAGCAATTCAATAAAAATGATCGCACGAATTAGTAGATTGTCTAAAGTACAATGCTGGTTCCGTTAAAGAATTTCGCAGAGTAATTAGTGTTATTTGACGCAGTCAATCTTTTTTAAAATCAAAATGCGTTGGATTGGAATTAATTATCTAGAACCAGCAGTAGGGATTGAACACATGTGAACGATAAGAAGAGATGTCCCAAATATGCAATTAATTTGAACTCAATTCAACAATTGGAAAAGCACGCTTTTTAAAAAAAATCTTGGAATCAGCAAACACAAAATACATCTGTACGGTCAATTACCTATTATCACACAAACCATTAAACTAGGACATGAGTTAGTCCTTGCTTCTCCAACAATTCCCAAACATAAGTTACGTTCTCTTGTGGCTCCTAACCATGAATAAACCAGTGCTGGACGACAAGCAAAAACCAACATTAATCAGCTCTGTATGGAATCTGAATGCCGTGCCAAAGACCTCACAGGAGGTAATGAGCAATAGGGATGGATGGTAAGGAAGAGTCATGGAAATCCGTGCTGTGAGCGTGACTTGATGATGTTTAATAGCTTGCTCATATTTACCTTTCTTCTTGTTGAAGATATTGATACTAAGAGACTTATTAGATTATCTAGTCATTATATTATTGGGGACTTATTTAAATAAATAAGGGGCCGGTTTAGCTCAGTCGGTAGAGTGTTCGGCTAGAAACCACAAGGTTCCTAGTTTGATACCGGTCCTCGCCAACTCAGTGTATGAGTAGCACAGGGATCTGTGCGATAAAGTAAGGAGCTGATGGTAGGTGTGGCACTCTACCTCAGATTCTAAAATGATCTCCTTGGTCTAGCGCTATTGAAAAGGGGATAGACTCCCTCACTGTCTGGTTGATACCGACATTAGGCCGCCCCGACGACTATTTAAATAAAAAAAACTTATTTGGAGTGATTAGAACCTCTGTTGATTTAAGATGTTTGGTTGGATTTTTCAAATGGAACACAGTGATATCATTTAAGTTTAAATTTATATCGAAAACGTCAAAGATCTTCAGATTAGTTTGGAATATAAGTCCGAATCAGTTAATACAGTATTCTACGTATTTCATCCCTGTTTCTTGGAATGTTATTGTCTAAAATTATCAGGTCATTATCCCGGTAAAAGCCGGCTTATCAAGATCTATTATGATATTAATATTAAACATTATTAAGCAGATCAACTAGCACATCGAGATAGATAGAGGGTAACGTTGTATCCAAAATTAAGCGTAGACATAATATAATTGTATTACATCTAACAATCCTATATACATATATACTTACAAAATTTTATATCAATAGGCATGTACGATAGCATGCATGTGATCATAGTGACGGCCAGGAAAGATTACTTTGAAACTAGTGCACGCATCGACCTGTAGATGGGATCATGTAATGTAGATACATTACCTATATTCTTAATTTTAAGTAAATCCAAATATATTCAGTCATGGCTTTTTATGTTCAATCAGCATATATATATATATATATATATATATATATATATATATATATATCATAAATGCATTTGCATTGATGTCTCTGATTATTTTGTAAATAACGTAAAAAATGTGGTACATTTCAGATTCTGTATGATTTGTGACAGAAATGTTATCTGTGAGTTAAAAGGATACACGAAAGAAAAATAAGCCACGTACGTATTTTCTTTTTTAAAAGAAGGAGAAGCAGAAATCTTCAAACGGGGAATGTGCTTCTTAATTTTTATTCGGACTGTCTAATGTCAACCCCCAACAGATTTTCTCTTGCTCAAATATTCAATGCTGAAAACATCAAAGCATTATCATTCTGCTAATCACAAAAAATTGCTTTCGACACACACACACACACACACACACACACACACACACATATATATATATATATATTATATAATATATATATGTGTGTGTGTGTGTGTGTGTGCGTGTGTGTATACATGTTTGTACGTGTGTTCGCGTGTTTTCTATGTTTTATATGTTACTGTAAGTTTTTATGAATCAAAAGCTACAGTTAACACACACGTGCAACACACCTACGAAAACGCACACACACGCATACACTCAAACACATAGTCATACACACCCAGACACATATCCCCCATATATATGTATATATATACATTTGAGTAAATACCCATGTGGATATGTTTCTTAAATAACAGTAATCGTCGTAGTTAGTGGACGCGGTTACCAGAGTTCAAATCCTGAGCGAAGCTGTTTGCATTTCACGTAGAATTAATACCCCTTCGAGAAGTATGAATCCAAATATTCCTACTCATGTTATAAGTAAATAATAAGGCGGACTGTTATTTTTAACCTTATTATGGGAACTGGTATAGTAGAAGGAATACTCTGAATTCAAACTCGATTTGGGGCCTCACTAAGCTATTCATAACAAGGACAAGTTGCATGAGTAGCGCTCATTTGACCAAAGCAGATATCGGGATTAGTATATCTATCTAGATAATCATGTAATTCAAGAATAACGGTTGTTTCAACAAAAATCAAACTCCATAATACACTAAAGTTAAAATCGGCATCATATAATCATTGCGATTCTTTCAATATATATTTATTGGCATTTTCAGTCTCGGAAGACTATAATATAGTTTTTGTGCCCCTGAAGTTACAGCACCACCTCTGACTATGAAGTCCAATGTTTGAAAAACATTCTCGACAACAGATGTCGAATATGAAGGCTGTCCTTGTAGATATTGATGTGCCGGTGCATTGTTGCTGCTGCTTTCTACTGGACCTCTTAGCTTCATATATATATATATATATATATATATATATATATATATATATATATATATATATATAGGGTAGGGAGGTTAGGGAATTTCAATCAAATCCTTCCTAACCTCTACCCTCAATTCCACCACTAACTCACTTTCTCTTCTATAAACACAAATGTACGTATTTTGCTTTGAATAAAGTCAGACTGAGGATGTTCTTCACGTCAGAAGAACGAAATATTTCTCTCCTACATGGACTTGTTTGAGTCATTATTTTTGTTCACTTTTCCTTTTACCTCACCTCATACTGTCAGAAATATTTCTCTCCTACTTGGACTTGTTTGAATCATTATTTTTGTTCACTTTTCCTTTTACCTCACCATATATATATATATATATATATATATATATATATATATTAGTTATACATATTTTTATATGTAAACAGTAACCAACCAACTCTGTGAAATCATAGCAATAATTTGATTAGAGAAATATACTTACATGCTTTAACGTAACAGGAAACCAATTTTTAGACCAATATGATAAATTGTGACGGACCTTTTACGCGCTAAACATTATTAATGAATTATCCTAATTATTGATGTAACGGGGAAAACTAGATTTATAAACTGTGATTATAACGGGAATCTTAACAAACAAAATAGATATAAATAAAGAAAAACAAGGGCCGTTCATTCTGTGTCCACTATATCCTAAATTATATAAATATATATATGTGTGTGTGTGTGTGTGTGTGTGTGTGAGTGTGTGTGTACTCGATAATGAGAACTGCTTAGTTATAGATATTGCAATATATATATATATATATATATAATATATATATTCAGAAAGTTCGGGTATGCTGGTATTTTCTGTCTTTAAATTATTTTCCCCAGTCTGAAAAAAAAAATTATCTTGAATACTGAGTTCTCACCCCGGTAGAGATTAGAAATGAAAAATAAATCTTGAATAAAGATTCTTGATGTTTTCCTCTGTTCATTTGCAACTTTCTTTGCTCACTCAATAAAACAAATTAACAATATATATGCAAATAGAAACACAGACGCACCCACACATGGGAATACAGACACACGCTCGCGTAGACATGGACACACACACACACACCACGTATATATATATATATATATGTGTGTGTGTGTGTGTGTGTGTGTGTGTGTGTGTCTGTCCATGTCTACGCGAGCGTGTGTCTGTATTTACATGTGTGGGTGCGTCTGTGTTTCTATTTGCACACACACACACACACACACACACTACACACACACATATATATAATATATATATATACGTGTGTGTGTCTGCGTGTGCCTCTAGAACACTATTTTGCAAATATTTTCTCGAGCGCTACGCTCGAGGAAATATTTGAAAATACTGTTATATCTTCGAAAAGAGGCTATCAGCAACCTGGACTCCATTTTCTGACAACGATACGAAAATACGGCTCCGTGGGGACGGCTGATTGAGAATTTAATGGCTGTTGCTTGAGAACCTAGACGATCGTTAAAAGCCATCACGTGATAAATGCTGCCTCTTCTAAGACGACCAACGTTCACATCAAGATATTTACAGGTCTTTACGAGTCATTTTCTTTACTTGAACAGCAATGCACATGGGGGGAACTTAGCTTGAACATTTACACTGAAGAAAAAATATTCATACCTATCTACACTAATATTTATATGACTTAGCAAATATTTTAGGATAATTGAGACGAACTCATTGAAACGAATTGGGGGCGCGTATTCTAATAGATAGTCATAGGAAATGGACTCGTCGACTCGAGTTCAAATCATGGACGTAGCTACAGTTCACATAGCGGGTAGGATGTGACGCAAGGTCTATTTTAAGCAGAGTAAAGTTGATTTGTATTCAGAATTTTCCTTTTAGTCTGGTTTCCTAATCAAGTGGAAAAAAAAAACCCTAAGTTTACCCCACTATTTCTGTGGAGTAGAATAAATGGATTCAAGGCTTTCTCAAAAAGCACAAAGTAAAACGCGAACAGGACTTGAACTTGGGTCGCAGATTCCACTTCCTACAATATTCTAAGTGCACCTTTGGAGGCGTGGTGTAAGGGTTAGTCGTAGGAAATGGACTTGTTGACCTGAGTTCAAATCCTGGATGAAGCTACAGTTCACATTAGCACTCATACCCTTGGGAAAGGTATGAATCATGCCACTCTCCTTGCAGCTATGAGTATATAGTAGGGCAGACTGGGCTCTTTTACCTTGGTTATGTAACCAGTCTAGGAGGAGGAAAACTCTGAATTCAAACCTGTTACACTCTGCTTAGGGTGGCCACTACTAGAATAGGCTCAGTCCTAATTAGTGATCTATTTCACTAATTAATTCATCTAAATATAAATAGGATTAGATAAATACTTGCAAGTAATTTGTGAAAATGCCCATTTTGGTAAAATAATGGTAAATTATTAGGTAGAGAATCAGAATCAAAATCATATAAAAATTATCCTGACTTCCCGCAAGACCGGATTGGCACAAGGACGTTTTTAACGTGGGTAGCCAAGCACAAACCAAAACTCATGCAGTGACCATGCAAAAGGGCCTGAATCCTCGACATTCCTCTTTTTGGGCGCCTCGGTTACCGGGCAATAAACCCGGTCCTGCCCATTTTAGACGAAAGGATAAATGATTACCTGGAAGGAAGACACCCTGAGATCATACGATTTGGTTGGGGACATATGTGTCAAGATGGAAGGCGGAGGATTGCGTAGATACGACAATTAGAAAACTTGAGGAATACACTAAATAGAACAGGAAAGTCTAATTACAGCATCCTCTAACAACAATGGCAACATATCAACAAACAGAAAAAAGAACCAAAACTAGAAAACAGAAATGGTAAGAAAAATACAAATCTTTATGGTTATTTCATGCTGGAATATAATTCAATGTTTTATCATAACCATAACTATATGTCCGCCCCAACCCCTTTTTATCATATGGGCGCTAGAAGGCGGTGGCTGCGGGTCTACATGTCCTGGGAATGACGTTAAACTCTCTCTGATGGTGAGGTTCTGGTTTTGGAGGTTTGGGGAATGTGGAGCACCCCTTCATCACCATTGCTCCCTGGTCCACTCTGACCCGGAGTGGTAGCACCTGTTAGGGTCCCATCTATATCTATATAATAGAAAAATGTATTTATAAAAAAATTGTACTATCCATTAAAAATTGATTTATTTCAAAACTTTATCGGCATTAAATGACCCACTGAGGTTGATATGCCGTAAAACAAAACAAACAAACAAACTATATGTCCAATGCTCTATTGTATTTTTAGATAGCACTTTTATTGGTCTATTGTCAATTATTTACTTAGTTATATGATATCAAATATTTCTATTTAATACAAATAATTAGTCCGCAGTTATGTGGTTCTAATAATTCCTATTTAATACTAATATTTTATATACATTTATATGGTTTAAACCCTCTCTATTAAAAATAATTACCTATTTGCACACAAGTATATGGTTGCAATAAGCTAATAATAATCCTTAATAGACAATTATAATTTCAAATAACTTTTCTTACTATTAATCATTTAGAGCTATATGGCATCAAATATCTAACATAGATTGTTTGTACAGTTTGTTTCACGCATTCCTATGCGATACTAGTAATTTTCAAACAGATATATTTAACCCGTAGATCAGACCTTAACAGGAACAACGACTGGAACTAGGGTGGATTAATTGATTGATTTTAGAAGTATGTTGACTCACACGGGATTATTACATTTTTGCATTTCATCTTGGATGACTTGGACCATCTTATTTTTAACAAGAGGGGCTAAAAAGATAAGTCATACACATAAGGAACACTAGTATTAATATATAGATAATAATAATAATAATAATAATAATAATAATAATAATAATTAGTGTTGATAAACAAAAAAGAAAGTGGTGGATTTTGCAGTGCCAGCAGATCACAGGGTGAAGCTAAAGGAAAATGAAAAAAATGGACAAATACCTGAACCTTGCCAGAGAACTGAAAAAGTTATGGAACATGAAATTGAAAGTGATACCAATTGTAGTTGGTGCACTTGGAACGATCCCAAAAGGATTGGAAAAGGGTTTGGAAAGTTTGGAAATCAGAGGAAGGATTGAAACCATTCAGAACACTGCACTGCTGCAATCTGCCAGAATACTCAGAAGAGTTCTGGAGACCTGAGGAGACTTGCTGTCACTCAGACTCCACTGAAAGGCCATCAGCTAATGCTGATGTGAAAACTCAAAAGGAGTAAAATAATAATAATAGACTAGGTGATAGGTCACTATTTTAGGCATTTAGTTCTGTTGATAAATATAAGTTTGGGTTCAGTTGGTTAATCCTAGTTCAGGTCCTTGAAATCCTAGGCATCAGTAGTAACAGAAAGTTAAATTTGCAATTGATTTCAGGACAATTACCAACGATCTTAAATGTGTTTTATATCGTATCCTATTGGCCAATTTTTAAGTGTCTGTTGCTGATGTTGGGAAAGTTCTATATGAAAACCTATATGATACATTGTACATTTATATTTAATTCGTTTTATAGAATTTTATGAACAGTTCTTTTTGCACAGGGTTATAGATATTAAGGATTCATATCTAATACGAATAATTTGAAAACATATCTATTTGACCTATAGATGGGATCTTACCAATTGCTACCAATCCTGATCAGAGTGGACCTGGGAATAATGGTAATGAAGTGGTAGTCCACACTCCTCAGAGCTTCAGATCTGGAGCCTCACCAACAGATGCAGTTCGTTATCATGCCGAGGACACCCCATTTGTAGTGAGAGTTAGCCCTCCACACTCGATACAGCCAGTGTATGCTAAGTTTCGCCGGCAGGTTGGTTCAGAATAGTATTTTTTATTCGAACATATAAAGATCCATTCATCGATGCCTATCAGTTTACTAAAACATACAATATGTTTTTTCCACTTGACGTACGTAGAAATATGTCAGTAAAACGACTGACATTACCAAGCTAGTGTTGATTATATTCAAGACTTTATTTAAATATTTTCTAGTATGTGAGCAATCTTTCACATCGTATAACATTGGTTATTCCAAAGTAATATCTTGCTGTCCTTCTTATCAATTTCAGCTAGTCTACCCAATCCTGAAGCATTATTTACTGAGAACTTACTAGAAAAGTTTCGGATTTCCTGTGACACCAGAGTTAATTTAGTGTGCAGCGTCTCCAGTACATCAATCTTTTCTTTCTTACAGTTTTCCTCATTTACTTGGAAATGGATATGTCGATGCCGATGTTAGCGGACTCTTTTAAGTGACAGAAGGACGTGATATGTGTGTATGCGTGCGTGCGGGCGTGTGTGTGTGTGCATTTACCAAACTCCTCTGTATAGAGCAGTTCGGTTTTAAGTTAATTACAGTTAGTTGTGAATTCAGAGTCTTCCTCCTGCTAGACTGGTTGTTTTATCAAGATTAAAGAGCCTAGTCTGTCCTACTATTTACTGGAGGGAACACTGATGTATTCATGCTTTTCCCAAAAGCATTAACTGGAAGTGAAATACATCCAGCCTTGTCCATGATTTGAACTCGGGACAACGAATCAATTCCACGAAGTACGTCTGCCTGGCTATCTACCTACCTACCTGTCTATACAAGGTCAATTACTTAAGCGGGGTTTAGCAGGTTTGAATTCAGAGTTTTCCTTCTCTCAGGCTACTTGCCTAAACAAGGTTAAAGAGCCTAGTCTTTCTTACTATTTACCCATAAATGGAGGGGGACAGGCTGTTTGCATTTCACTATTCACATCCTTGCCCTAGATTTGAACTCATTTCATCGAGTCCATTTTCTAGGACCATAACCATCACACCTTCAGACACAGAAACATATATATATATATATATATGAGAGAGAGAGAGAGAGAGGAAGTAAACAAACAGACGATGTGTTTTGATATGGCTTTTTTAGCCGACAATGTTTGGGGAGAATATGCGCTTAATTGAAGCCGTGCCTAATTTTTTGAAAATTAATTAATTAATAATTAATGATTAGGCGGGAATACCTATTCAAATGTAAGGCTAAACAAATCGAGAAAAATCAATCTCTGTATGTACATTTCTCCCTATTAGGCCTCATCAGCAGAGCTATAGACAGGAAGACCGAATCACACACAAAGCGGTCTTCCTGTCTATAGCTCTGCTGATGAGGCCTAATAGGCTGAAATGTACACACAGAGATTGATTTTTCTCGATTTGTTTAGCCTTACATTTGAATAGGTATTCCCGCCTAATTCATTAATCATTAATTAATTAATTTTCAAAAAATTAGGTACGACTTCAATTAAGCACATATTCTTCAAAAAAAAAAAAAAATATATATATATATATATATATATATATATATATGAGAGAGAGAGAGTGGGGAGAGAAGGACATGAATGATCATTTTCTTTTACTGTTACACATATAGATTTATAATTGCGATTATTACACAAGAAAAAATACGCAGACGAATTCCATTTGAGATTAAATCATGTCAATTGAGCATTTAAATATGAATTGTCAAAAAAGTTTTTTAAAACATTTTTCATCAAAGATAATCTGGTGAATTATTTGAAGACGGGTTGACACGTATAGATACACAATAATATGAGACTTTATTTTTAAAGATTAATAAATTTGCCGTATCAATTCCACCAGCACTGATTTCCTTTACAAAAGCAAACAAAATAAACCAGTCGTTTAAAATGTAAGATTCCATGAATTATTGCCACGCGAAGCTATATATATATATATATATATATATATATATATATTGTAATACAGGTACAAGTGATAACCTACTCGAGTTTCACCATAAGGATCTTCAGGGTTAAATCCACTGGATTAATCAAGATATTGATTAATTGCTGTCGAGTACACATGTAAATTTGCTCTACTAACAATTTTATTTATATCGCTATCTTAGCTTTCTAAATTTTGCATCAACTAACCATTGTGACCATCTTCACCGGTAAGTCACCTTTTCCAAAATGACAATCAGTAGGGCTTCTGACTAAAAAAAAACAAAATTCCTGGTTCGATACCAGTCCTCGTCAAATAAGCTTATGAGTAGCACAGGGATCTGTGCGGTAAAGTGAGGAACTGATGGTAAGTGGGGCGATACATCTCAGACACTAAAACAATCTCCTTGGTTAAGCGCCAGTGAAAAGGGGATATACTCCTCTGCTGTCTAGCTGATACCGTCTTTAGTCCCCGCGACAACTTTTTATATATATGTTATAATAAAGATCAGCAAAAGTGTTTGATTTTTATTTCTCCTATTAGATGCGCGACGCAGGAGTCCTTTTCAAGCTTTTTGTATGCATTTGCATTTGTTTGAATAGTTATTTTGTGCCTCTCTGTAGACTCTGTGATGATGTAATTTCCGAACAGAACTTAATAGAAATATGGAAAAAAAAAAAAGAGAAAGAGAGATAGACATGTCTTATATACCTCTGGAGATGCTGGTGATTCTGTGCTTACCACTGTAGGAAATGCATTCCTCACGTTCAACTCCTGGATGAGGTTGAATGCATTACACATACGGCTATTACTCGTCGGAAAGGTGTAATACGCATGCACGCTCATAGTTTCACTTATACATGCGTACACGTGCATGTTTATGCATATATATGTGTATGTGTGGATGTATGTGTATGGATATGTGCATATATATGTGTATGTGTGGATGTATGTGTATGGATATGTGCATATATATGTGTATATGCATATGTATGTGTGTGTATGTATATGGTACATATGCAGGAGATGCGGATGTATTAGGTATGTGTAAGTACCATTATGTATGAGTGTACGAGTACTGTTATGTATGAGTGTATACGTACGAATGGATGTATGAACATCCGCGCCTGCATCAATCTATGTATGTGTGTGCACGTGTACGCATGTATAAGTGAAACTACGAGCGTGCGTATTTGCGTACATACTTGAAACGTTTTACCAACCCCGATTAGCTTAACATCTAACCAACTTCCACAACCCATACACAACCCACCCACAGTATACAAAATATTTGAAATCTTAATATAATAATTATTTAACATCCTTCATTGAATCGCCCCACACCAATACACCCCCACGCAAACCGTTGACAGTATTCAATTTTCCTACAGACCTCATGTCAACAAAATACACACACCCACGCACATATATGAATGCGAATACAAACGCTCACACTTCAGGTTGTGACTGTTATATTGCCATCAAATAAATAAATATTTAATACCTTTATATATTTATTTTATTATGTAATAGCTCTATTCTTTATATCAAGCACTCTCCTAATACTACTACAATTTGGCGCACCATTCCAGTGAAAGCTGAAGCGGTGACTATCCCAGGCTATAGCTATATATATAATATATATATATATATATATATATATATATATATATATACTTACAATCCTTAAGTCACTTGTAGTATATACCTGCAGTCCTTAAGTTGCAGAATGTATTTTCTTACAGTCTCAAATTATATGACCGTTACTATATCTAATTCTTTTGGGAATGTCAGGACTGTCATGTAAGTAGGTATTTAAAAAGAATACTAAAACATTTACATACACTGTACACATACAAAAAATAATAATATTCGCTCTAATATTTTTGTAAGCTTTTGCTCATTACCAAAAATATTACATAAAATCACAATGTTTTTTTTTTCAACTCAACCAACTGTCATTTGTTTTATTATTAGTTTCTTTTATTTATAATTAATTTCAGCAATTTTGATCAGTGAATCCGGAAAACTCTTCTGCTATAATATCAAGTCATATTTCGCTATGGACTCGTTACGCCTTATTTACTCCCACAATCACGCCACACTCGTTACAAACCAATGGACTCTTGTCATGCAAAATTAAATAGATCAAAAAGCAATATTTACGTGCAGCCTTATAGAAACCGAGATAAAAATTGTCTAAGTAAAAAGAAACCTTACAAAAATCCCCCTAAAATACACAATAAACATGTGGGTAAGGAACTAAAACGCACAAAAATCTGTAAATGATTAGAAAAGGGAGAAAAATATATTTTTTTTAAAGTAAGGAAAAAAAATAAAGCCATAAAACGCGGAGATATTCTAAAAAAAAGTCAAATAATAAACAAATGCGAGGAAATAAAGAGGAAAATCACCATATGATATCAGGACAGTTAAAGATTAAAAATATAATCATATAATAAGATATCATAAAAAAATGTTGGCTGGTTGAAGAGCTGAATAGAGAATAAATAAGCTAAAGGCTACAATTGTCAGATAAGGTGCGCGTCGGAGAAGCAATTAAAAACTTGAAGCTGTCAGTGATAACACTCAGAATACTAATGGGAAGGAAAACCGATGTTACATCAGCCCGATTTATTGTTGAACAGGCCTCTGATATTTATATTCGAAGGTCGTAAATAATATCTAGGAGAGAGAGAATAAGGTTATTTCATACATATATGCATATAAATATGAGCGGGCCTTTCACTATCTTTTTTACTGCTTGTCTAGATAAAAATTTAATACAAATATATCAGCAAATATATACATGACAGGACATGGAACACAGACTATATATGATAGCCACATACTATTAATATATATATATATATATATATATATATATATATATATATATATATATAGTGTGTGTGTGTGTATAAAGGGTTTCTGTAAGGTAGTCTACTCGATAATGAAGTAGAGTTATGAAACATATGCTCTCCCACAGTTACAGTCCACACTTTAAAAAAAGAAAAAGAAAGAAAATATTAATACTTAAACAAAATTCAATAGAAAATACTAATAAATACATAAATAAAAAAAATAAAAAAGGTTCCATTTCTTGTTTGGTCGATAAATTTCAATCATTACTTTTACTAGCAAAAATATGTCTCCTCCGCCGGGTACGCGTATCTACGTTTTAATGTAATGAAATATTATATTAAATTAGAAAGACTAACGAAACAGAATAAGAGGCTATATGTTTCGCATAGGAATATTTATTTACAATTTAATTTTAATTCATTTCTATAATAAAGTATACACGAGTTTGCTTTTAATACTTTTGATGAGAAAACAATAATTTTAGGTATCCATAATACCAAGTAACTATTCTTTAAAGACTTCTATGTTAAAACCTGTATGCAAATCCTCCATTATATAACAATTTATTTGTTAGTGATATATAGCGAACATTGTATGTTTTTCGATAATATAGGCTATTTTGAAGCAGATCTAACTCAGCTAGACTTTAATAGATAGATCATTTATAGATATGATATTAATTAAGATTAACTAATTCTGATGTAATAATTATTGAGAAAATAACGTAAATAATTAACATTGATGGTAACGTAGTTTTGGTGAGAGACACATAATATCTATTATAATAATATATCTTGTGTAATTAGTTATGTTTTTAACTGGTTTCTTAATATTATGTCCAAGTAACCTAAACTTATGAATATACTTAAATATATTTTGGTTGTAATTCTTTCTTAATTGTTAACTAGAATTTTTATTTAATTCCTTGCAAGTTTGCCACGCTATTGTTGGTTGGTATTTTTTTTACTGTAGTCTCCAAGACTCTCCTATGTATTCTAGCTGATTTTACTGTAGTCTCCAAGACTCTCCTATGTATTCTAGCTGATTTTACTGTAGTCTCCAGACTCTCCTATGTTTCTAGCTGATTTTAACAGTGCTGTGGTCTGGGTGATCTTAATTATTCTTCAAATCTCCAGTTCTCACACTCTCTTTTCCAGACATTTAGATTGTTCAAAAGACACAAACAACAAGTGTTAGTACCGTCACATAAATTGTTCTTTTTAAGCTCTCTGACTACACCCACTTTCGTTTTATTTTATTTTCATTCTGTGGTCCACTGTAACGGGAAAACATACAAATCAAATTTTAATTATTTTTCGCCTCATAATTCTTTATATTTAACTCACTAAAAAATCAAAAGTGAATTAACAAAAGAGGGCCTTTTGTTTAAAAATAACGTTTGTGTAAAATTAATCCTTTTTTATCATGAGGCACCGAGTGTATTCTTGCAATCAGTTAGGCCTTGAAAACTATTGGTCTTCTCTGACGTCTAGTTAAGCACTAGCCTATCAGATATCTTAATTCATATAAGTTTAAGAAAGGACAATCTAAACGTGGGATAATAGCAAAATAGTAGGTCATTTAGTAGTGAGTTTGATCTGTCCTATATTTCACCCTTGTGTAACGGTCATCGTTGAAGGTAAAGAAATCGGGTCGAGTTCAAATACATATTGCTTGCTTTGTGGCCGATGCTTTTTGTAAAAAGCAAATGGTTTTAAAGTGTATTTTAACTTGGAATATTATAAACATACTACAATTATCCCACCTCACCAACACCAAATTTTAATGTGGGAGCATTTCTATATCCTGTGTTAAATAAAAACTTGTTAATTTCCAACAATGTGGTCTTGCATTTTCATTCAGTACTCCGTATTTTATTTGTATGTAAACACATAACAATGTGACAGCGGTGGACTGATATAAGCTTAGTAAATATATATAGTTGGTAAAAAACGAAGCCGTCGCAAACCACCTACTTCTATTTCCACAGTCAGTTGTTTAGAATGATAAAAATTAAGTCCCTTTTCTGTGCACAATTCTTTTATTAATTCCATATTTAACAGATATGCTTTTTGTTACATATATAAGGTACATAGATTGGAACATATGCGCGAATCATTTTCCAACATATGTGCTCGTCAAAACCTCAGAACCAACAGATTAATCTTCAGACTATCTTTCTAAATTTCTAGATCCCCTCGGCCACCTGACTGATTTTTAAATCACCGACAATTTCTCAGATTGATCTCACTCACACCCATTTGATCCAATGACTCTGAGTACGATTTCTTATTCACCTTTGCAAATTTTACATGACATCTAAAATAATAATCTAATTATCTAAAAATATTATTTAGGATTCGTCGGGTTTATCTCAGAAGATTAATTTTTTGCTTAATTTTGTTTTGATTGTTGAAATCTTTTTTGTCTGTTGATGTTTTGACTGACAACGGCAGGTGCTCTAGCGCATCAGAGTGCCCCTTTGAGCCACCCCCCCCCCGCTACAACAGATTGTGTGCAGATTCTCCCCCCCCCTTCTATTTATGGTGGCAAAATTAAGACGGGCCTATTGGTAGTTTTGATAAGAAAAGTGTTCGATTCGTTCCAAATTATTATTTCATTTTAACATTTTTATTTTGAATTTATGCCGTTGTTTTCGTGCAATATATGTTAGTGCGAATGTGATTTCGCTATCTACGTAGTCAAGCGACTTATAACTATAGGGAGCGGCTGCTGCTATGGTGATGATGATGATGATGATGACTGATTGTGTTAGTCCATGGAGTAAAGCAAGCACAAAAACAAAATCAACTTCAAAGTTGGTGTACATATTGCGAGATGCGCTTCTTTGTTACTACAGTCATTTGTTGAAGGCAATTTTTTCGTCCGGCACCTTTAATGTTCTTCATGTTCCCACTCCTGTGTTGGCAGCTCAAACACAGCTGTATCACAGCCAACGCAGCTCGAATGCTTTCAAACACGGCTCTTGAGAAAAGAGAGCTTTCAAATTCACGTTAGTCCCAACGCTATGCATGTGAACAGCACTAAGTCGGACATGGAAAAATATTGTTTGTCTGTGACATCTTGGTAAACATTAGCCTTCAGACACTTTAACTCATATTAGCCTGGGAAGGGACCACCTGGCTCTTGAGTAATGGTTAACTAATAGTATCACTGAACATTTAACAGTGAGTTCAAACTGCTCCATATTTTCAACCTTGTGGAGACTATCAGTTCTGATATTGGGAACTCAGGCTTATAATCATAGATTTCCGTTAGAACCCAGAGGTTAAGCAATGATTAGGTTGCCCACTATTTAAATAGGTAACCACTTATGAACAGCACATATCGAAATAATATGTTGTGTAACAAACCGAATTAAACTCGGGTAGTATTTTAAAAAAGTTTCTGGAGAAAAGATAAGGGATATTACAGTGACATCTTGACCTAAGTGCCCCCAACTGATAAGTTTTCAGAGTTACGAGTTGTCACTCAGTTGATCTTCTGTTTTGTGTTGAGAGCTAAAATCTGATGTACGAGTCTGATTCAGATGCGCTTATGTTAATAAGTTGTCTAAAAATATTTAAGTTTCTAAATTTATTACGCGAAAAAAAAAGTTAATAAAAAAATAAACATTAAATCATATTAACATACTACAGCACATGATTCGTTACATTCTTTTTTCTTAATATAGTGTATATCTAGCAGAATGCCTGATTAGTTTTATGGTGACCAATAGGAATATTTAATTCATATACGACCTGTTCAAATCAACCGGGTTATTCAAATGAACGAACAATCTGGCTCTGGACAAAGATTTCCGGTTGTTTTCGGTGCCGTTAAGAATGCATTCGACCATATTTTCAGGAAAGAAAACATTTAAAAATAGCAATATTTTAAACGAATTATTTGAAAGAAATACTAAATTCTGAAAATTCTGAATTAACCCTTATTGTTATTTAAAAATACGCAACCAAAAGAAAAAGAGAGTTTTTTGAGATGTTTGAACGGATTAGTGGCATTTCAGTTTATCTAAATGGTGAAATTGATTTAATATACAAATAGTTACAAACCCCCAAAACCGGAACCTCTCCATCAGATAGAGTTTAACGTCATTCCCAGGACATATAGACCCGCAGCCACAGCCTTCTAACACCCATTATAATAAAAAGTTATCTAAATGGGGAAATTGATTTAATATACGAGGAAATTAGGTTACAAGCGGACAACTCATAAGTCAAGTAACACGTATATGCTATTGAGTAGGTGGAGCATTCGGTTTATTGCTGTGGGAAAAAGATTTTGGTGACCGAGTTCAAATGCACCTTGCTTGTTTTCTGGCCAATATTTTGAATCTTTTAAAAAAGCAAATGTTTCTAAAGTGTACTTTGACTCGACTATTAGAATCACTAGAGAATCTTCCAACATCACCAAACACAGTGGTTGACAGATATAAGCTTATTAAATATCTATAGTCGGTTAAAATGTATTCGTTATAAACCAATAATTTATACTGAAATATATCATTCGTTTCTCGCTCTATCTATTAACAAAGCTTTTAATATGTCTTCCATGAGTAGATTCGCATGTTCCAAGTAATTATATTCACGTGCACCGTTATATTTACTGTAATGTCAGAGAAAATCATCTCTCTCTT
>CM042140.1:137789026-137827923 GCA_023376005.1 Doryteuthis pealeii | reverse complement strand
AACATCGTCACGACATATCCATTTCAAGTAAATGAGAAAACTGTAAGAAAAGAAAAGATGAGTACTGAGACGCTGCACACTAAATTAACTCTTGTCACATGAAATCCGAAACTTTTCTAGCTATCTCAGTAAATAATGCTCAGTATTGGGAGACTAGCTGAAATTGATAAGAGGACAGCAAGATATTACTTTGGAATAACCAATGTTATAACGATGTGAAAGACTTGCTCACATACTAGAAAATATTTAAATAAAGTCTGAATATAATCAACACTAGCTTGGTAATGTTAGTCGTTTTCTGACATATTCTACGTACGTCAAGTGGAAAAACATATTGTATGTTTTAGTAAACGGATAGGCATCGATTAATGGATCTTTATATGTTCGATAAAAAAAATACTATTCTGAACCAACCTGCCGGCGAAACTTAGCATACAGTGGCTGTATCGAGTGTAGATGGCTAACTTCACTACAAATGGGGTGTCCTCGGCATGATAACGAAACTGCATCTTTGTTTGAGGCTCCAGATTGAAATCTCTGAGAGTGTGGACTACCACTTCATTACCTTATTCCCAGGTCCACTCTGATCAGATTGGTAGCAATTGGTAAGATCCCATATGTAGGTCAAAATAGATATGTTTCAAATTATTCGTATTAGATATGAATCCTTAATATCTATAACCCTGGCAAAAAAGAACGTCATTCATAATTCTATAAAACGAATTAAATATAAATGTACAATGTATCATATAGGCTTTCATATAGAACTTTCCCAAACATCAGCAACAGACACTTAAAAATTGGCCAATGGGAAACGATATAGAACACATTAAGATCGTTGTAATTGTCCTGAAATCAATTGCAAATTTAACTTTCTGTACTACTGATACCTAGGATTTCAAGGACCTAACTAGGATTAACCAACTGAACCCAAATTTATATTATCAACAGAAAGAACTAAATGCCTAAAAATAGTGACCTATCACCTAGTCTATTATTATTTATTTACTCCTTTTGAGTTTCACATCAGCATTAGCTGATGGTCTTTCAGTGAGTCTGAGTGACAGCAAGTCTCCTCAGGTCTCCAGGACTCTTCTGAGTTTCTGGCAGATTGCAGCAGTGCAGGTGTTCTGAATGGTTTCAATCCTTCCTCTGATTTCCAAACTTTCCAAACCCTTTTGGACCGTTCCAAGTGCACCAACTACAATTGGTATCACTTTCACTTTCATGTTCCATAACTTTTTTCAGTTCTCTGCAAGTCCAGATATTTGTCCATTTTTTCATTTCCTTTAGCTTCACCCTGTGATCTGCTGGCACTGCAAAATCTACCAGTTGACAAGTTCTTTTTTTTGTTTATCAAACTAAATTATCATTATTATTATTATTATTATTTATTATTATATATTATTATTATCATCTATATATTAATACTAGTTTATTCCTTATGTGTATGACTTATCCTTTTAGCCCCTCTTGTTTAAATAAGATGTCCAAGTCATCCAAGATGAAAAGGCAAAAATGTAATAATCCCGTGTGAGTCAACATACTTCTAAAATCAATCAATTAATCCACCCTATTCCAGTCGTTCGTTTCTTTAAGGTCTGATCTTGAAAAATTACTAGTATCGCATAGGAATGCGCGAAACAAACGTACAAACAATCTATGTTAGATATTTGATGCCATATAGCTCTAAATGATTAATAGTAAGAAAAGTTATTTGAAATTATAATTGTCTATTAAGGATTATTATTAGCTTATTGAAACCATATACTTATGTGCAAATAGGTAATTTTTTTAATAGAGATGGTTTAAACCATATAAATGTATATAACATATTAGTATTAAATAGGAATTATTAGAACCACATAACTGCAGACTAATTATTTGTATTAAATAGAAATATTTGATATCATATAACTAAGTAAATAATTGACTATAGACCAATAAAAGTGCTATCTAAAATACAATAGAGCATTGGACATATAGTTATGATTGTGATAAAACATTGAATTATATTCCAGCATGAAATAACCATAAAGATTTGTATTTTTCTTCCCATTTCTGTTTTCTAGTTTTGGTTCTTTTTTCTGTTTGTTGATATGTTGCCATTGTTGTTAGAGGATGCTGTAATTAGACTTTCCTGTTCTATTTAGTGTATTCCTCAAGTTTTCTAATTGTCGTATCTACGCAATCCTCAATGCTGAGGAGTAATCCTCCGCTTTCCATCTTGACATATATGTCCCCAACCAAATCGCATGATCTCAGGATGTCCTCCTTCCAGGTAAGCATTTATCCTTTCGTCTAAAATGGGTAGGACCGGGTTTATTGCCCGGTAACCGAGGCACCCCATAAGAGGAATGTCGAGGGTTCAGGCACTGCATAAGTTTTGGTTTGTGCTTGGCTACCCACGTTAAAAAAAACGTCCTTGTGTCAATCTGGCCTGGCGGAAGTCAGGATCATTCTTATATGATTTTGAATCTGATTCTCTACCTAATAATTTACCATTATTTTACCAAAGTTCACATTTTCACAAATTTCTTGCAAGTATCTATCTAATCGTATTTATATTTAGATGAATTAATTCGTGAAATAGATCACTAATTAGGACTGAGCCTATTCTAGTAATGACCACCCAAAGCAGAGTGTAACAGGTTTGAATTTAGAGTTTTCCTCCTCCTAGACTGGTTACTCAGCTATGAGTATATCGTAGGGCAGACTGGGCAAAATAGCTCAGTCTGCCCTACTATATACTAATAGCTGCAAGGAGAGTGGCATGATTCATACCTTTCCAAAGAGTATTAGCGCTATGTGAACTGTAGCTTCATCCAGGATTTGAACTCAGGTCAACAAGTCCATTTCCTACGACTAACCATTTCACCACGCCTCCAAAGGTGCACTTAGAATATTGTAGGAAGTGGAATCTGCGACCCAAGTTCAAGTCCTGTTCGCGTTTTACTTTGTGCTTTTTGAGAAAGCCTTGAATCCATTTATTCTACTCCACAGAAATAGTGGGGTAAACTTAGGGTTTTTTTTTCCACTTGATTAGGAAACCAGACTAAAAGGAAAATTCTGAATACAAATCAACTTTACTCTGCTTAAAATAGACCTTGCGTCACATCCTACCCGCTATGTGAACTGTAGCTACGTCCATGATTTGAACCCGAGTCGACGAGTCCATTTCCTATTACTCTATCTATTAGAATACGCGCCTCCAATTCGTTTCAATGAGTTCGTCTCAATTATCCTAAAATATTTGCTAAGTCCTATAAATATTAGTGTAGATAGGTATGAATATTTTTTCTTCAGTGAAATGTTCAAGCTAAGTTCCCCCCATGTGCATTGCTGTTCAAGTAAAAAAATGACTCGTAAGACCTGAAATATCTTGATGTGAACGTTGGTCGTCTTAGAAGAGCAGCATTTATCACGTGATGGCTTTTAACGATCGTCTAGTTCTCAAGCAACAGCCATTAAATTCTCAATCAGCCGTCCCCACGGAGCCGTATTTTCGTATCGTTGTCAAAAATGGAGTCCAGGTTGCTGATAGCCTCTTTTCGAAGATATAACAGTATTTTCAAATATTTCCTCGAGCGTAGCGCTCGAGAAAATATTTGTAAATACTGAGCATAGTGTTCCAGAGGCACACACACACACACATATATATATATATATATATATATATATATATATATGTGTGTGTGGTGTGTGTGTGTGTGTGTGTGTGTGTGTGCAAATAAACACAGACGCACCACACATGTAAATACAGACCACGCTCGCGTAGACATGGACAGACACAGACCCCCCCCACACACACATATATATATATGTCGTGTGTGTGTGTCTGCGTCTGTCCATGTCTACGCGAGCGTGTGTCTGTATTCCCATGTGTGGATGCGTCTGTGTTTCTATTTGCATATATATTGTTAATTTTTTTATTGAATAAGCAAAGAAAGTTGCAAATGAAGAGAGGAATACTTTTCAAAACATCAAGAATCTTTATTCAAGATTTATTTTTCATTTCTAATCTCTACCGGGGTGAGAACTCAGTATTCAAGATAATTTTTTTTTTCAGACTGGGGAAAATAATTTAAAGACAGAAAATACCAGCATACCCGAACTTTCTGAATATATATATATTGTATATATATATATTATATATATATATATTGCAATATCTATAACTAAGCAGTTCTCATTATCGAGTACACACACACACACCACACACACACACACACACACATATATATATATATATATATATATATATATATATATATATATATATATTTATATAATTTAGGATATAGTGGACACAGAATGAACGGCCCTTGTTTTTCTTTATTTATATCTATTTTGTTTTTAAGATTCCCGTTATAAATCACAGTTATAAATCTAGTTTTCCCCTTACATCAATAATTAGGATAATTCATTAATAATGTTTAGCGCATAAAAGGTCCGTCACAATTTATCATATTGGTCTAAAAATTGGTTTCCTGTTACGTTAAAGCATGTAAGTATATTTCTCTAATAAAATTATTACTATGATTTCACAGAGTTAGTTGGTTACTGTTTACATATAAAAATATGTAAACTAATATATATATATATATATATATATATATATATATATATATATATATATATATATATATATGGTGAGGTAAAGGAAAAGTGAATAAAAAAAAATGATTCAAACAAGTCCAAAGGAGAGAGAAATATTTCTGACAGTATGAGGTGAGGTAAAAGGAAAAGTGAACAAAAATAATGACTCAAACAAGTCCAAGTAGGAGAGAAATATTTCGTTCTTCTGACGTGAAGAACATCCTCAGTCTGACTTTATTCAAAGCAAAATACGTACATTTGTGTTTATAGAAGAGAAAGTGAGTTAGTGGTGGAATTGAGGGGTAGGGAGGTTAGGAAGGATTTGATTGAAATTCCCTAACCTCCCTACCCCTATATATATATATATATATATATATATATATATATATATATATAATATATATATATATATGAAGCTAGAGGTCCAGTAGAAACAGCAGCAACAACACCGGCACATCAATATCTACAAGGACAGCCTTCATATTCGACATCTGTTGTCGAGAATGTTTTTCAAACATTGGACTTTATAGTCAGAGGTGGTGCTGTAACTTCAGGGGCACAAAAACTATATTATAGTCTTCCGAGACGGAAATGCCTATAAATATATATTGAAAGAACTTAGAATCGCAATGATGATATGATGCCGATTTTGACCTTAGGATATTATGTACATGGAGTCTGATTTTTGTTGAAACAACCGTTTTTCTTGAATTACATGATTATCTAGACAGATATATTAATCCCGATATCTGCTTTGGTCAAATGAGCGCTACTCATGCAGCTTGTCCTTGTTATAAATAGCTTAGTGAGGCCCCAAATCGAGTTTGAATTCAGAGTATTCCTTCTTCTAGACCAGTTCCCATAATAAGGTTAAAAATAACAGTCCGCCTTATTATTTACTTATAATGAGTAGGAATAGTTGGATTCATACTTCTCGAAGGGTTATTAATTATATGTGAAATGCAAACAGCTTCGCTCAGGATTTGAACTGTGGTAACCGCGTCCACTAACTACGACGATTACTGTTATGTAAGAAACACATCCACATGGGTATTTACTAAAATGTATATATATACATATATATGGGGGGTATGTGTCTTGATGTGTATGACTATGTGTTTGAGTGTATGCGTGTGTGTGCGTTTTCGTAGGTGTGTATGTGTGTATGTGTGTTGCACGTGTGTGTGTTAACTGTAGCTTTTGATTCATAAAAACTTACAGTAACATATAAAACATAGAAAACACGCGAACACACGTACAAACATGTATACACACACGCACACACACATATATATATATATATATATATATATATATATATGTGTGTTGTGTGTGTGTGTGTGTGTGTGTCGAAAGCAATTTTTGTTTAGCAGAATGATAATGCTTTGATGTTTTCAGCATTGAATATTGAGCAAGAGAAAATCTGTTGGGGTTGACATTAGACAGTCCGAATAAAAATTAAGAAGCACATTCCCCGTTTGAAGATTTCTGCTCTCCTTCTTTTAAAAAAGAAAATACGTACGTGGCTTATTTTTCTTTCGTGTATCCTTTAACTCACAGATAACATTTCTGTCACAAATCATACAGAATCTGAAATGTACCACATTTTTACGTTATTTACAAAATAATCAGAGACATCAATGCAATGCATTTATGATATATATATAATATATAATATATTATATGCTGATTGAACATAAAAAGCCATGACTGAATATATTTGGATTTACTTAAAATTAAGAATATAGGTAATGTATCTACATTACATGATCCCATCTACAGGTCGTTGCGTGCACTAGTTTCAAAGTAATCTTCCTGGCGTCACTATGATCACATGCAAGCTATCGTACATGCCTATTGATATAAAATTTGTAAGTATATATGTATATAGGATTGTTAGATGTAATACAATTATATTATGTCTACGCTTAATTTTGGATACAACGTTACCCTCTATCTCTCGATGTGCTAGTTGATCTGCTTAATAATGTTTAATATTATATCATAATAGATCTTGATAAGCCGGCTTTTACCGGGATAATGACCTGATAATTTTAGACAATAACATTCCAAGAAACAGGGATGAAATACGTAGAATACTGTATTAACTGATTCGGACTTATATTCCAAATAATCTGAAGATCTTGACGTTTTCGATATAAATTTAAACTTAAATGATATCACTGTGTTCCATTTGAAAATCCAACCAAACATCTTAAATCAACAGAGGTTCTAATCACTCCAAATAAGTTTTTTTTATTTAAATAGTCGTCGGGGGCGGCTAATGTCGTATCAACCAGACAGTGAGGGAGTCTATCCCTTTTCAATAGCGCTAGACCAAGGAGAATCATTAGAATCTGAGGTAGAGTGCCACACCTACCATCAGCTCCTTACTTTATCGCACAGATCCCGTGCTACTCATACACTGAGTTGGCGAGGACCGGTATCAAAACTAGGAACCTTGTGGTTCTAGCCGAACACTCTACCGACTGAGCTAAACCGGCCCTTATTTATTTAAATAAGTCCCCAATAATATAATGACTAGATAATCTATAAGTCTGCTAGTATCAACATCTTCAACAAAGAAAGGTAAATATGAGCAAGCTATTAAACATCATCAAGTCACGCTCACAGCACGGATTTCCATGACTCTTCCTTACCATCCATCCCATTGCTCATTACCTCTGTGAGGTCTTTGGCACGGCATTCAGAATCCATACAGAGCTGATTAATGTTGGTTTTTGCTTGTCGTCCACACTTTATTCATGTTTAGAGCACCAAGAGAACGTAACTTATGTTTGGAATTGTTGGAGAAGCAAGGACTAACTCATGTCCTATTTTAATGGTTTGTGTGATAATAGGTAATTGACCGTACAGTGTATTTTGTGTTTGCTGATCCAAGATTTTTTTAAAAGCGTGCTTTTTCCAATGTTGAATTAGTTCAAATAATTGCATATTTGGATCTCTTCTTATCGTTCACATCTGTGTCAATCTCTACTGCTGGTTCTAGATAATTAATCCATCCAACGCATTTTGATTTTAAAAAAGATTGACTGCGTCAAATAACACTAATTACTCTGCGAAATTCTTTAACGAGACAGCATGACTTTAGACAATCTACTAATTCGTGCGATCATTTTATTGAATTGCTATCATTTTTCTTCTTATCTTTTGTAAGACGGAAGAAATAAAGAATGCTTGTCTCTCTTCTTTGATGTCTACTGTATAAAGTCGCGTGTGCATCCAGAAAAAATGTCCATCAAACATCTTTTATATTATTTTTCTTTTTTTTCCTTCAATTTCCACAATTTAATCTTGAGCGATTCCTTATAGTAACTACTTGAAAATATAACTTCCTAGCTTCACTAGATGAAAAATTCAATAAACCCTATCAGCCAGGGATACTGCATCGATCTTTAGACTCTTAACATGAGAAAAAATAGACATAAAAGTTACACGATGCCAGAAAGATAGACCAACCATATGAACAATTGGCATTGCCAATATAATTTGAAAAAAAAAATGTTTTCTCGGATTATAACAAATGTTAATTTCAAGTGATCTAAAATCTATCGTACATTTTCCAAAGCGTTATATTCATCAGCAAAATGTTTAGAAATACAAATTCTATTTCTCAGCAATTCTTATTAAATACAGTGTTGTTCTTTTAAAATTACATTTCATGATATGAATAAATCTCTATAAATGTATATACACCAATTGTGCTTAAGTCGATTTTTCCATATATTGAAATTTTTTCGATTTCACATAGTGCTCATACCCTAGAGAAAGGTATGAATCCAACTATTTTCCCTCAACTACGGTAAATAGTAGGGCAGACGAGCTCTATATCCTTGGGAAGGCATCGGTATAGGCAGAGGAAACATCGGATTCAAACCTGTTGAACTCTGCTTAACATTGTGTCGCATCTTGGTCGTGCAGAGGAGTGTGTTGTTATATATATATATATATATTTTACAGAGAAAATATTCTGTGGTTTTTAATAATAAGCCTAAATTGAATAATAACTTACTGCCAAATTACACAATATACATATATATATTATTATTGGATTCCTTTCTGCCCACTAAGGACATGGGCTAGTGTCCAGAAAAAAATGAATTAAAAAAATGCAAAAATTAAAATAATAAATAAAATTTTAAAAAAAATAAAAAAATAACATTTTATCTGCATCTGCACAAGTGACTCTGCAGGCCAATTCTTGAGTGACAGTCTTTGGTGCATGAATGCACACAAACTGTTGATTTTCTGGGCTGCTGGCTTTCTCTCTCTTTTCAGTCGAGGCCACTCTCCTCTCTGCCTCACCTCTTCCCGTTCCTTGCTTAACGTTGAGGTGCCAGGCAGCTCTATTTTTTGCATCTACATCCCACGTGTTTGTGTCAATATGGCATATCCTCATAACTCTCCTGCAGACATCTTTAAATCGTAGGCGTGGTCTACCAACCGATTGGAGCCTTTTACTATTTTGCTGTACAAAGGATCTTTTGAATGCGTCCATTTTTCATTCTCTTGACATGTCCAAGCCAACGAAGGCGCCTCTCACAGTGAATGCACAAGCCACGAAAGAAACTGAATAGTTTCCACTCTCATGTCTAGACGTATTCTACACAATCGTTGGCAGGAAAAGTGCCCAACACAGTCGTCTGGATTGCGCCAATATATATATATATATATATATATATATATATATATATAATCCAAAAGTCCAGAAAAGAAATCTTCCTTACGACACAAGAGTTTTAGTTAAAAAAACCTGTCGCAGTTTGAGAGCTCAATGTGTGCTCTTAATGTTAGAGTCACAGAGCAAATATATAAGTAAAGAAATAACAAAAGACTTAGAGATTGAGCATTATAGTCTATTTCAGGGAGCTTAGACAAGTGTACATTCGCATCTGATGAGTCGGGAGAGTTAAACACTTTGTCTAAGCTCCCTGAAATAGACTATAATGCTAAATCTCTAAGTCTTTTGTTATTTCTTTACTTATATATATATATATATATATATATATATATTTGTTTGTACATACACGCGCACACGCACACACACACTCATATATATATATATATATATATATATATATATATATATATATATATATGTGTGTGTGTGTGTGTGTGTGTATTAGGGTAGCGAAGAAATTAAGTCAACGGTGCTAGGTAACTGTCAATTTATCGCATATGCCTATTTCAAACTAAGTTTAGTTTGGAAATTGCATAGGTCATAATGCTGTTAACAAGATTTTATTAAATGTGGAACTATCTTTCCCGGTCCGGTGAACATGGTGACCGTCTGTATAACCGAAAACAAAGGGCCAATCACAAAAACTCTTACAGTAAGTGCGAGAAACGGTCACATGAGAGTGAGGGATTTTAAAAAAAGGTCAATCTGTCCGTAACCGACAGAAGACTAGAAATAATATTAAATTTTGGAGCCAGCGAAACGAATTTTCAGACCAATAAGTTCTTTCCTTCCTCGATTTTAAAATGAGTTAATTTATCACCCTGAGGCTAGCCCGATCGGATGTTGAAACACACTAATAAATTGATTATTGTGTTTTAAGAGACTACCAGTCTGACATTTTCCATTCCTATAAAATTGTAGTCATCTCTTCCTTTCGTCTTTGTCTCTGGCAACTTTAGTTGGCGAACAGTAATGCGGCAGGAAAAAAAGAGATTTGTGAATGTTTGTACCTTATATTTTGGATATCCCTCGTACATTAATCTGATTATGTCTATCTTAATATCTGTGGAGCCTATCATTTTTAACTCGATATTTTTTGTGATTTTACTATATTTTTATGTAAGTCGATTATCTTGAGCCAATTTTTGTTAGCGGGACTTTTTACAAAACTCGAATAGCAGTTAAGGGAAAAACGTATCGATGGGAGTCCTTAAAAATTACGAATTAATCCATTACTTTCTCTCTTTCGTGGCCAAAAGAAAGATTAATGATTTTTTTATCAGTCCCACAAACACACACAGCACACCACACCTATATATATATATATATATATATATATATATATATATATATATTTATAATTTAATATACCAAACTTATTGGTAAATCCCTGCGGTGAGAAAAAACAGCAAATAGTTTGATTGTAAAAATATACTACCAAACATCAACCGGGAGAAAAACATTTTGGAAAAAGAAGACTAAGAATCGTACCAACAAAAAAATAATCTATTGGTATAATATTTTGGTCAAAGAAAAAACAATTTATACGCATATATATATATATATATATATATATTATATATATATATATATATTCTATAAAACCGCCAGGAGACTAAAGCTAATAAGTAAAAATACCTAAGTATTAATATAGCTCTATGTTTATGATATATTGAGCACTCTTGGATAAATCATTAATGCCACTTCAACGGAAACGCTAAATCCACAATCTGACTCAATAAATTTATCTTTATTATTTGCTCAATAATAAAGATAAATTTATTGAGTCAGATTGTGGATTTAGCGTTTCCGTTGAAGTGGCATTAATGATTTATCCAAGAGTGCTCAATATATCATAAACATAGAGCTATATTAATTGTAGAAATAATTATCGTTATATTAATTGTAGAAAAGATTATGGCTCTACCACGGTTTCGATCTATACTATTTCTTCCTGACCCTACATCTTATTGGACTATGTTAAAGTTATTGCTAAATTAAACTGAGACTAACGAATTTTTATAGTGACGTTTGAACGCAATGCAGTTCTTGTTTTGTTTATAATTTGTATTGCGCGTTCGGCTTAATTCTATCCATTTCCCTTATTCTATTTATTTCGCTTTTTCTTATCTCTATTGTTTTAACAATAATATCTATATTTACAAAAATATATTAAAAATAAAAAAACTGTTTTTGAGCCTTGAGAAATAAACAGGAAAATAAACAAAAAACAACTAAAATAAATATTAATACTTAGAAAAATTTTTTTAATTAATAAGGAATTTGGAAAATAGTTTTCTCTTACCATCCTCTTACTCATCTCTTACCCTTTCTCTCAATTCCTGGTGATTCTAATATCATTTTAGTCCAGTTATGGACCGGATACATGTGTTACATAATTATTAGATTTCTAATACTTATGTACAGTAGTGTAGAAACTAAAATGGCTGTTATAATTTCAGCCAGGATTGAATGACAAGGCTTGACCTCAGTCCTGATCTTCCTTCCGGTGGATACCGTGAGAATCGGTGGAGAAGACCCTCTTCCGGTTTAGATTAGAAATAGATTTTAGTCAGTTCGGTCAAAAACCACGACGGTGGTAAGTCGTGTTAAGCACGGTGCCGACTCAATCTGCGCAGGTAGTCTGATGGGGATTTCGGAATAAAATATGATCTAAGTTAAATCGAAATCTTGTGTTGTAATCTAAAAACTACCAATGACACAGGGCTTCTGATAAAGAGAAATCCCCAATGGAAAACCAGACACGAAGTCCCCAAGACGAATTCCAGACGCTAGATGAACAGAAGAAGAATAGAAGTAAGAAAGTAAGGAAAGAGAGTATACAACACTTTTGCTAGTATTTGGAGGGGATTTCTCTGACGACCACAAACTAAAGCGTAAATGCAACGCTCTCTTATAAAAAGGGATGGAGCACTCTATGGCTGCCTTTACATACATACAGATCTATGTATTAAAACAGTTAAAATCCCCTTCGCATTCTCTGGGTGACGATAGCCGAGCGGTTAAGCTGTCCGTCTGATGCTGAATCGATCGGATTTTTATCCCGGCTGTAGCTTGCTCACAAAATGTCTAACCACACTGAAGATACTTAATAAGTCGAAACACATGTCTGTGGATGGCTATATATATATATATATATATATATATATATATATATATATATATTAGGCATTGCTATTGAACAACACGGAGTACTCTTTCTTCATATTTGGATTTTGATTTTTTCCAGTCGTCTGCGATATTTCTTGAGTCTCGATCCAATTGTATAATATTTGCCATACTGTTATCCCGAGCACTTTCGCCAGTCGTCATAATGGGGTATATAATTTTGTGTTAGTTCATTTTTTTAAATTCTTTTATCCATGTTTTTATCAAATTTGGAGAGTCTTATTTTTATAAGAAGGGGTGTTAAGTTAAGTGTGTTAGTTATTAAAGATATTTAATGCGTTGTATCCGACTTTAAATGCTAGTTATTGATGTTAGTTTTTTTTTTTAATTTATGCATATGGCTTCAAGGATCTGTAGGCGTTTCTTATATTTTTGTAGATAGCATTTCGGTTAAAATTTCCAGACTAAAAAAAGATCGCAAGATGACTGGAAAAAATCCAAATTCAAAAAATGAAGAAAGAATACTCCGTGTTGTTCAATAGCACATGCCTAAAAATAAGTTGCTGCCAAAATACACAACATATTATATATATATATATATATATATATATATATATATATATATATCCAAGTTTCAAGTATCGGTCATCCAACGAGTATAGAGTTTACTATAAGCAGTAATAATAATAATAGTACGATCGGGCACCCGAGCGTATATGTAGGTATTACCCAGCAGTGTGACACGAGTAGAGTGTATCACATATTCACGGGTATGGAGCATCCAGTGAGGATAGAACGCGTTATTCAATAGTAAGGAATCTCCGAGACTAACTGTATACCGTGACATCACGATCTGAAACCCTTGATGAGGAACAGGGAAATAAAAAGAACTCTCCGTGAATTGACGCTAGGGTATCCTTATATTACTGCGCTCAATATTCAATATTTTTTGTGGTGGCGTTGTTTTTGGGCTATTGTCTATTTTGTTTTTGTCTTGCTATTTTTTAAGATGCATTTCTACAAGCAAAGTGATGATCACAGGTATTCCGTTGCTGTACCACAACAGGCAGCGTGTTATTTATTTTACTTAGTCCCTTGTTTTTTTTGTTTGTTTTAATTTCTGAACGGTTCGCAGATGTTTGATTGTTTGTTGTTTTTGTTTTGTGTTTTGTGTATGTTTCTGTTAATGTTTTTTGAGCATTGCTTATAGTTTAATAAATTCCTAGTTCAAATGTAAAAATCTGCCTTTTGTTTGTTTTAAATTTTGTTGATAAATAAATTATTTATTGTTCTGACGTAATTTTTATTATATTTATGGTAAGATGGGTTAGATTCTTTTCATATTGTTATCCACATTGAATTAACTTTCATTCATCCCTCTCTTTCTTCTCTCCTCACCACACACACACACACACACACACACATATATCAAGTCACAGGAGTTGCGTGGTGTAATGGTTAGAGTCGAGTTCAAATTCTGGACGAGGCTATTTGCATTTCACATAGCGCTAATACTCTTATATGTATGAATACAACTCCCCCTCCAGATATGGGTAAATAGTAGGGCAGACTGGGTTCTTTAACATTGGCTAGGCAACTAGTCTGGGAGAAGGAAAACTCTGAATTCAAACCTGTTAAACTCCGCTTAAGAAATTGACCTTGTGTCACATCCTGCTTGTGCGGAGGGTGTTATATATATATCAGGTCACCTTCTTTTTTTTTCTTTTTTGGCTCGGGGTGCTCTTACCCACGCGATGATACAACGATATATTCTAAGCCCAGCAACAGGGCGATATGTCTTTTCCATAAGCGTGAAGAAAAACGCAGATTGCCTCGTCCATTATTTTGACTCAGGTCATTTTTTAAGGTCTTCGACGATAACCGTTACGTTAAGCAATGTTTGTACATATATGTGCCCCTACCCTTATTTTTGAAGTGACTTGGGTTAAAAATAAAGGAAAGTGTTTAGGGAAATGATGCAATTTATTAGCTTGTTTATGAGAATGGGTATTTTTGATGCCACTCTTAAGTATTCAGGGATCTCTTGTGTGAAAAAGAGAGCGACAAAACTTCAAATAGAATATTGTGAAATATATTAAAATTAACTACATCACTTAACGCTGTGCACCTGTACATTCTTTGCTTATGGAAAATGCTTCCAATATATATTTCTTTTTTTCTCTTTTTTAATTAATAACTTCATGATGACGAGGAATAGATATTAAATGTCACTAGCTGTTACAGTATGCCTATATAGATAAAATATGCACCTGACACTTTTTTTTTTATAAAGTTAATGTTTTACCAAAGCGATGAGTTCCGTGCTAGGCTAACGTAGTGGACCAGTCACGCTATCATGTTTATTTTGGACTATTTTACTTGGAGGCGCTCTTGTCTAACGGTAATCACGTAGGAAAGAATTATTCTATCAGTTATACATGTTTTTCTGGATGTAACCGAAACTACATTACTACTCAAGTCACAATTCCTTAGTTATTTACGTCACATTCTCCATGATTTTAATTTTTATCTCAACCCATTTATTAATTACATTATTAATACTTTGACCACATCTACTATTAATAACATGCAATACTTTATATACAACAAAATAGCGATTTACAGTGTGAACGGGAAAGCTAATTGCATATTGATATTAAAATTTGATTTTAATAAATATCTGCTTAGTATTATTAATTCTAATTGTTTGGTTTTATCTAGTGAATTGTTTAGTTTATGTAATCATTCATCATCATCATTATCGTAATCTAATAATAAATCATCCGCATTGGTCTTATTCAAATGCAAACATCAACAGACAATAAACAAACCCTTTGTTCATAAATTATAATCAACAACATCTCTGTAAACGAAAATATTTATTTTAGAACGAAATCCTTTCTAATAAGAAATTATTTTTTTTTTTTATAATAAAAAAAAACTCGTCAAGAGGCACAGAATTCACTTTTCAAAATAAACATCAACATTTAGACTGATAATCAAATAATAAAAAAAAGAAAAAAAATTCAAACTTCTGTGCGGCCCGTACCTAATGCCCGGTGGTTGGGGACCGCTGCTCTAGACAATCCCCAATGCCAAACATGGCTGATAAATGTCAGCGTTTGCTGGCTTTTCTGTGCTGGAGTCTGGAACGTCTTATGAATTCGTCTTTACTTCACAAACAGTTACAGCATGCCCTATCTTTATTGGAAGCTCTGTAAAATGGTGGTAACTGGTAATACAACTGCTGTTTTTAGGAAGCTGCTTCCTGAATATGTTCGAAACGGCACGCAACGCCCTTGTCCAGTTTTCATCTAGCTTTTTAATTCAACAGTTCGTTAGAGTTGATGAGTGCAACCATACAGAAATGCTGATACGGCTACATTTGAAATACTCATTTTTATTTTAGATTATATTTCCATATGAATTTAACCTGTCAATAGCGGGAAAACGGATTACCTAAGCGTATGTGGCATTGCTTTCAGTCGATGACATATTGCTACCGAGGTATATAAATGATCTAGTAATTCAAATATCTACAAACGTCGTTCTTTTTCTGTCTTTCTTTAGTTACATTGTCAGCAACAGCAATGTGTATAATAAATGAAATTGGTTGTCTATAATCAATTATACAATTTGCTGACAAGAAACGTTTTTATTCTCTTCATATTTTGTATTTTCATATGACTAGAATGTGATTGTGTTAGTCAATCATATATTTATTACTACAAAGTATTTTCGAAATCATATTCTGGTCAAAATATCTGATACACAAATTTTATTAGTGTAGTAATAGGATAAGAAAATTGAAAATAGACTTTAAAAATCTGAGCAACAAAATAGTGTATTCTGATCTCTCTGAAAATATAAAGCGAGAATCCTTCCCAGCTGTAGCCGTATCATTGCTACAGTATGGCTGCACCAATTGAACCCAAACGAAAAGTTTAGAGAAAAATCTAGGTGGGAACTACGTAAAGAGGCTGTTTTGAACATATCTTAGTTGTAGCACCCCACAAAAAGCTACTGTATAACCACTTACCTCTTATCACATAAAATATCAAAGTAAGACAAACACGTCATGTTGGAATTGCTGGAGAAGCAAGAACAAACTCATAAGGAAAATTCTTTAGTTGACACCTACACGTGGACACACCTCTGTTGACCAACCAGCAAAAACCTACATGGATCAACTCTGTGCGAATTCTAGATGCTGTGTGGAGTACCTGCCTAGTACGTGGACAGATAGGGTCGGATGGTGAAAGAGAATCCCGATAAACTGTGCTGTCAGTGCGAATTGATGAGAAGGAGGATGATATGAATTCTTGTAGTTTCGCTATCATAAATGTTAGGATTAAGTATATATTAATCAACCAATACAGGGTTATTTTAAGCTTACAGTTTATGGAATTGTATCCATTGTAAATTTATACTGTTTTTGCATTTTACGTTTATTTGTAGTATTTTGACTTTTTAGATTGTTGATCTCATCTTTATTTAAAGTTCTTTGAAGGTTCCCGATTACGACACAAAGTCTCCCCAGTTCCATGAGAAGGTTCGTGAATTCGACAAAGAACACCTTAAGAAGACCGGAGGCACATCTGCCGAAACGTTGTGCATATAACAACAAAGATGAAGACAACTGTTACAAAAATCTCCAAAATACAAAAGATAAAGCCTCAGCTTTAAAATTCAGACAAATAAATATACGTTTATATAAACATATTTATGTAGTTGTATCTTAAGAGCGTGTTTTGCACACAGTTATGTCATTTGAATCATTCCTATTTAATACATATAATTTGGAAACTATTATTTGCACAAATTTATTTGGTTTCAAGTAACTAATAATAATAATAATAATAATAATAATAATAAAATAATAATCCTTTGTAAACAACATAGTTTCAAGTAATTATTTTAAAATGCAAAACAATTTTCACACAATTATATGGTTTCAAGTATTTCTATCAAATCTATTAATAATGGAAATTTCTCTTCCAGTTTTTGTCTATAACAAAATTACCTCACTGCTTACGTCACATTTCCCAAAATCGTCATAGCATAGAATAAATACACTCAGAATTTGGAACATGCAGCATTAGACAGTCCTCATGTTTTTAAAACAAGTTTTAATAAATACATGACTGGTATTATATATCTATATATAGTTTGTTTTATTTTTAATACATATTTAAAGTTTACATTTCAATTGTTTTATTTTTTAATCCTTTAAGGAATTTGATGACTTTATTACTTAGGGTACAAACTCGCTGACATTATTTTTTTACTCCCACCCTCAGGCAATATGTTTCAAAAATGTATTTTTGCATCGCCCGGAGGGTGTTTTTTATTTTTACTAGTTACTAATAATGACAAACAGATATATTTGCCTCGGAGGTGAGATTCTAAACAGGTTACTTACTATTCAAGATCAGTGTGTGACTTGATGTAATGCGAATGAAAAGATATTGATCTTTCAGAATTGGAGCCTCACCACAAAATGTAATATGATTTACTTTAGTGGAATATACTTTATATCAAACGTTGCGAAAATATGATTAAATTAGCTACTTGGAATTTAATTTTATTACATTCAACAATTTGCATAGTCTGAAAAAAATTAACAAAGTATTGACTCTTATCAGATGATATCAATTCCTCTCTTTTCTTTCTTTATCTATCTATCTGATTATCTATTATCTCAGTCAATCATATCTGTCTATACCAATTTATTCCAGTCTATCTATATCTTTCTTTCTTTCTTTCCTATCTATCCATCTATCTACGTTCATTCCTCATTTATCACTGCCCATTCAGCAGCCTATCTATCTATTATCTATGTCTATTCGTTATCTATCCATCCATCTATCTCTTTCTTTCTTTTCTCCTTTTCTCTCACTCTTTTCTCCTCTCTCTCTCTCTATCTATCTATATCTGTCCTCCTCTTTTTCTATCTATATCTGTTAATTCAAACAGACTTGATAAATGGCAATGTATGTTCAATTCAACTTAATTCTAGGAAGCCCTAGTGAATCATTTATCATGAATATACGGATTACATCACTGACGACAACCACCAGCGCCCAAACGTAGGAGCGTATTTTTAAAGTGAATATAGACTTAGATTTTCAATATTACACGTTATATAGGACATGCATTCTGGAAATGCTCATAAACCCGTGGAATTAAACGCCATTTGTTTCAATAGCAAATTATTGAGTTTCATAAGGAACATACATAAGAAATATATCGACTCTTATAGTCGAAAGTTGTGCGCATAATAAAATACAGACGCCATTGCCATTGTAAATTCAACGAATCTTCTGTATTCTTATGCAGTTCCCAATAAAAAGGATGACATGAACGAATTGTGTTGGGTTTCTCTCTTTCATCTTTAAGGAAGAATATGAGCCATAATTTTTATGATGCTACAATTTTATACGAGTAATGCAAGACTTCAAATAAAGATGCCTAAGACAGATATATTTATTGAAAGAAGTTTTCTAAGAAGGATAAGGTTATATATATATATATATATATATATATATATATAGTATATATTATTATATATATTATCATAATATAATATATATGCATATATTACTAATATCTTATATCATATATATTTAAAATATTATATATATATATATTAATATATATATATATATGATCAGTGATATGTTTCCATTAAAGAAGAAAGCGTATTGCTCGTAGTTGATGTAGTCAATAGGAATCTGAACGAAAGATATATGTTTACCACGACGCCACCACACTTATATGTGGGTGGGTGTATTTATATTATATTCATATATAACAACAATTAACCGTATGCACAATTATGTAATAGAAATATGTGTACCATGGTCATATATCACACTTTCAAACAGAATATATATGCATTCATTAATATGAGACTATATCTGTATATATCCATGTGTGCTCTGAAGAGAGAGAGAGGTAGTGTGTGGTGTGTGTGTATGATTGAGTGTGGAATAAATGGGATATATTTATGGTACGTATGCATGCTAATATTAAAACTGTCGTATATTGCATATATATAATATATATATATATATTGTATTTATATAGATAAAAGGTGGCTTACCGCGTGAATATGGGCAGGATCGTTGGAGGGCCACAAAATCCAGGGTTAAGTCACGATATAACAATACAAAAGGCTCAATACAAAGTTAGAGCAAATTTATTAAAGAAATGGATACATAGAAACCTACTCGAGTTTCACCATTAGGATCTTCAGGGTTAAATCACTGAATTAATCGAGTACCGATTAATTGCAGCCGATTACACGTGTGGTCTGAATAGAGTTACGTTATGAGGGAACGAGATCGGCTGCAATTAATCGGTACCTCAATTAATTCATGGATTTACCCTGAACTTCCTAATGGTGAAACTCGAGTAGGTTTCTATTGTTCCATTTCTAATATATATTATATATAACAGAAAGCTATGTCAATATATGCATAACAAAGTCTAGGGCTGCTATACACATGATTGTCGATCAAATAGAAAATCTAATCTCTGATATGATAAAGTGAGAATACTTCCAAGCAGTAGCGTGTCTATTTTTTCTGTACGGCTTGGCTGCACCAATTGGATGTTAACAAACGATTGTAGAAAATTCTAGCTGGGAACTGCATAAGGACACTAAAATAAAATAAATACCTTTCGTAGCATTCCACAACAAAACAGTTGTACGACCACTTACTCCAATCACAAAACCATCCAATTAAAGAATAGGAGATGCTGGTCCTGCTGGAAAAGAAAAGGACGAACATATACCTTGACTTTATCTGAGACATCTACAGATGGACACATTAAAAAAACTTACATTGATCAGGTCTGTCGGTGTAGGATGCGGCGCTGACCACTGCAGGAGCTTTGTCTGATAGGACGAGTGTGAGAAAATTCCTGGAAATCTTGCTGTCAACCACAATTATGAGGATGAGAATATATATATTATGACACAATTGTTTATATATAAGTATTTGGGTACATACATATATATGGGCAGGTTTACACTTATATTTATGCTGTTATGCATAAATCATGGTGTTCTCTATAATATATATATATATATATATATATATATATATATATATATATTAGTTTGTGTGTTGTTGTAAATTACATTTCTGTCGTTTCTATACATACACGAATATATAGGACTTGATTTAAAATCGATGTTTAGGCGAGAAACTGTCAGTAAAAATGCACCGTTGACTCCATATCCAAGCTTACAATAACTTAGATATATATTCTATCCACTCTATATGAGCACTGTTTACTTATAGATATAGGACGCATATTATCTATATCAATATCTCTCTCTCTCTCTCTCTCTCTCTCTCTCTCTCTCTGTATAGATATATATATATATATATTATATATATAATATATATAAGAGAGAGAGAGAGAGAGAGACGAAGAGAGGAGCTAGATAGATAGATAGAATAAAAGTTATGTTTGTGTGTATATGTGTTAATGTGTGTACTGTGTGCTAATTATGTGCATTAGTATGATATTGAATACATGGTATGTCGTTTGTTGCAAACACACACACACACACATATATAAATATATAATAATATATTATATATATATTATACAAAATTATTCACACAGAAACATAAATGCATGTGTCACGTAGTTTCTTTCTGTGGGCTTTTATGGCCGATGATATGTCTATGTGCACATGTGTAACTATATATGTACTTATTATAACTTATATCCTCGGTATGCACAAGCATACACATACACGCATGTATATTATATATATATATATATATATATATATATATATATTTCATTCATTCATATTTTCATTCCCGTTTATCTATCTGCACCAACGATCATTGTTTATATATCGTTAATAACTTATAATCATTGTTTTATATTGGAATATGAAACAATTGGTATTCATATGTTTTTCCAATGGAAGCGGGAAATCGTCATCTTGAAGATAAGAAAATGCTTTGCAACACTTGCAAGTCAAAATCGTTACCTTTTCATAAAGAAGTTCTGATTTTAAGATTCTCAACAAATCAGGATTATTGTTCTGCCATCATACCACCAATTTATCCTATTTTTTCCGTCTGATAGTAAGTTTACATATTCTCTCTTAAAGTACTAATTTTCTTTTCTTTTCACATATTTCATTTCCCCTTTTCCAGAGGATTAAGTCGTTAGAAACGTTTTTTCAAACACTATTCTCCCTGTAAAATTGAAGTTTCAGATTGTAAAGTTTTTAAATGCCGTCCTTGGCCAGTTGAAAAGGCTTAAAAGAAGTCCTGTGTTATTGGAATCCTTTGGTAAGTCCTATCCTGCGTATTGGTAAAGGTCCAGTGATTTATCCTAGTCCGTCGTCCAAGAACATCTGCGTAATTATGACCAGTATGGTCAGTTTAAGTATTGTATCAGCAGCAGAGTACGTCAGTTGATGGCCAAGAGATTGGTCACATGGTTTAGTCGAGTCTATCACACACCTTATATCAACAAAATAGTTAACACATATATTACTGTGAATTCACTTAGCATATTATCACATCTCTATTTCAATTTGTTGATTTTCTATGCGCTGCTTATTTAGTAATTCCCTACATTTGATTAGTTTAATATTATCACAATTTTAGCCAGTAAAAAGAACGTTAAAGGAATGAGAATGGTTTTATTGGAAATTTATATGGTGGGACCGTATTTTATCCATAATTCTATGAGAATCTCCACTTCGGTGTAGTTGTAATTGTGCCGATATTAAATAGTTGGGGAAGAAGGTGTTTATATCTTTTCCAAAAATCTATTCGTATTTGAAAGTGCAACATAATAGCGTGACTGAGTTTTAAACTAGCTTATTATGATGCGTAGCCAAGTCCTTTAGCACTACACTGAGGGAATCCCTCCTCAATTATTTATGAGCTAATATCCTATAAGAGTCAAATTGCTTTTTTTGCCACAGAAAGTGAGTTGAGGACAAATAATGCAACAGAACTCCGCAGATGGCCAAAGAACACAGATTAATGACAATGCACAAAGGCCACTACAGCTAAGAGATGACATGACAAAACTATATGCGTCAAGAAAAGAAGGAGGAGAGGTCTCGCTAAATTGAAGGTCTTGGGTTGAAGGCGACAATTCATCACTCGGAAAATACGCTAAAAAGTGCAAGGAAAAGACTAATTGCAGCAAACAGAAACATCATCTGTTGGTCGTCAGGCAATGAAGTCCATAATTGAATCCTTGTCTTTGGTCTTGCAATTTTGAGAGGACCTTCCTCAGATCGAATATGTGCATGATATACGTTGGTCTGTATAACTAGAACTAGGTGTTTTCAGAGTGTTAAAATAACAAGATGAGGTATAATAGCTTACTTTGCAGAAAAGTGAAAACATTTATGACAATTCCCAAAGCATTACATTGAGAGCGACAGACAGATTTTCTGTTTTAAGAAAAGAAGGAGGAAGAGGGCTCGCCAGCATGAAGACTGTTAGATGCTGTACAATTTAAGAACTCAAGAATACACGTATAAGAGGGAATATAAAAGAAAGGATAAATATCTTCTTTGAATTTGCCAGAAAGTGAAAAAACATTTATGATAATGCCACAAAGCATTATCACCCAGAGACGACACGTAGAGATATCTGTGTTAGGAAAAGAAGGGAGAGAGGGTTCTCCGCCAGATTGAAGACTGGTAGATGCAACATTCAAGAGCTCGAAGATACACTATAAAGAGCAAATAAATACTAATTGCAGAGGCATGACAAAGCATTGCATATATGGACAAGCACAAAATATAAAAAAAGACAAAAAAAAAAGAAAATGTAAAGTGAAATTAATTATATGGATACTTTCAAGCGAAAACTGGAGGCTCGCACATGAGTAAGAACATGGACATGGCTAAGAAGAGGAACCTTCAAGAGAGAAACTGAATTCTTATAATCACAGCCCAAGATAATTGCCATAAGATAAAACTATATAAAAGCAAACATGTGTCAGAATATTCAAATCGTAGAATGTGTTTGAGACAAAGACTAAATGAGTTAATTAATAAAGTTAATACTAGCACAAAGAAGTACAAGAATGCGGCACGACTAGGTGGGTAATCTGGGTCTTGGAAACCGTCCAATGACATTTGGAAAATAAACTGTGATATTTGGAAATCAGAGGAAGAACAAGACCATCTAGACTACAGCATTGTTAAGATTGGCTAGAAAACTCAGAAGAGTCCTGGAGACAATGAGTAAACTTGTTGCCTCCAGTAAATGGCGGATGTGAAAAAATCGAATGAAATGAATAATAATAATAATAATAATAATATCCCAGCCAGGAGACCAGTCCATCCACTTGACACGTTCTCTTTTTTTTGTTAATCGAACACTAGGTCTGGTCTCCTGGCTGGCATATTATATTATTATTATTTATTATTTCATTTCATTCGAATTTTTCACATCCGCATTTACTGGAGGCCAAACAAGATTTACTTATTGTCTCCAGGACTTCTTCTGAGTTTTTCTAGCCAATCTTAACAATGCTTTAGTCCTAGGATGGTCTGATCTTCCTCTGATTTCCAATCACAGTTTATTTTTCAAATTCATTGGGACCGTTCCAAGGACCCAGTATTACCACCTGAGTTCGTGCCCATCTTGTTACTCTCTTTGTGAGGGGCTTTTTAAGGTTAAATTAAACTTATTATATAATAAACCATTTAGTCTTTTGTCTCAACACATTTCTACATTTGATATTCTGACAATTTATAGCCTTTTTATATTAGTTTGATCTATGGCATTTAATTTGGGCTGTGATTATAAGAGATTCGTTTCCTCTTGAGGTTTCCTACTTCTAGCCATGTCCATGTCTGTTATGTGCGAGCCCTCAGTTTGTCGTTGAAAGTATCCATATAATTAATTTCACTTACCATTCTTTTTTTTGTTTTTTATATTTGTGCGTCCAATATATTTGCAATTATGTTTGTCTAGCTGCTGCAATTGAGTATTTATCTCTCTCAGTTATAGTGTATTCTTCAGTCTTGAATTGTTGCATTCTACCACAAGTCTTCAATACTGCAGCTCCTCTTCTCCCTTCTTTTCCTACACAATAATCTCTAACGTGTCGTTCTCCTGGTGTAATGCTTGTGTGGCATTATCATAAATGTTTTCACTCTTCTGGCAATTCAAGATATTTACCTTTCTTTTATTTTTCCACTCTTATTAGTGTATTTCTTCGAGTTCTTAAAATTGTCACATTCTACACGTTTCAATGCTGGCGAGCCCTCTTCCTCCTTTCTTTTCTTACACAATAATCTGTCTGTCGTCTCTTCAAGTGTAATGCTTTGGGAATTGTCATAATGTTTTCACTTATTCTGGCAAAGGTCAAGCTATTTACCTTTCTTTTATTTCACCTGAAAAAACCACCAGTTCTAAATTATACAGACCAACGGTATATTGCACATATTCGAAATCTGAGGAGGATCCTCTTCAAAATGCCAGACAAAAGACAAGGATTCAATTAATGGACTTCATTGTCCCATGTTGACGACACAGATGATGTTCTGTTTGCTGCAATTAGTCTTTCCTTGCACTTTTTGCGATTTTCCTAGTGACGGAATGTCGCCTCAACCCAGACCTTCAATGTACGAGACCTTCTCCCTCCTTCTTTTCTTGACGCACTATAGTTTGTCAATTTCATCTCTTAGCTTAGTGCCTTTGCATTGTCATAAATTCATGTGTCTTTGGCCCACTGTCGGAGTTCTGTTGCATTATTTGTTCCTCACTCAACTTCTGTGCAAAAAAGCAATTTGACTCTTATAGGATATTGCTATAAAATAATTGAGTGAGGGATTCCCAGTCGTAGTGCAAAGACTGGGGCTACGGCATCATAATAAGCTAGTTTTTAAACTCCAGTCACGCTATTATGTTCACTTTCATACGAATAATTTGGAAAAGATATAAAACCCCTTCATTCCCCAACTATTAATATCGCACATTATCACTACACGAGTGGGATTCTCATAGAATTATGGATAAAATACGGTCCCACCATATATTTCCAATAAACCATTCTATTCGTTTAGAACGTTTTTTACGCTCAATTGTGATTAATATTAAAACTAATTACAAATGTAGGTTTACTAAAAAAAGCAGCGCATCGAAAAATCAACCAAATTGAAATAGAGATGTTTGATAATTATTGCTAAGTGAATCACAGTATAATGTGTTAACTATTTTTGTGATATAAGGATTGTTGTGATAGACTCGACTAAAACCAGTGACCAATCTCTTGGCCAATCACTGACAGTACTCTGCTCCGTGATACAAACTTAAAACTTGACCATACTGGTCATAAATTTACGCAGATGTTTCTTTGACGACGGAGGCAATAGGATTTAATCACTGCGACCATTTACGAATACGCAGGATAGAATTACTCCAAAGGATTCCATAACCACTAGAGACTTTTTTTAAGCCCTTTTCAACTGGCCAGGACGGCATTTAAAAACTTTACAATCTGAAACTTCAATTTACAAGAGGAGAATAGTGTTTTGAAAAAAACGTTCTAACGACTTAATCCTCTGGAAAAGGAAATTGAAATATGGAAAAGAAAAGAAAACTTAGTACTTTTAGAGAAATATGTAAGCTTACTATCAGACGGAAAAAATAGGATAATGGTGTATGATTTTCTTAGGAACAATTAATCCTGGATTTGTGAGAATTCTTTTAAATCAACTTCTTTATGAAAGGGTACCCAGATTTTTGACTTCCCAAGTGTTGTGCAAGCAATTTTCTTATCTTCAGAATGACGATTCCCTGTCCAATCTGGCGAAAAACATATGAATACGCAAATTTGTTTCATATTCCAATATAAACAAATGATTATTAAGATTAACGAACCTATATAAACAATGGATCGTGTGCAGATGAGATAAACCGGGAATGAATGACATGAATGAATATATATATACCTATATATATAATATATATATACATAAATATACATGCGTGTAATGTGATGCTTGTGATACGAGGAATTATAAGTTTTATAAATACGTACCATATATTAGTTACACATGTGCACATTAACACATACATCACGGCCACTAAAAAGCCCACAGAAGAACATACGTACACATGCATTTATATTTTCTGCTGAGTGAATAATTTTCGTTAATATATTATAGTACCTCTCTAGTTTATATATATAATATAGAATGTGGGTGTGTTGCCACTTCAGCCACTGCTCTTCAGAATGTGCAGTTAATAAAAAATCAAACAATAGGACGGTTTGCACAAACGACATAAATGTCATTTAACATACATACAATGCACATAATTAGCACACATTACACACTATAACAATTTACACCACAAACAACCTCATATATCTATCTATCATCCTAGCTCTCTCTCTCTCTCTCTCCTCTCTGCTCTCTCTCGAGTATATAATTATATAAAATATATAGTAATATGATATATATAAGAGCGAGTAGGAGCCAGGAGCTGAGCAGAGATGAGGCAGAGAGAGAGATAATCTGATTATAGATAATATGCGTCTATATCTATAAGTAAACAGTGCTCAATAGAGGTGGATTATGAATTATATTAATTTTTTTCTAAAAGGGTTATGTAGCTTGGATATGGAGTCAACGGTGCATTTTTACTGACAGTTTCTTCGCCTAGACGCATTAGTTTAAAATCAAGTTCTATATATTCGTGTATTATAGAAACGGACAGAAATGTATTTACAACACACACACAAGCTTACTATATAATATTAATATATATATTATAAATATATATATATCATATTATAGAGAACAACATTTATGCATAACAGCAATCCACACCATATAAGTGTAAAACCTGCCAATATATGTTATGTACCCAAATACTTATATAAAACAATTGTGCCATAAAATATATATATTCTATCCATACATCATTGTGTTGCACAGCACAGATTTCCAGGAATCTTTCTCAGAACACTCGTCCCTATCAGACCAAAGGTTCCTGGGCAGGTGAGTCAAGCGACCGCTGCCTTACACCCGCACAGACCTGGATCAATGTAAGTTTTTTTTAATGTGTCCATCTGTAGATGTCCTCAGGATAAAGTCAATTGATATGTTCGTCCTTTCTTTTCCAGCAAGGACCAGCTCTCCTATCTTTTTAATTGGATGTTTGTGTGATTGGAGGTAGAGTGTCGTACAACAGACTGCTTTGTTGTGGAATGCTACGAAACAGGATTTATTTTAGTAGTGATCCTTATGCAGTTCCAGCTAAGAATTTCTACAAGTTTTTGTTAACATCCCAATGATAGTTGCCCAGCGTTAACAGAAAAATAGGAACGGCTACGTGGCTTGGAGTATTCTCACCATTTATCATATCAGAGATTGTCTAGATTTTCTATCTTGACGACAATTCATGTTGTATAGCAGCCTTAGGACTTTGTTATGCATGAGTATTGACATAGCTTTCTGTATATATATATATTTAAGAAAATGGATTAGCGAATAGAAAACCTACTCGAGTTTCACACTATTTAGCAATTCTAGGGTTAAAAATCCACTTAATTAATATTTAGAGGTACGATTAATTGGCAGCGATCTCGTTCCTCGTCCATAATCGTAACATCTTATTCAGACCACACGTGTAATCGCTGCCAATTTAATCGGTACCTCGATTAATTCAGTGGATTTAACCCTGAAGATCCTAATGTGAAACTCCGAGTAGGTTTTCTATTTGGTATCCAATTTACTCTTTAATAAATTTGCTCTACTTTGTATGATGGCGCTTTGTATTTGTTTAATATATTCGTTGACTTAAACCCCTGGATTTTGTGCACCTCCAACGATTTCCTGCCCATATTCACCGGTAAGCCACTTTATATCGTAGGTATAAATACGAATATAAATAAACCTACCACCTCTGATATATAATATATATGCATATTACGACAGTTTATAATTAGCATGCTACTACACATAATATATAATCCCTATTTATTCACACTCAATCATACACACACACAGCACACACTACCTCTCTCTCTCTTTCAGCACAACATGGATATACAAGATATAGTCTCATATAATGTAATGCATATTATATTCTGTTTTGAAGAAATTTGTGATATATGACCATGTACACATCCAGTATTTTATATTACTATATGTGCATACTCGGTTTGATTGTTGTTATGATGCCTGTAATTCATTATATAACAACTACAGACAACCACCCACCATATAAGTGCTGTGCGTGAATCTGCTGTCCCGTGTGTAAACATTACACATCTTTCGTTCAGATTCCTATTGAACTACATCAACTACGAGCAATACCTTCTTCTTAATTGCGAAAACATACACTCCTCACTACGATATAGTATATATATATATATATATGATATAATAATATATATATATTATGAATAAGAGATATATATATATGATTTATAATAATATATATGATAATTATATATATATCAAATATTATAGATAATATATATATATAATTATATAACCTTATCCCTTCTTAGAAAAACTTCTTTCAATAAATATTATCTGTCTTAGGCATCTTTATTTGAAGTCTCTCATTACTGTATAAAATTGCTAGCATCATAAATTTTATGGTCCATATTCTTTCCTTAAATGAATGAAGAGGAAACCTACACAATTTCGTTCATTCATCCTTTTATTGGAACTGCATAAGAATCAGAAGATTCGTTTGGAATTTACAATTGGCAATGGCGTCTGTATTTTATATGCGCACAACTTTTCGACTACATAAGAGTCGAAGTATTTTATTTTCTATGTAATAGTTTCTTATTGAAACTCAAGTAATTGCTATGAAAACAAATGACGTTTAATTCCACGGGTTTATGAGCATTTCCAGAATGATGTTCCTAATTATTTATAACGTGGTAATATTGAAGAACTAAGGTCTATATTCACTTTAAAAATACGCTCCTACGTTTGGGCGCTAGGTGTTGTTGTCGTCAGTGATGTTAATACGATATATTTCATAGTATATAAAATTGTATTTCACTAGGGCTTCCTAGAATTTAGTGAATTGAACAATACTTGCCATTTATCAAGTCTGTTTGAATAACAGATATAGATAGAAAAAGAGGGGAGGAAGATTTATAGATAGATAGAGAGAGAGAGAGTGAGTAAGAGTGAGGAGAAAGGAGAAAGATAAAAGAAAGGAGATTTAAGATTGAGAGCAATGGATTATAATAACGGATAGACATAGATAGATAGATAGATAGGCTGCTGATATGGGGCAGTATAAATAGAGAGAATGAACGTAGCATTAGATGGATAGATAGAAAGAAGAAAGAAAGATATAGATAGACTGGAATAAATTGGTATATGCCAGATATGAATGCTGCGATAGATAGATAATCAGATAGATTAGATAAAGAGAAGATGAGAGAATCTATATTATCTATTAAGAGTTACTAAATACTTTGTAATTTTTTCAGACTATGCAAATTGCTTGAATGTTTAAAATATAAATTCCAAGTAGCTATTAACATATTTTCGCAACGTTATTTTGATTATAAACTAATTCCACTTAAAGTAATAATAATTCATAATACATTTTGTGGTGAGGTCTCCAATCTGAAGAAATCCATACGTTCATTCCATCTAGCGATCAAGGTCCACCACTGATCTTGAATAGTAGTACCTGTTAGCAATCTTCACCTCGAGGCAAAATATCTGTTGTTCATTAATTAGTACTAGTACAAAATAAAAAACACCCTCCCCAGGCGATGCAAAAATACATTTTTGAAAGGCATATTGCCGTGAAGGGGGGGAGTAAAAAAATTCAATGTCAGCGAGTTTGACCCTAAAGTAAGTAAAATTTCAATCAAATTCCTTAAAGTGATTAAAAAATTAAAACAATTTTGAAATGGTAAACTTTAAATATGTTTAAAATAAAAAACAAAACTATATATAGATATATTAATACCAGTCATGTATTTATTAAAAACTTGTTTAAAAAACATAAATGAGGACTGTCTAATGGCATGTTCCAAATTCTGAGTTATGTATTTATTCATATGCTATGGACGATTTTGGTGAAAGAGACGTAAGCAGTGAGGTAATTTTGTTATAGAAAAAACTGGTAGAGAATTTCCATTAATTAAGTAAAGATTTTGATAGAAATATTACTTGAACCATATAATTGTTGTGAAATTGTTTGAATTTAAAATAAAGTAATTACTTGAAAGACTATAGTTTTTTACAACAGGAATTTAGTTGTATATTATCTTAATTCATTATCTATTTTACCATTTCACCCCATAATAATATGTAGTTATATTATTTTCATTCCTTGAACAAATAGAATTGTGTGCAAAAAATAAGTTTCAATATATTGTATTAAATAGGAAATGATTTCAAATGACCATAACTGTGTGCAAAAACACGCTTTAAGATACACTACATAAAATTATGTTTATATAAACGCTATATTTATTTGTCTAATTTTAAAGCTGAGGCTTTATTCTTTTGTATTTTGGAGATTTTTGTAAACAGTGTCTTCATCTTTGTTGTTATATGCACAACGTTTTCGGCAGATGTGCACCTCCGGTTCTTTTAAGGTGTTCTTTGTCGAATTCACGAACCTTCTATGAACTGGGGAGACTTTGGTCGTAATCGGGAACCCCCCACCCCATCAAAGAACTTTAAATAAAGATTGAGATCAACAAAATGTAAAAAGTCAAAATACGTACAAATAAACGTTAAAATGCAAAACAGTATAATTACAATGGATACAATTCCATAAACTGTAAGGCTGTAAAAAACCCTGTATTGGTTTGATAATATATACTTAATCCTAACATTTATGATAGCGAAACTACCAAAGAATTCATATCATTCCTCCTTCTCATCAATTTCGCACTGACAGCACAGTTTACGGATTCTCTTTCACATCCGACCCTAATCTGTCCACGTTACTAGGCAGGTTACTTCCACACAGCATCTAGAATTCGCACAGAGTTGATCCATGTGAGGTTTTGCTGGTTTGGTCAACAGAGGTGTGTCCACGTGTATCGGTGTCAACTAAAGATTTTCCTTATGAGTTTTTCTTGCTTCTTCCAGCCAATTCCAACATGACGTGTTTGTCTTACTTTGAATATTTTATGTGTAAGAGGTAAGTGGTATACAAGTAGCTTTTGTGGGGTGCTACAACTAAGATATGTTCCAAAACAGCCTCTTTACGTAGTTTCCCACCTTAGATTTTTCTCATAACTTTTGTTCGTTTGGGTTCAATTTGTGCAGCCATACTGTAAGCAATGAATACGGCTACAGCTGAGGAAGGGAGTCTCCGGCTTTTATATTTTTCATTGTGAAGAGATCAGAATCCACTGGAATTTAAAATCAAATACAACTATTTTGTTGACTCTTGAATTGTTTAATTAAAGTCTTGCTTTATCAATTTTCTAGTATCCTTTCGATATTACTACACTAATTATAAATTTGACGGGATGTTTTCAGATATTTTGACCAGAATATGATTTGAAAATATCACTTGTATGTAATAAATATTTATGATTTGACTAACGACCAATCAATTTCTAGTCATATGGAACAAATACAAAAATATGAGAGAATAAAAAACGTTTCTTGTCAAGCAAAATTGTTATTATTTTGATTATAGACAAACCACATTTTTCATTTATTATACACAATTGCTGTGTGACAATGTTAACTTAAAGAAATGGACAGAAAAACAAGACGACGTTTGAGATATTATGAATTACTAGATTCATTAATACCTCCGGTAGCAATTATGTCATCGACTGAAAGCAATGCCAACATACGCTAGGTAAATCGCTACCGCTATTGCACAGTTAAATTTATCGGTGATGCTGACAATATAATCTATAATATAAAATGAGGTCACGCTCTTCAGACTGATTACCGTAATCAGGCCGATTGTCTGTATGTTGCATACTCCTCATCTTTCATTGCTACGAACTGCTTGAATAAAAAGCTGATGAAAAACTGGGACAGGGCGGAGATTGCGTATACCGTTTCAGGAATCATATTCAGAAAGAGCAGGCTCTCCCTAAAAAACCAGCAGTTGTATTACCAGTTACCACCATCTTACAGATCTTCCAAGTAAAACGAGTAGGCATTGCTGGTAACTGTTTGTGAAGTAAAGACGAATTCATGAGACGTTCTTTCCAATAGACTTCTCCAGCACGATGAACAAGCCAGCAAAACTCGCTGACCATTTATCAGCCATCTTCTGACATTGGGATTGTCTTAGAGTCTAGACGGTACGCCCAACACACCGCGGCACATATAGGTTACCGGGCCTAGTTCAGAACGTGCGTTGAATTTTTCTTTTTCTTTTTTTTCCTCACTTGATGATATCAGTTCTTAAATGTTGATGTTATATTTTAGAAAACACAAGTGCAATTCTGTGCCTCTTGCACGGTAGTTATATATTGTTATCTTGTACCACAAAAAAATAAAAATTAAAATTTCTTATTAAGAAAAGTGTTTTCGTTCAAAATAAATAATTTTTCGTAATACAGGATGTTGTTGATCTATTAATTTATTTTAAATCAAAAAGGGTTGTTTATATCTGTCTGTTTGATGTTTGTTATTTGTTGAAATAAGACCAATGCGGAGATTATTATTAGATTACGTCATTAACGATAATATTTTATAATTGATGATTTCCCTCATAATGCGATAAACTAAAACAATTCACTTAGATAAAAACCAAAACTCAATTAGAAATAATAACCAATACAAAGCAGATAGGTATAAAATCGAATTTAATATTCACTAGCAATTATCTTTCCCGATTCACAGCCTCATCAACAACTCTCTTGTTGTATATAAAAATAGATATGGTCATGTTATTTAATATTTAGATGTGGTCAACAGTATAATAATGTAATTAATAAATGAGGGTTGAGAAAAATAAAATCATGGAAGAATGTGACCGTTAAATAACTAGGGAATTGTGACTTGTATAGTAATGTTAGTTTCGGTTACATCCAGTAAAAAAAAATGTATAACTGATTAGAGATAATTCGCATTTCCTACGGTGTATTACCGTTCAGAGCAAGAGGCCTCAAGTTTACCCAGCAATAATAGTCCAAAAATAAACATGATAGCGTGGACTGCCGTCCACTACGTTACCACTATTGCCACGGGGAACTTATACGCATTTGGTAAAACATAAAACTTTTTATAACAAAAATTACAAAGTGTCAGGTGCAATATTTATCTATGTAGGGCCATACTGTAACAGCTAAAAGTTAACATTTAATATCTAATTCCTCGTCACATTGGCCTTGAAGTATATTAATTAAAAAGAAGAAAAAAAGAAAGAAATATATATTTGGAAGCAATTTAGATCCATAAGCAAAGAATGTACAGTTGTGCACAGCGTTAAGTGATTAAGTTAATTTTAATATATTCACAAATTCTATTTGAGTTTTGTCGCTCTCTTTTTTCACAACTAGAGATATACCACGCTAATACTTAAGGAGTGGCAATACAAAAATACCGCCTCTTCATAAAACAAGCTAATAAATTGACAATCATTTCCCTAAAAACACTTTCCTTATTTCTTTATACACCAAGTCACCTTCAAAAATAAGAGGTAAGGGGCAACATATTATGTACAAAAGCATGTAACGTAAACGTTATCGGTCGAAGGGAACCTTAAAGAGCATTTGCCTGAGTCCCACAATAATTGACGAGGCAATCTTGCGTTTTTTTCTTTCACGCTTTATGGAAAGGACATATCGGCCCTTGATTTGTGGGGCTTAGAATATCTATCGTTGTTCATCTGTACAGTTTGTGGGTAAAGAGCACCCCGAGCAAAAAAAGAAAAAAAAAAGAAGGTGACTGATATATAATATTCAACAACCCCTCCGCACAAGCAGGATGTGACACAAGGTCAATTCCTTAAGCGGAGTTTACAGGTTGAATCAGAGTTTTCCTTCTCCCAGACTAGTTGCCTATCCAAGTTAAAGAACCACGTCTGCCCTACTATTTTTACCATATCTGGAGGGGAGTTTGTTATTCATTACAATAAGAGTATTAGCGCTATGTGAAATGCAAATAGCCTCGTTCCAGAATTTAACTCGACTCTAACCATACACCCACGGCATCCTGTGACTTGATATATTGTGTGGTGTGTGTGTGTGTTTGTGTGTTGTGAGAGAGAGAGAGAACAGAGGAAGATGGATGAATGAAAAGTAATTTTAATGTGACCCCTTCCCTGATAACAATATGAAAAGAAAATCTAAACCCATCTTATTCCATAAATATGAATAAAAATTACGTCAGAACAATAAATAATTATTTATCAACAAAATCTTAAAACAACAAAAGGCAGATTTTTACATTTGAACTAGGCAATTTATTTAAACCTATAAGGCAATGCTCAAAAAACATTAACAAGAAACATTCACAACAAAACACAAACAAAAACAACAAACAATCAACATCTGACGAACCGTTCAGAATTAAAGAACAAACACCAAAAAAAAACTCACCAGGGACTAGAGTAAAAATAAATAAACGCTGCCATGTTGGCGTTCAGCAACGGAATAATACTGTGATCATCCACTTTTGCTGTAGAAATGCATCTTAAAAAAAATAGCAAGACCAAAAACAAAAATAGACAATACCCGCGCCAAAAAACGAAACTGCACACCACACAAAATATGAATATGAGCGCAGTAATATAAGGATAACCCTAGCGTCAATTCACGAGAGTCTTTTTAGCAATATGTGCTGCCTGTTCCATCACTCAAGGGTTTTCAGATCGTGATTTGTCACGGCCTATACAAGTAGGTCTCGGATTGACTTCCTTACTATTTGAAATAACGCGCTCTTTATCCTCACTGGGATGCTCCATACCCGGTGAATATGTGATACACTCTACTCGTGTCCACTGGTGGATTGGTACACTTATCCTACATATACGCTCGGGTTGCCCGGATCGTAACTATATATTATTATTACTGCTGTATAGTAAACTCTCATACTCGTTGGATGACCGAACTTGAAACCTTGGATATAATAGTATATATATAATATATATATATATATTAATATATATATATATTAAATATGTTGTTGTAATATTTGGCAGCAACTTATTTTTAGGCATGTGCTATTGAACAAACGGGAGTATTCTTTCCTTCTTTATTTTGAATTGGATTTTTTCCATCATCTTGCGATATCTTTTTTAGTCTGGAAAATTTTAACCGAAAACTGCTATCTTACAAAAATAATAAGAAAAACGCCTACAGATCCTTTGAAGCCTCATATGCATAATTAAAAAAAAAACTAAATCAATAAACATAGCATTTTTAAAGTCAGGATACAACGCATTAAATATCTTTAATTAAACTAAACACACTTAACTTACACCCCCTTACTTATAAAAAATAGGGACTCTCCATAATATTGATAAAAACATGAAAAAAGAATTTAAAATGTAACTAACAACCAATTATATAATAACCTCCAATTATCGACGATCTGTAAGCGTAAAGTGTTGTACAAGATAACAGTGTATGGTCTAATTTTCACAGATAATTAGTATACCCAATATGGGCATTCAGAGGGACTCAATGTAACATATCGCCAGACGACTGGAAAAAATCAAATCCCAAAATATGAAGAAGTTAGTATCTCCGAATAGCTCTCGCTCAAATAGCACCGATGCAACCCTCACATGTATTTTATCATATGACATAATTAAGTCTAATAATCATCTAGGTATATACTGTATATATATATATAGCCATCCAACAGACATGTGTTTCGACTTATTAAGTATCTTCATGTGGTTAGACCATTTTTGTGAGCAAGCACAGCCGGGATAAAAATCCGATCGATCAGCATTTGAGAAGCGAAGCCTTAAAACCGCTGGCTATCGTCACCCAGAGAATCGAAGGGGATTTCCTTAACTGTAATAATTATTATACATAGATCTGTTAGTTGTATGTATAGCGAGTCTCGAGATTAGAGTGCTTCCATTCCCTCTTTTATAGTACGAGCTTCCTAGCATTATACGCTTTTTAGTCTGTGAGTTCGTCAGAGATAATCCTCCTTCCGAGAATTACTAGTGCCAATAAGTAGGGTTTGTATCAATTCTACTAATATCCTTAACTATTCGTCTTTACCTCTCCCCTATTCTTGCTTCTGTGTATCTAGCGTCTGGATATTCGAGCGGTTGTGGGACTCGTTCTTGATTTTCGGCATTGGGGATTTCTCTTTATCAGATGCCCTTGAGTCTTTGGTAGTTTTTTTAGCATTACAACACCAAGATTTCGATTAAATGTAGATCATATTTTATTCCGAAGAGTCCCCCGAGGTCAGACTACTGCGACAGATTGAGTCGGCACCGTGCTTAACACGACTTACCACCGTCCGTGGGTTTTGACCGAACCTGACTTAAATCTATTTCTTCTAACCGGAAAGGGTCTTCTCCCCGATTCTCACGGTATCCACCGGAAGGAAGATCAGACTGAGGTCAAGCCTTTGTCATTCAATCCTGGCTAAATTATAACAGGCCATTTTTAGTTCTACAACTTACCTGTACATAAGTATTAGACATGGCTGTAATATATATATGATCGTACACATGTATCCGTCCATAAACTTGGACTAAAATGATATTGAATTCACCAGGAATTGAGGAGAAAGGGTAAAGAGAATGAGTAAGAGGATGGTAAGGAGAAAACTATTTTCCAAATCCTTATTAATTAAAAAAAAAATTTTCTAAGTATTAAATATTATTTAGTTGTTTTTGTTTATTTTTCCTGTTTACTTTCTTCAAGGCTCAAAAAAACACAGTTTTTGTGATTTATTTAATTAATATACTTGATAAATATAGACTATATATTGTGTAAAAACAATACAGAGATTAAGAAAAAGCGAAATAAAAATAGAAATAAGGGAAAATGGAAGAATTAGTCAGAACGCCAAATTTCAAAATGGGCAATACAAATCTATATAAAACAAAACAAGAACTGACATTGCGTATCAACGTCACTATAAAAATCGTTAGTCTCAGTTTTAATTTAGCAATACTTTAACATAGTCCAAAAGAGTGTGTAGGTCATGCAAAAAATAGTTATTTAGATCTGATAACCGTTGGTGAGCCATAATCTTTTCACAATTAATATAACGATAATTATTTCTCAATATAATATAGCTCTATTGTTTATGATTATTATTGAGAGGCATTCATGAGATACAATCATTAATGCCACTTTCAGCGGGAATAATGGCTAAAATCCACAATCTGACTCAATACCAAATTTTACTCTATTATTGAGCAAATAATAAAGATAAATTTATTGAGTCAGATTGTGGATTTAGCGTTTCCGTGGAAGTTGGCATTAATGATTATCCAAGAGGCTTCAATATATCATAAACATAGAGCTAGAGTGTGAGTTACTTAGGTATTTTACTTATAGTTTAGTCTCCTTGCGGTTTTATATGAATATAAATATAATAAAATAATATAATAGTAAATATAATATTTGTATTTATATTTTTAAATACTATATATTATGCGTATAAATTGTTTTTCTTTGACCAAAATATTGAAAATAATACCAAATAAGAGATTTAATTTTTTTTGTTAGTACGATTATCTTAGCTCTTTCTTTTTTCTTCAAAAATGTTTCTCCCCGGTTGATGTTTTAGGTAGTATATTTTTACAATTCAAAACTATTTTCGCTTTTTCTCATGCGCAGGGATTTACCAATAAGTTGTCTGGATAAATTAAATATATTATTTTATTATTATATATATATTATATATAATATATATATTATAATATTATATATAGTATAGGTGTGGATGTCTGATGGTGTTGTGGGACTGATTAAAAAAATACTTAATCTTTCTTTTTGCCACGAAAGAGAATAGTTAATGATTATTCGTAATATTTTTAAGGACTTCCCATCGATCGTTTTTCCCATTAACTGCATCGAGTTGTAAAAAGTCCCGCTAAACAAAAATGGCTCTTAAGATAATCGGAACTACATAAAAATATTATAGGTAAAATCAATAAAATATCGGTAAAAATGATAGGCTCCACAGATATTAAGACGACATAATCAGATTAATGTACTAGGACTATCCAAAAAATAGATAGGTACAAACATTCACATAATCTCTTTTTTTCCTGCCGCATTACTGTTCGCCAACATAAAGAAGTGCCATTGCAGAGAACAAAGACGAAAGAAGAGATTGACTACAATTTTATAGGAATGCGAGATCAAGTCAGAAATGGAATAAGATAACTCCTTAAAACACATTATCAATTTAACTCTAGGTGTGATCTCAAAATATTCCGGTATCCGGGCTAAGCCTCAGTGATAATAATAACTTCATTTTAAAATCGAGGAAGAATAGAAACTTATTTGGTCTGAAAATTCGGTTCGCTGCTCG
>CM042140.1:137732097-137788926 GCA_023376005.1 Doryteuthis pealeii | reverse complement strand
ATCTTCCAAGGCCTCATCCTCTTCCAAACATCCAAGAGAAATAGGAATATAGAATCTGTTCTATTTTCGGCAAAAAAAGCCCGTAAAACTCCCCTGAACATTTTCCGGGTGGCAAGAAAATTCTGCTTATAGTTTTTCCTTCAAATATATTGTAACATGTTGGATGGGATTAGCGGATAGCAATATCAGAAAAGGATTAAATCCCCGGCGACCCTGCCATGGAAGGGCCCAAAAAACCATGGCACCATGGCTGCACAATAAAAATTCAGCGTCTGACGTGTTTCCGGCAAATAGATGCAAAAAGAGCAAACAAAATGACGGTTTCATTTTATTTCTATATACTTACAGCCAAGGAGTGAGCTATAAAGCTTTCTAAACATCTTTGCCATGTTTATTTTCCTCTGCGCTTTAAAAAACAATATTATATATATATATATGTATATATATATATATATTATGTGTGGTGTGTGTGTGCCGTGTGTGTGTGTGGGCCGTTGTAATTGGGGGCCCAGCATTCTTCCATTTATACATGTAGATAGTGGGTCAAAAGAACCAATCATCCTCCTGTTTTAACAATTATTAACCCGATTCTTTCGGAGTTTCTGGGTCCCAAGATTTTATATGGATGGAAAATAAAAAAAACTGGGAAAACCACATCACCCCCTGATGATGGGGGCACTTGAGAGTGCCGAATAACTCCGGACCCTGAACTTTAGGTGGACTTTTCCACCGATTCCCACCCCAAAATAGGTTAAAAAAGTTGGCCCAGGAAAAAACCTCGAAAAAAAAGATCAAAAGTAGAAATTCTTAACAGGAGAGATGTATCTTTGGTTTATCTAGCATATATATATATAAAGGGGGCCAACGCCCCTCTCCTATAATCGGATAGAGCCCCACTCTCCGGCGGCTTTTACATATACAGATGTGTATATGGTTATCAGTTATCCCCCAACCTCATTAGTTGAAGTGGGCCGGAAGGTGAATAAAAGAGGCCCCCCTGAACTGGATGGATGGAATATCCACGGTCATCTTAATCCCGGGGCTGAGGGTAGGGCCTGGCCAAAGATTCTAGCCACACTGAAAGAGACGCGTACGTCCCCCGAAAGACAGGTGTGTAGGCGCCATGATGAACTATGCTTTCCAATCCCCACTGCCAATGGGAAGGGGATTTCGGGGCTGAAGAACCGACCCCCGCCCAAATCAAACCTTTTACAAAAGGTCACCCGGCTTTCTCCTATAATATGAAAACCGCGTGGAGAAACCTATCTGGGCGGTTCTTTACTTTATATATATACAGGATGGTTTATTATCAGTTAAATCCGCGGGCACCCAGCCTTGTAGTGGACCGATGACCACCGATGGTTAAGGAGGCCTGGATTGGATAGATGAAAATCCGACGGGAGTTCCATCCCGGGGCTGAGTGTAGCCTGGCAAAAATGATTCCTATTCTACACTGGAAGATACCGTTGAACAACCAGTTTTCGTGGGGAAAAATTGACTAACTATAATACACAATATATAATAAAAGAAAGAAGAAACAAGGGGGTGTTAAAAAAGGGATGAATTGATGTTGATATCGATTGTTTTAACGTATTCGGTAATGTTAAAAATTATCAGGGAAAGGTATAGAAACAATGTTTTTCGCTTATCACTCACGATGATGGATGTTTTTAAATGGACTTTAGACTTAGAATTGTTTGCGGACTTACAGGTAGAGCCCATAATTAATTCACTACATAGCAGCACACAGCAATCACACTACTTCACACATCAATCACACACACAACACACACACCATCAACACACAACACAACAATGCCACATATTATGTGATCTGGGTACAATGAGATTTTTACATAAAATGCCATTAGACAATATTTACTATAAAAAATTTGTGCATGGGAATCAAATGATTTTACTATGTGCTGCAGTAAAATTTGTATTGCGTGGTAATACCAAAAATGAACCTTTTGACACATCAGAACAAAATAGCATTTTAAGATTCAATAAATTAGTCATTTACTATATCATATTAATATATATATTTTAAGAAAGAAAAAATTATAAGCCAAAAATAACTTAGAGAATCTTTAGGGGCGATCCAATGATGATTTATGTCTCACTTTATTAAATCAGGAGAGCTATAGACAAGTAATGGATTTGAAGGCATCTCCCAATCGACTCGATTTATCTAGTACTAAATGGCAGAAATAATGTGTGCATAAACTTGTCTTAAAGCTCCTGACAATGATCTTTTGCCTAATGGTAAAAGACTATAAAGCATAAATGCACTCATAAGTTCTGGTGAACCATTAGTTATTCTTGTATTGAGGTAAAGGCTGATGATGGATTGACCTAATTCGGGGCATAGTATGGACATCTAGAGCATTGTAACGTGAAAGAGCATGGCAAACGGCAATAGAATTTGTTAGGTTGCTCGTCGCGGCAACCTATGCAGACAGCGGTGTGGGAGTGTGCGTGGTATTTACAGCTGATGAGGTAATCGCATTTTACTAGTGAGTTATAAGTGAATGGGCACGGGTGTGGTGTGAAGACATAGGATTTTACCTATAAGAAAAATAATACTTATGTGCTATCGTGAACTTTTTATTGTCGGGTTACCAATGATTTAACTATGTCGTGTGTGGTATAAAATATAGAGAGTGGAATGTACTCATTGATGAAACGCGCAATCCACAGCACGACTGTGATTTTTTGTGGGCACTTTATCCTGCCAAACGCCAATTGCTATGTAGAATACGTCGTAGACATGAGAGATGGGAAAACTATTCTCAAGTTCCTTTCGTGAGCTTGATGACATTCACTGTGAGAGGCGCCTTCTGGCTTGGACATGTCAAAAGAGAATTGAAATAATGGACGCATTCCCTAAAGATCCTTGTTAGCAAGCAACAATAGTAAAAAGGCTCACATCCGGATTTGGTAGACCACGCCTACGATTTAAAAGAATGTCTTGCAGGAGAATATGAGGATCATGCCATGTTGACACACCACACTGGTGGATATGTAGAGGCAAAAAATAGAGCTGGCCTGGCACACTCAACGATTAAGCAAGAGAACGGGGAAGAGCTGAGGCAGAGAGGAAGAGTAGTGCGCGACTGAAAAGAGATGATGTGATAAGTCTCAGCAGAACCCCCAGAATCACTCATCATAGTTTGTGTGCATTCACAGTGCACACAAAGACGCTCACTCAAGAATTGCGCTGGCAGAGTCAGCTTGTGCAGTATGCAGATAAAATGTTATTTTTTATTTTTTAAAATTTTTATTTATTTATTTTAATGTTTGCATTTTTTTAATTTCATTTTTTTCTGGACACTACCGCCCTCGTCCCTTAGAATGGCAGAAGGAGTTCCAATTAATAATAAAATAATGTTATATTGTGTAATTTGCCAGTAAGTTAAAGGCCTATTCAATTTAGGCAATTATTATTTAAAGACCCACAAGGAAATATTTCTTCTGTAAAATATATACTATATAAATATACATTACTATACATACATCTGTTCCCATTCTTCTACGTACCAGATGCCGACACAAATCTCTATACAGAGATTCAAACAGGTTTTTGAATCCGATTGTTCCTTCGGTTCCATATAACGACTGCCCTTTCCCAAGGATATAGAGCTCTGTCTTGCCCTACCAATTTAACTTCGAGTGGAGGAAAATATTAGAGTGGATTCATTACATTGGGCCTCTTCTATTAGGGTTATGAACACTTATGCGTGAATCGGAAAAAAAATTCATCAATATATGGATAGAAAAATCGGACTTAAACACAATTGCCGTGCTTTATATACATTATAGAGATTATATCATAATCATATTGAATGTAATTTTTTATAAAGAACATACACTGTATTTAATAAAAAATTGCTTACGAGAAATAAGAATTGTATTTCTAAACATTTGCTGATGAATATAAACGCTTTGGAAAATGTACGATAGATTTAGAATCACTGAATATTAACATTTGTTATAATCCGAGAAAAAAAACATATTTTTTTTTCAAAAAATTATATTGGCAAAGCAACCTTGTTCAATTGTCTATGGTCTATCTTTCTGGCTCGTGATAACTTTTTGTATAGTCATATTTTGTACTCATTTAAGGAGTCGAAAGAGATCGGATGGCAGATATCCCTGTGATGAGTATTGAATTTTCATCATAGATGAAAGACTCTGGTTAAAAGGTATATTTCAAGTAGTCTACTATAAGAATCGTCATAGATTAATTAATGTTTGAAATTGAGGAAAAAAAAAGAAGAAAAATAATATAAATAGATTTTTGATGGACATTATTTCTCGTTATTGTCTATGCACGACGACGACTTTATACAGTAGACAATTCAAAGTAAGAAGAGACAAGGAATTCTTTTATTGTCCGTCCGTTCTTACAAAATCACAGAAAGAAAAAGATAGCCAATTCAATAAATGATCGCCTCGGGACAAATCTCTAGATTGTTAAAGTACAATAGCGTTGGTCCGTTTAGAAGAAATTTCGCAGAGAATTTTGTTATTGATCTGTGCAGTCATCTTTTTAAATCTAAAATGCGTTGGATTGGAAATTTAATTATCTAGGAACCAGCAGTTAGGGAATGACACATGTGAACGATAAGAAGAGAGAATGTCCAAATATGCAAAAAATTAATGTATTGAACTCAATTCAACAATTGGAAAAGCCACGCTTTTTAAAAATAAATCTTGGATATCAGCGAAGGGACACCCAAAATACATACTGTACGGTCAATTTACCTAATTATCACAACAAACCATAATTAACTTAGTGGAAATGAGTTAGTCCTTGTTCTCCAACATATTCCCATAACATTAAAGTTTACTCTCATACTTGTGGCTCCTAACCTATGAATAAACCCAGATGCTGGACGACAAGCAAACAACCAACATTAATCAGCTCTGTATGGAAGCTGAATTGCCGTTGCCAAAAAACCTCACAGGACTTGGTAATGAGCCAAGGGAGAAAACTGGATGGTAGAAGAGTCATGGAATCCGTGCTGTGAGCGTGACTTGAGATGTTTAATAGCTTGCTCACTTTTACCTTTCTTCTTGTTGAGATATTGATTACTAGGAGACTTATTAGATTATCTAGTCTTATATTTGGGGGACTTATTTAAATAATAAGGGGGCCGGTCTAGCTCAGTCAGTAGATGTGTCTGGCTAGATAACCACAGGTTCTAGTGTTGATACGCGGGCATCCTCGCCAAACTCAGCTCGTCATGATAGTCACAGGGGATTCTCTGTTCGATAAAGTAGGAGCGAATGGTCTAGACTTTACACCGTGATGCCTGGCACTTCTACCATCAGATTTCTATAAAATGATCTCCTTGCATAAGCCGCATAATTGAAAAGGGAATAGACTCCCTCACTGTATGGTTGATACCGACATTGAGGGCGCCCACGAACGATTGACATTATAAAATAAAAAAAAAAACTTATTTTGGTATGTGATTTAGAAAACCCTCCTTGATTGATTAAGATGTTGGTTGGATTTCAAAATGAACACAGTGATCATTCCATATTAAGTTTTAAATTTATATCGAAAACGTTCAAAGATCTTCAGATTATGTGGAAATATAAAGTCCGAATCAGTTAATACAGTATTCTAACTATTCATCCCTGTTTCTTGGAATGTTATGTTCTAAAAATTATCAGGTCTTATCCCGAAAAGCGGAATCCTTATTCAAGGCATCTATCTATGATAGTTTAATATTAAACATTATTAGCCAGATCAACTAGCAATCGAGATAGATAGAGGCGGTAACCGTTGTATCCAAATTAAGCGTGGGTGATAACATATATTGTAATTGTATTACATTCTAAACAATCCATATTTATACTATTAGTATACTTACTCAAAATTTTGTTATCTCACTCAATAGGCATGTACGAATAGTATGCATGTGATTCATAGTGACGGCAGAAAGATTACTTTGAACTAGATGCACGCATCGACCTGTGAGATATGGGATCATGTAATGTAGGATACATTACCTATATCTTTAATTAAGTAAATCCAATATATTCAGTCATGGCTTTTTATGTTCAATCAGCATAAATATATATTATAAGAATATATAGGTATACATATTATATATAGGTAGAGGTATGAATCATCAATACATTATGCATTGGGGAATTCTTCTTATGTTTTTTTTTTGTTAACATAATGCGTAAAAAATGTGGTATCATTCAGATATTCTAGATACCTGATTTTGGACCAGAAATGTATCTGTGAGTTAAGGAACACGAAGAAAAATAAGCAAGCGTACGTATTTTCTTTTTTAAAAGAAGGAGAAGCAGAAATCTTCAAACGCGGGAATGTTAGTTCATTATATTTTTTATTCGGACTGTTCTAATTGTCAAGCCCCAACAGTAATTGTTTCTCGTGTGCTCAATATTCAATTCGCTGAAAACATCAAAGCAAATATCATTCCTGCTAATCACAAAAAAATTCGCTTTCGACACACACACACACACAACACACACACACATGACAATCTATATACTATATTATATATATATTATATATCGATATATATATATTAACTATGTTGATCGTGTGTGTGTGTGTGTGTGCGTGTGTGTAACATGTTTTGTACGTCGTCGTTCGCAGTAATTTTACTATGTTTTATATGTTACTGTAAGATTTTATGAATCAAAGCTTTACAGTTAACACCACAACGTCAACACACACTACGAAAAACGCCAACACACTACGCATACACTCAAAACACATAGTCACATATCACACCCAGACACATGATCCGCCCAGGAGTAATACGCTAAATGCATTATTATTCACTAATATATACAATTTGAGTAAATACCCATGTGGATATGTTTCTTAAATAACAGTAATCGTGATAGTTAGTGGGAACCGCGGGGGAACCAGAGTTCAAATGCCAACTGAGCGAAGCTTTTGCATTTTCACGGATAGAATTAATACCCCTGCGAGAAGTTATGAATCCAAATATTCCTACTCATGTTATAAGTAAAGAATTTAAGGCGACTGTTATTTTACCACACTTATTATGGGAACTGATATAGTAGAAGGAACAGTACTCTGATTCAAACTCGATCTTGGGCGCCTTCCACATAAGCTATTCATAACAAGGACAAGTTGCATGAGAGTAGCGCTTCATTGACCAAAGCAAGATACACGGTAATAGTATACTCTATCTTAGATATCAGTGCTAATTCCAAGAATAACGGTTGTTTCAAAAAAATCAAACTCCATAATACTCTAAAGTAAAATCCGGCATCATTAATCACTTCGATTCTTCAATATATATTTATATGCGCATTCAGTCTCCGATAGACAGTCCATATATAGTGTTTTGCCCTGAAGTTAGCGAGGCACCACCTTCTGACTATGAAGTCCAATGTATTCAAAAACATTCTCAACCAACAGATGTCCCGAATATGAAGGGCTGTCCTGTGTAATGATAATGTGATTTGTGCCGGTGCCATTGTTTTCTGCTTAGCTCTACTCGGAACCTTTAGCTTCATCTAATATATATATATTATATATATGTAATTAATATATTAGTAGTAATACTACATACTTGATATTATATCATAGGGGTAAGGGAGAGTTAGGGCATGTATCAATCAAATCCTTCATCTAACCTCGACCTACCTCCTTCAATTTCCACCTCACTAACTCACTTTTCTCTTCTTTAAACACCAATAATAGTTAGCGTATTTTGCTTTGAATTAAAGTCAGACTGAGGATTGTTCTATCACGTCAGAAGCAACGAAATATTTGCTACTCGCTACATGGCTTGTTTGCAGCATTATTTTTTGTTTCACTTTTTCCTTTACCTCACCTCATACTGTCAGAAATATTCTTCCTACTGGACTTGTTGAATCATTATTTTTGTCACTTCTTCCTTTTAACCTCACACTACAGGTACATAATACTTATATTTATGGTATCAGATATACTAATAATAATATATATTACGTCCAAATACATTGTTATATATGTAAACTCAGTAATCAACCAACTCTTGGTGAAATCATAGCAATAATTTATTATGAGAATATAGCTTTACAAAATGCTAACATTGTAACAGGAAACCAATTTTTAGACCTAAATATGAATAAATTGTGAAACGACCTTTACCCCGCTAAACATTATTAATGAAGTATCCTAATTATTGATGTAACGGGGGAAAACATAGATTAAAACGTGATTTATAAACGGGAATCTTAAAAACAAACAAATAAGATATAATAAAGAAAAATACAAAGGGTCCGTTTGCGGATTCTGTGCCACCCTATATCCTAAATACCTTAGACAAATAATATATGATGTGTGTGTGTGTGTTTGTGTGTTGTTGTTGTTGTGGTGGTACTCTTATATTCAGAACCTGAGCTAGTGATAGATATGCAATAATATTATATTATAATATATTAAATATATATAATATATATTCAGAAGTTCGGGTATGCTGTATTTTCTGTCTTTAAATTATTTCCCAGTCTGAAAAAAAAAAATTATCTTGAATACTGAGTTCTCACCCGGTAGAAAATTAGAAGGGTAAAAATAAATCTTGAATAAAGATTCTTGACTGTTTCCCTCTGTTCATTTGCAACTTCTTTTGCTGACACTCAATAAAACAAATTAACAATATATATGCAAATAGAAAACATCAGACGCACCCACACATGGGAAAATACAGACACACGCTCGCGTAAGACATGGACACACACACACACACCCAATCGTTTATTTATAATATATTAATATATGTGTGTGTGTTGTGTGTTGTGTGTGTGTGTTGGTCTGTCCATGTCTACGCGAGCGTGTGTCTGTATTTACATGTGTGGGTGCGTCTGTGTTTCTATTTGCACACACACACACACACACACACACATACATAACACACACATAGTAATATTTATTATATATATAATATATACGTGTGTGTGTCTGCGTGTGCCTCTAGAACACTATTTTGCCAAATATTTTCTCGAGCGCTACGCTTCGAGGAATAATTTTGAAAATACTTTGTTATATCTTCGAAAAGAGGCTATCAGCAACCGTGACTCCATTTTCTGACAACGATACGAAAATACGCTCCGTGGGGACGGCTGATTGAGAATTTAATGGCTGTTGCTTGAGAACCTAGACGATCGTTAAAAGCCATCACGTGATAATGCTGCCTCTCTAAGACGACCAACGTTCACATCAAGATATTTACAGGTCTTACGAGTCATTTTCTTTAATTGAACAGCAATGCACAATGCGGGGAAACTTAGCTTGAACATTTACCTGATATAAGAAAAAAATTCATACCTATCTACACTAATATTTATATGACTTAGCAAATATTTTAGGATAATTGAGACGAACTCATTGAAAACGAATTGGGGCGCGTATTCTAATAGATAGTCATAGGAAATGGACTCGTCGACTCGAGTTCAAATCATGGACGTAGCTACCAGTTTCACATAGCGGGTAGGATGTGACGCAAGGTCTAATTTTAAGCAGAGTTAAAGTTGATTTGTATTCAGAATTTTCCTTTTTAGTCTGGTTTCCTAATCAAGTGAAAAAAAAACCCTAAGTTTACCCCACTATTTCTGTGGAGTAGAATAAATGGATTCAAGGCTTTCTACAAAAAGCACAAGTAAAACGCGAACAGGACTTGAACTTGGCGGTCGCAGATTCCACTTCCTACAATATTCTAAGTGCACCTTTGGAGGCGTACTGTAAAGGGTTAGTCGTAGGAAATGGACTTGTTGACCTGAGTTCAAATCCTGGATGAAGCTACAGTTCACATTAGCACTCATACCCTTGGGAAAGGTATGAATCATGCACTCTCTCTTGCAGCTATGAGTATTAATAGTAGGGCAACTGGGCTCTTTTACCTTGGTTATGTACCAGTCTAGGAAGGAGGAAAACTCTGAATTCAAACCGTTACACTCTGCTTAGGGTGGCCACTACTAGAAAAAGGCTCAGTCCTAAATTAGTGATCTATTTCACTAATTAATTCATCTAAATATAATATAAGGATTAGATAAATACTTGCAAGTAATTGTGAAAAAATGCCCATTTTTAGTAAAATAATGGTAAATTATTAGGTAGAGAATCAGAATCAAAATCATATAAAAAATTATCCTGACTTCCCGCAAGACCGGATTGGCACAAGGACGTTTTTTACAGTGGGGTAGCCAAGCACAAAACCAAAACTCATGCAGTGACCATGCAAAAAGGCCCCCTGAATCCTCGACATTCTCTCTTTTGGGGCGCCTCGGTTACCGGGCAATAACCCGGTCCTGCCCATTTTAGACGAAAGGATAATATGATTACCTGAAAGGAAGACACCCTGAGATCATACGATTTGGTTTGGGGACATATGTGTCAAAGATGGAAGGCGGGAGGATTGCGTAGATACGACAATTAGAAAACTTGAGGAATACACTAAATAGAACAGGAAAGTCTAATTACAGCATCCTCTAACACACAATGGCAACATATCAACAAACAGAAAAAAGAACCAAACTAGGAAAACAGAAATGGTAAGAAAAATACAAATCTTTATGGTTATTTCATGCTGGAATATAATTCAATGTTTTATCATAACCATAACTATATGTCGCCCCAACCCTTTTTTATCATATGGCGCTAGAAGGCGGTGGCTGCGGGTCTACATGTCCTGGAATGACGTTAAAACTCTCTCTGATGGTGAGGTTCTGGTTTTGGAGGTTGGGGAATGTGGAGCCCCCTTCATCACCATTGCTCCCTGGTCCACTCTGACCCGGAGTGGTAGCACCTGTTAGGGTCCCATCATCTATATAATAGAAAAATGAATTATTTATAAAAAAATTGTACTATCCATTAAAAATTGATTTATTTCAAAACTTTATCGGCATTAAATGACCCACTGAGTGTTGATATGCGTTAAACAAAAAAAAACAAAAAAACTATATGTCCAATGCTCTATTGTATTTTTAGATAGCACTTTTATTGGTCTATTGTCCAATTATTTACTTAGTTATATAATATATACAAATATTTCTATTTAATTACAAATAATTAGTCCGCAGTATGTGGTTCTAATAATTCTATTTTACTATATATTATAACATTTATATGGTTTAACCCTCTCCTATTAAAAATAAATACCTATTTGCACACAAGTATATGGTTGCAATAAGCTAATAATAATCCTTAATAGACAATATATAATTTCAAATAACTTTTCTTACTATTAATCATTTTTAGAGCTATATGGCATCAAATATCTAACATAGATTGTTTGTACAGTTGTTTCACGCATTCCTATGCGATACTACGTAATTTTCAAACAGATATATTTAACCCGTAGATCAGACCTTAACAGGAACAACGAACTGGAACTAGCGGTGGATTAATTGATTGATTTTAGAGTATGTTGACTCACACGGGATTACATTGATCTTATTTTTGGGACATCATTCTTGATTCATCTTGGATGACGGACCACTTATTTTGAAAAAGACAGGGCTAAAAAGAATAAGTCATACACATAAGGAACACTAGTATTAATATATAGATAATAATAATAATAAAATAATAATAATAATAATAATAATTAGTGTTGATAAACAAAAAGAAAAGTGGTGGATTTTGCAGTGCCAGCAGATTCACAGGGTGAAGCTAAAGGAAAATGAAAAAATGGACAAATATACCTGAACCTTGCCAGAGAACTGAAAAAGTTATGGAACATGAATTGAAAGTGATACCAATTGTAGTTGGTGCACTTGGAACGATCCCAAAAGGATTGGAAAAAGGGTTTGGAAAGTTTGGAAATCAGAGGAAGGATTGAAACCATTCAGAACACTGCACTGCTGCAATCTGCCCAGAATACTCAGAAGAGTTCTGGAGACCTGAGGAGACTTGCTGTCACTCAGACTCCACTGAAAGGCCATCAGCTAATGCTGAATGTGAAAACTCAAAAGGAGTAAAAATAATAATAATAATAGACTAGTGATATAGGTCACTATTTTAGGCATTTTAGTTCTTGTGATAAATATAAGTTGGGGTTCAGTTGGTTAATCCTAGTTCAGGTCCTTGAAATCCTAGGCATCAAGTATAACAGAAAGTTAAATTTGCAATTGATTTCAGGAGACAATTACCAACGATCTTAAATGTGTTTTATATCCGTAATCCTATTGGCCAATTTTAAAGTGTCTGTTTGCTGATGTTGGGAAAAGTTCTATATGAAACCTATATGATACATTGTACAATTTATATTTAATTCGTTTTATAGAAATTTTTATGAACAGTTCTTTTTGCACAGGGTTATAGATATTAAGGATTCATATCTAATACGAATAATTTGAAAACATATCTAATTTGACCTATAGATGGGATCTTACACAATTGCTACCAATCCTGATCAGAAGTGGACCTGGAATAATGGTAATGAAGTGGTAGTCCACACTCCTCAGAGCTTCAGATCTGGAGCCTCACCAACAGATGCAGTTCGTTATCATGCCGAGGACACCCCATTTGTAGTGAGAGTTAGCCTCCTCACACTCGATACAGCCAGTGTATGCTAAGTTTCGCCGGCAGTTGGTTCAGAATAGTATTTTTTATTCGAACATATAAAGATCCATTCATCGATGCCTATCAGTTTACTAAAACATACAATATGTTTTTTTCCACTTGACGTACGTAGAAATATGTCAGTAAACGACTGACATTACCAAGCTAGTGTTGATTATATTCAAGACTTTATTTAAATATTTCTTAGTATGTGAGCAATCTTTCACATCGTATAACATTGGTTATTCCAAAGTAATATCTTGCTGTGTCTTCTTATCAATTTCAGCTAGTCTACCCAATCCTGAAGCATTATTTACTGAGAACTTACTAGAAAAGTTTCGGATTTCCTGTGACACCAGAGTTAATTTAGTGTGCAGCGTCTCCAGTACATCATCTTTTCTTTCTACAGTTTTCCTCATTTACTTGGAAATGGATATGTCGATGCCGATGTTACGGACTCTTTTAAGTGACAGAAGGACGTGATATGTGTGTATGCGTGCGTGCGGCGATGTTTGTGTGTGTGTGTGCATTTACCAAACTCCTCTGTATAGAGCAGTTCGGTTTTAAGTTAATTACAGTTAGTTGTGAATTCAGAGTCTTCCTCCTGCTAGACTGGTTGTTTTTATCAGATTAAAGAGCCTAGTCTGTCTACTATTTACTGGAGGGAACAACTGATGTATTCATGCTTTTCCCAAAAGCATTAACTGGAAGTGAAATACATCCAGCCTTGTCCATGATTTGAACTCGGGACAACGAATCAATTCCACGAAGTACGTCTGCCTGGCTATCTCTACCTACCTGTCTATACAAAGGTCAATTACTTAAGCGGGGTTTAGCAGGTTTGAATTCAGAGTTTTCCTTCTCTCAGGCTACTTGCCTAAACAAGGTTAAAGAGCCTAGTCTTCTTACTATTTACCCATAAATGGAGGGGACAGGCTGTTTGCATTTCACTATTCACATCCTTGCCCTAGATTTGAACTCATTTCATTCGAGTCCATTTTCTAGGACCATAACCATCACACCTTCAGACACAGAAACATATATATAATATATATATATGAGAGAGAGAAGAGAGAGGAAGTAAACAAACAGACGATGTGTTTTGATATGGCTTTTTTAGCCGACAATGTTTGGAGAATATGCGCTTAATTGAAGCCGTGCCTAATTTTTGAAAATTAATTAATTAATAATTAATGAATTAGGCGGAATACCTATTCAAATGTAAGGCTAAACAAATCGAAAAATAATCATCTCTGTATGTACATTTCTCCCTATTAGGCCTCATCAGCAGAGCTATAGACAGGAAGACCGAATCACACACAAAGCGGTCTTCCTGTCTATAGCTCTGCTGATGAGGCCTAATAGGCTGAAATGTACACACAGAGATTGATTTTCTCGATTTGTTTAGCCTTACATTTGAATAGGTATTCCCGCCTAATTCATTAATCATTAATTAATTAATTTTCAAAAAATTAGGTACGACTTCAATTAAGCACATATTCTTCAAAAAAAAAAAAAAATAATATATATATATATATATATATATATATATGAGAGAGAGAGAGTGGAGAGAAGGACATGAATGATCATTTCTTTTACTGTTAACACTAAAGATTTATAATTGCGATTATTACACAAGAAAAAATACGCAGACGAATTCCATTTGAGATTAAATCATGTCAATTGAGCATTTAAAATGAATTGTCAAAAAAGTTTTTTAAAAACATTTTTCATCAAAGATAATCTGGTGAATTATTTGAAGACGGGTTGACACGTATAGATACACAATAATATGAGACTTTATTTTTAAAGATTAATAAATTTGCTATCAATTCCACCAGCACTGATTTCCTTTACAAAAGCAAACAAAATAAACCAGTCGTTTAAAATGTAAGATTCCATGAATTATTGCCACGCGAAGCTATATATTATATATATATATATATATATATATATATTTTGTAATACAGGTACAAGTGATAACCCTACTCGAGTTTCACCATAAGGATCTTCAGGGTTAAATCCACTGGATTAATCAAGATATTGATTAATTGCTGTCGAGTACACATGTAAATTTGCTCTACTAACAATTTTATTTATATCGCTATCTTAGCTTTCTAAATTTTGCATCAACTAACCATTGTGACCATCTTCACGGTAAGTCACCTTTTCCAAAATGACAATCAGTAGGGCTTCTGACTAAAAAAAACAAAATTCCTGGTTCGATACCAGTCCTCGTCAAATAAGCTTATGAGTAGCACAGGGATCTGTGGTGTGAGGAACTGATGGTAAGTGGGGCGATACATCTCAGACACTAAAACAATCTCCTTGGTTAAGCGCCAGTGAAAAGGGTATACTCCTCTGCTGTCTAGCTGATACCGTCTTTAGTCCCCGCGACAACTTTTTATATATATGTTATAATAAAGATCAGCAAAAGTGTTTGATTTTTTTATTTCTCCTATTAGATGCGCGACGCAGGAGTCCTTTTCAAGCTTTTTGTATGCATTTGCATTTGTTTGAATAGTTATTTTGTGCCTCTCTGTAGACTTGTGATGATGTAAATTTCCGAACAGAACTTAATAGAAATATGGAAAAAAAAAAAGAGAAAGAGAGATAGACATGTCTTATATACCTCTGGAGATGCTGGTGATTCTGTGCTTACCACTGTAGGAAATGCATTCCTCACGTTCAACTCCTGGATGAGGTTGAATGCATTACACATACGGCTATACTCGTCGGAAAGCTTTAATACGCATGCACGCTCATAGTTTCACTTATACATGCGTACACGTGCATGTTTATGCATATATATGTGTATGTGGATGTATGTGTATGGATATGTGCATATATATGTGTATATGTGTGGATGTATGTGTATGGATATGTGCATTATATATGTGTATATGCATATGTATGTGGTGTATGTATATGGTACATATGCAGGAGATGCGGATGTATTAGGTATGTGTAAGTACCATTATGTATGAGTGTACGAGTACTGTTATGTATGAGTGTATACGTACGAATGGATGTATGAACATCCGCGCCTGCATCAATCTATGTATGTGTGTGCACGTGTACGCATGTATAAGTGAAACTACGAGCGTGCGTATTTGCGTACATACTTGAAACGTTTTACCAACCCCGATTAGCTTAACATCTAACCAACTTCCACAACCCATACACAACCCACCCACAGTATACAAAATATTTGAAATCTTAATATAATAATTATTTAACATCCTTCATTGAATCGCCCCACACCAATACACCCCCACGCAAACCGTGACAGTATTCAATTTTCCTACAGACCTCATGTCAACAAAATACACACACCCACGCACATATATGAATGCGAATACAAACGCTCACACTTCAGGTTGTGACTGTTATATTGCCATCAAATAAATAAATATTTAATACCTTTATATATTTATTTATTATGTAATAGCTCTATTCTTTATATCAAGCCTCTCCTAATACTACTACAATTTGGCGCACCATTCCAGTGAAAGCTGAAGCGGTGACTATCCCAGGCTATAGCTAATATATATATATATATATATATATATATATATATATATATATATATACTTACAATCCTTAAGTCACTTGTAGTATATACCTGCAGTCCTTAAGTTGCAGAATGTATTTTCTTACAGTCTCAAATTATATGACCGTTACTATATCTAATTCTTTTGGGAATGTCAGGACTGTCATGTAAGTAGGTATTTAAAAAGAATACTAAAACATTTACATACACTGTACACATACAAAAAAATAATATTCGCTCTAAATATTTTTGTAAGCTTTTGCTCATTACCAAAAATATTACATAAATCACAATGTTTTTTTTTTCAACTCAACCAACTGTCATTTGTATTATTAGTTTCTTTTATTTATAATTAATTTCAGCAATTTTGATCAGTGAATCCGGAAAACTCTTCTGCTATAATATCAAGTCATATTTCGCTATGGACTCGTTACGCCTTATTTACTCCCACAATCACGCACACTCGTTACAAACCAATGGACTCTTGTCATGCAAAATTAAATAGATCAAAAAGCAATATTTACGTGCAGCCTTATAGAAACCGAGATAAAAATTGTCTAAGTAAAAAGAAACCTTACAAAAATCCCCCTAAAATACACAATAAACATGTGGGTAAGGAACTAAAACGCACAAAAATCTGTAAAATGATTAGAAAAGGGAGAAAAATATATTTTTTTAAAGTAAGGAAAAAAAAATAAAGCCATAAAACGCGGAGATATTCTAAAAAAAAAGTCAAATAATAAACAAATGCGAGGATAAAGAGGAAAATCACCATATGATATCAGGACAGTTAAAGATTAAAAATTATAATCATATAATAAGATATCATAAAAAAATGTTGGCTGGTTGAAGAGCTGAATAGAGAATAAATAAGCTAAAGGCTACAATTGTCAGATAAGGTGCGCGTCGGAGAAGCAATTAAAAACTTGAAGCTGTCAGTGATAACACTCAGAATACTAATGGGAAGGAAAACCGATGTTACATCAGCCGATTTATTGTTGAACAGGCCTCTGATATTTATATTCGAAGGTCGTAAATAATATCTAGGAGAGAGAGAATAAGGTTATTTCATACATATATGCATATAAATATGAGCGGGCCTTTCACTATCTTTTTTACTGCTTGTCTAGATAAAAATTTAATACAAATTATATCAGCAAATATATACATGACAGGACATGGAACACAGACTATATATGATAGCACATACTATTAATATATATATATATATATATATATATATATATATATATATAATATAATAGTGTGTTGTGTGTATAAAGGGTTTCTGTAAGGTAGTCTACTCGATAATGAAGTAGAGTTATGAAACATATGCTCTCCCACAGTTACAGTCCACACTTTAAAAAAAGAAAAAGAAAGAAAATATTAATACTTAAACAAATTCAATAGAAAATACTAATAAATACATAAATAAAAAAAATAAAAAAGGTTCCATTTCTTGTTTGGTCGATAAATTTCAATCATTACTTTTACTAGCAAAAATATGTCTCCTCCGCCGGGTACGCGTATCTACGTTTTAATGTAATGAAATATTATATTAAATTAGAAAGACTAACGAAACAGAATAAGAGGCTATATGTTTCGCATAGGAATATTTATTTACAATTTAATTTTAATTCATTTCTATAATAAAGTATACACGAGTTTGCTTTTAATACTTTTGATGAGAAACAATAATTTTAGGTATCCATAATACCAAGTAACTATTCTTTAAAGACTTCTATGTTAAAACCTGTATGCAAATCCTCCATTTATAAACATTTATTTGTTAGTGATATATAGCGAAAATTGTATGTTTTTCGATAATATAGGCTATTTTGAAGCAGATCTAACTCAGCTAGACTTTAATAGATAGATCATTTATAGATATGATATTAATTAAGATTAACTAATTCTGATGTAATAATTATTGAGAAAATAACGTAAATAATTAACATTGATGGTAACGTAGTTTTGGTGAGAGACACATAATATCTATTATATAATATATCTTGTGTAATTAGTTATGTTTTTAACTGGTTTCTTAATATTATGTCCAAGTAACCTAACTTATGAATATACTTAAATATATTTTGGTTGTAATTCTTTCTTAATTGTTAACTAGAATTTTTATTTAATTCCTTGCAAGTTTGCCACGCTATTGTTGGTTGGTATTTTTTTTACTGTAGTCTCCAAGACTCTCCTATGTATTCTAGCTGATTTTACTGTAGTCTCCAAGACTCTCCTATGTATTCTAGCTGATTTTACTGTAGTCTCCAAGACTCTCCTATGTATTCTAGCTGATTTTAACAGTGCTGTGGTCTGGGTGATCTTAATTATTCTTCAAATCTCCAGTTCTCACACTCTCTTTTCCAGACATTTAGATTGTTCAAAAGACACAAACAACAAGTGTTAGTACCGTCACATAAATTGTTCTTTTTAAGCTCTCTGACTACACCCACTTTCGTTTTATTTTATTTTCATTCTGTGGTCCACTGTAACGGGAAACATACAAATCAAATTTTAATTATTTTTCGCCTCATAATTCTTTATATTTAACTCACTAAAAATCAAAAGTGAATTAACAAAAAGAGGCCTTTTGTTTAAAAATAACGTTTGTGTAAAATTAATCCTTTTTTATCATGAGGCACCGAGTGTATTCTTGCAATCAGTTAGGCCTTGAAAACTATTGGTCTTCTCTGACGTCTAGTTAAGCACTAGCCTATCAGATATCTTAATTCATATAAGTTTAAGAAAGGACAATCTAAACGTGGGATAATAGCAAAATAGTAGGTCATTTAGTAGTGAGTTTGATCTGTCCTATATTTCACCCTTGTGTAACGGTCATCGTTGAAGGTAAAGAAATCGGGTCGAGTTCAAATACATATTGCTTGCTTTGTGGCCGATGCTTTTTGTAAAAGCAAATGGTTTTAAAGTGTATTTTAACTTGGAATATTATAAACATACTACAATTATCCCACCTCACAACACCAAAATTTTAATGTGGGAGCATTTCTATATCCTGTGTTAAATAAAAACTTGTTAATTTCCAACAATGTGGTCTTGCATTTTCATTCAGTACTCCGTATTTTATTTGTATGTAAACACATAACAATGTGACAGCGGTGGACTGATATAAGCTTAGTAAATATATATAGTTGGTAAAAAACGAAGCCGTCGCAAACCACCTACTTCTATTTCCACAGTCAGTTGTTTAGAATGATAAAAATTAAGTCCCTTTTCTGTGCACAATTCTTTTATTAATTCCATATTTAACAGATATGCTTTTTGTTACATATATAAGGTACATAGATTGGAACATATGCGCGAATCATTTTCCAACATATGTGCTCGTCAAAACCTCAGAACCAACAGATTAATCTTCAGACTATCTTTCTAAATTTCTAGATCCCCTCGGCCACCTGACTGATTTTTAAATCACCGACAATTTCTCAGATTGATCTCACTCACACCCATTTGATCCAATGACTCTGAGTACGATTTCTTATTCACCTTTGCAAATTTTACATGACATCTAAAATAATAATCTAATTATCTAAAAATATTATTTAGGATTCGTCGGGTTTATCTCAGAAGATTAATTTTTTGCTTAATTTTGTTTTGATTGTTGAAATCTTTTTTTTGTCTGTTGATGTTTGACTGACAACGGCAGGTGCTCTAGCGCATCAGAGTGCCCCTTTGAGCCACCCCCCCCGCTACAACAGATTGTGTGCAGATTCTCCCCCCCCCTTCTATTTATGGTGGCAAAATTAAGACGGGCCTATTGGTAGTTTTGATAAGAAAAGTGTTCGATTCGTTCCAAATTATTATTTCATTTTAACATTTTATTTTGAATTTATGCCGTTGTTTTCGTGCAATATATGTTAGTGCGAATGTGATTTCGCTATCTACGTAGTCAAGCGACTTATAACTATAGGGAGCGGCTGCTGCTATGGTGATGATGATGATGATGATGATGATGATTGTGTTAGTCCATGGAGTAAAGCAAGCACAAAACAAAATCAACTTCAAAGTTGGTGTACATATTGCGAGATGCGCTTCTTTGTTACTACAGTCATTTGTTGAAGGCAATTTTTTCGTCCGGCACCTTTATGTTCTTCATGTTCCCACTCCTGTGTTGGCAGCTCAAACACAGCTGTATCACAGCCAACGCAGCTCGAATGCTTTCAAACACGGCTCTTGAGAAAAGAGAGCTTTCAAATTCACGTTAGTCCCAACGCTATGCATGTGAACAGCACTAAGTCGGACATGGAAAAATATTGTTTGTCTGTGACATCTTGGTAAACATTAGCCTTCAGACACTTTAACTCATATTAGCCTGGGAAGGGACCACCTGGCTCTTGAGTAATGGTTAACTAATAGTATCACTGAACATTTAACAGTGAGTTCAAACTGCTCCATATTTTCAACCTTGTGAGACTATCAGTTCTGATATTGGAACTCAGGCTTATAATCATAGATTTCCGTTAGAACCCAGAGGTTAAGCAATGATTAGGTTGCCCACTATTTAAATAGGTAACCACTTATGAACAGCACATATCGAAATAATATGTTGTGTAACAAACCGAATTAAACTCGGGTAGTATTTTAAAAAAAGTTTCTGGAGAAAAGATAAGGGATATTACAGTGACATCTTGACCTAAGTGCCCCCAACTGATAAGTTTTCAGAGTTACGAGTTGTCACTCAGTTGATCTTCTGTTTTGTGTTGAGAGCTAAAATCTGATGTACGAGTCTGATTCAGATGCGCTTATGTTAATAAGTTGTCTAAAAATATTTAAGTTTCTAAATTTATTACGCGAAAAAAAAAAGTTAATAAAAAAATAAACATTAAATCATATTAACATACTACAGCACATGATTCGTTACATTCTTTTTCTTAATATAGTGTATTATCTAGCAGAATGCCTGATTAGTTTTTATGGTGACCAATAGGAATATTTAATTCATATACGACCTGTTCAAATCAACCGGGTTATTCAAATGAACGAACAATCTGGCTCTGGACAAAATTTCCGGTTGTTTTCGGTGCCGTTAAGAAATGCATTCGACCATATTTTCAGGAAAGAAAACATTTAAAATAGCAATATTTTAAACGAATTATTTGAAAGAAATACTAAATTCTGAAAATTCTGAATTAACCCTTATTGTTATTTAAAAATACGCAACCAAAGAAAAAGAGAGTTTTTTGAGATGTTTGAAACGGATTTAGTGGCATTCAGTTTATCTAAATGGTGAAATTGATTTAATATACAAATAGTTACAAACCCCCAAAACCGGAACCTCTCCATCAGATAGAGTTTAACGTCATTCCCAGGACATATAGACCCGCAGCCACAGCCTTCTAACACCCATATAATAAAAAGTTATCTAAATGGGGAAATTGATTTAATATACGAGGAAATTAGGTTACAAGCGGAACAACTCATAAGTCAAGGTAACACTGTATATGCTATTGAGTAGGTGGAGCATTCGGTTATTGCTGTGGGAAAAAGATTTGGTGACCGGAGTTCAAATGCACCTTGCTTGTTTTCTGGCCAATATTTTGAATCTTTTAAAAAAGCAAATGTTTCTAAAGTGTACTTTGACTCGGACTATTAGAATCACTAGAGAATCTTCCAACATCACCAACACAGTGGTTGACAGATATAAGCTTATTAAATATCTATAGTCGGTTAAAATGTATTCGTTATAAACCAATAATTTATACTGAAATATATCATTCGTTTCTCGCTCTATCTATTAACAAAGCTTTTAATATGTCTTCCATGAGTAGATTCGCATGTGTCCAAGTAATTATATTCACGTGCACGTTAATATTTACTGTAATGTTCAGAGAAAATCTAGATGAATAAAAGCAGGTGGTGAAGGCTTGCGTGTTCGTACATGGTCTTATTTACCAGAAATTCTCTGCATTTCTTCATCATTATCAATTGGCTTGGGTATTCTTCGTAGCCACCAGCAGTCCTTTTTCACTGCGACGTGGTAGAAATAAATATTGCCTCCCGAATAATACAACTAAGCAAATATAACGACACACACACACACACACACACACACACACACACACATACACACACACACACATATATATATAATATATATATATATATATATATTAATATATACAAATTTGGAATATTTTTACCTGACGGCTATTAGGAGCTATTCAATACAAGAAATATTCGGGGGTGATGAAGTATTTATCTTTCCTACAGGCAAAGTTGGGTAATTAATCTTTCGTTGGGGAAATGCTGGTATTAAAATTGTGAATCTTACGCACCCTGCTTTAAATTGTATACTTCGAAATAAATTTGCCATTAACCATATTTAACATGTCTGTATTTCTACCAAACCGGAACTTGTCAAAATGTTATATAGAGACACATAGCAGTTAAGAACAACTTGAGAGTGTCAGAGAATTTACATGGAGTGGATTTACTGGTTTCCATTCATAAATCTCTTTATAATAGGAGAACAAAGTCGCTGGATCTTGTAGTTGCCAGCATTGTTGACATATATTGTAAATAATAAATAAGGAAGCGTGTGGTGTAATGGTTAAAGTCATGGGAAATGGACTCGTCGCCCCGAGTTCAAATCCTGGACATGGTAATTGCTTTTCACTTAGCGCTAATACCCATCGGAAAGGTATGAATCCTACTCTCCCTCCAGCTATAGGTAAATAGTAGGGAAGTCTGGGCTCTTTAACCTTGGTTAGGCAACCGGTCTAGGAGAAGAAAAACTCTGAATTCAAAGCTGATAAACTCCGCTTAAGAAATTGACCTTGTGTCGCATCCTGCTCGTGCGGAGGGGGTTGGTAAATATATATATATATATATATATATATATATATATATTGTAAATAATAACATATTGGTCAAAATACATTATGACCACATGAATAAATGACGGAACCTGTTGCTTTTATTTGAGTTTAGAGTGACACAGGAATTGCTGACAAATATTAATGTTTGATGCAAGCTGAGGCATGATCAATTTCAGCCGGGTCACTAGCAAGGGAATATGATGTCAAAAAGACCGGAAACCCCAATAATCTAAAAGACATCACTGATAATGCATCCAACCGTATCTTAGAGATGTATTTTTGAAAAAAGTACATCTAGCAGAATTCCTGATTAGTTTTATGGTGACCAATAGGAATATTTAATTCATATACGACCTGTTCAAATCAACCGGGTTATTCAAATGAACGAACAATCTGACTCTGGTCGAAGATTTCCGCTTGTTTTCGGTGCCGTTAACAACGCATTCGACCATATTTTCAGGAAAGAAAACATTTAAAAATAGCAATAGTTTAAACGAACTATTTGAAAGAAATACTAAATTCTGAATTACCCCTTATTGTTATAGGTTATGAGATGTTCTTAGAAAAAAACAAATTATTTAATAAGAAAAAATAGAAGATTATTTAATAATAAAAATACTTCCCTTTCGAGCTCTATGTCCTGTGTCCAGTAGCTTCGACCCTGGTTCGGTTAAGTAATTAACGGCCTATTTCTAGGGCAACACCCACCTCCTTGATTTAAAGGGACAGAGGTAGGTTTATTGCCCAGAGCCTGAGACCCCCCCCCTTTGAGGGCGAATGCCGACGGGATCAACGCATCTTTTTAACCTACTATCCCATGAGCTATGGTTCCTGGGTGGTCTCACATTAAAAATACCTTGTGTCACACCCGTATACGTAAGATGCGAGGGAAATATCTACTTACTTTACTTAAAAAAAAATAAAAATAAAAAAAGTAAAATTAAAATACAGTGCCATAGAATTCTAATTCTTATCAATGATTTTGGATTTTTAATGGATGAAATAAAAATAAAATTAACGAATGTTTACGCTTTGAACGAAGTGATTCGGATCTTAACTTATTAGTACCAATTTGTTATTGTGGGTATTATCATAAGATTCAATACTATAATATCTTTTCTGTATTTTGTAAAAGTTTTAGTCTTGAAACCAAAAAATATTTTTTTAAAATCAACCTCACCAAACCAACACTTTCCTTTAAAAAATGATTAAAGAATTAAAGGTACGTTTAAATTTATAGTTTAATGATTATTTTCTCATAGATTCATTGGTAAATCAGTAATGCTTTATTATTGAATATTCAATTAATTCATTTCCTTTAAAAAATGATTAAAGAATTAAAGTTGCGTTTAAATTTATAGTTTAATGATTATTTTCTCATAGATTCATTGGTAAATCAGTAATGCTTTATTATTGAATATTCAATTAATTCATTTCCTTTAAAAAATAATTAAAGAATTAAAGTTGCGTTTAAATTTATAGTTTAATGATTATTTTCTCATAGATTAATTGGTAAATCAGTAATGCTTTATAATTGAATATTCAATTAATTCATTTGGTTGTGCATAAAAATCAAACTTTTTAATGAGGGGTGCATCAAGTAAAAAGTATGAGGAGTCATTCTACAATTGAATTAAAGTAACTTATAAATTTAAACGTTGATGAATTAATAACAGAAACATCTATATAAATACATACATATTTAATATACCAAACTTGTTGGTAAATCCTCGCGGTGAGAAAAAAACCAGCAAACAGTTTGATCGTAAAAATATACTACCAAACATCAACCGGGAAGAAAATTTTTTTGTAAAAAAGAAAAGACCAAGATAATCGTACCAACAAAAATAATCTAATGGTACAATACTTTGGCCAAAAGAAAAAACAATTTATATGCATATATATATATATTCATACAAACTGCTAGAGTCAGATCTTAGCCCCGAAGAGCATTAAGCGAAACTTTTAGTAGGTTCGTCTGACTCATTAGATTTATATTTACATACATACATATATATATTTACCAACCCCTCCTCACGAGCAGGATGCGACACAAGGACAATTTCTTAAGCGGAGTTTATCAGGTTTGAATTCAGAGTTTTCCTTCTCCTATATAGGTTGCCTAACCATGGTTAAAGAGCCCAGTATGCCCTACTATGAAATGCAATTACCACGTCCAGGATTTGAACTCGGGGCGACGAGTTCATTTCCCAAGACTTTAACCATTACACCACGCGCTTGCCAAATACATACATATAGTCGCTGATAGTTTATTTATCTTATCAAGTTTTAGAAAAACTGAGATTAACATTTAAATGTACTATAAAGACGTGTACTGTAGCTGTTGCGAAATTACGTCCGTGTAAATCTGATAGAAAAACAAAAGAATAATGTAGATAATGATGTATAAATACTAAATATCTTTCTACTCATAATATTGAAAAATGAAATAAATAATCAATAAATGAATAAATAATGAATAAATAATCCCCTGTTTCTTCTTCTCAATTCATACATTGGTAAAATATGATGAAGCTAAATAAGCTTATCTTAGGAACCTTTAGTTACATTCCTGAATAAAGCAATTCATACGGAAATCGTAAATAAACAAATAGCGAATATGAATTTGTACACAATTCTGATATATGTAATTTGTATATCAGTAGATAGATAAATAAAGAATATGATACTAATAATTAATGATTCCTGGACATTGTTTATTTTGAATTCTTTCCTCTCTGAAAGTAGAGTTATGAAACATATGCTCTCCCACAGTTACAGTCCACACTTTCAAATAAAAAAAGAAAAAAAAAGTTAAAGAAAATATTAACACTTAAACAAAATTCAATAGAAAATACAAATATATGATGAAGGAACAGAGTCTGTTTGAGGAACAGGGTCTGATTATTAGTGAGTTGATTATTCGATGGTTCAGTCACATTTCTTCCAAATTTGGTCAAATAAATTTAAGATCACGGGAATGAGGGTTTTATACGATATGTATATGTGTGTATAACTGCAATATACAATGAATTGACAATTGGAAATTACGAATAGCATGTTTTAATACATGTTGAAACATGTCTATTTGTTAAATCTAGAATTAATACGCGGTAGAAATACCTCTCAAAATGATTAGGCCTCATCAGCAGAGCTATACATAGGAAGACCGCCTTGTGCGTGATTCGAACCCTGACTGTCAAGCTGACAGGCGAGGACCGTAACCCCTACACCAACCGGACTCCTAGATTTTTCCTTTTGTTTAGAAGTAGGTTATATTCCTCTTATAGTGACTTTTACTACACAACAGTATGAGAAATAAATAAACAAACGATGTGTTTTGATATGGCTTTTTTTAGCTGAACTGCTGATGAGGCCTAATAGGCCGAAATGTACATAGAGATTGATTTTTCTCGATTTGTTTAGACTTACATTTGAATAGGCATTCCCGCCTAATTAATTAATTATTAATCAATTAAATTTCAAAATTAGGTACGACTTCAATTAAGCACATATTCTCTCCCTAAAATTGTCGGCTAAAAAAAGCCATATCAAAAAACACATTTTTTTATATTATATATATATATATATATATATATATATATATATATATATATATATATATATATTTGTTACGAATTTATATTATTGCATGTGTTTTGTTCGAGAGATCCGGTTGTTTTTATATTTAGTTTTGTAGTGAATTTAAAAAAAATATTTTTGACATAAACAGGGAGATATTGATATCGAGAACAGGTGTGTGAATGCCCATATAAAACTAAACGGTCCCTCTTATCACTAGGGATTTATCTTCCTTAAATTTCACGCACATCTCCTTATCAGTAATTTTGAGTTCCTAGATAACTTAAAGAAAAGGTGAATGCCTTATTTCATGAAAGAATGTAGTGTAAGAAACACATACTTCAAGAAACACGCATACACACACATACATACAAAACACATACGTATATACATATATATTATATATTATATGTGTGTGTGTGTGTATTTGGGCCGCATTTTTTTCATTTATGCATGTTGAATTAAACAAAAGACACATCTGTTTAACAATTTTATTTGCAATTTTTTCGACCAACTGGTTTTCTGGACACCTTTTTAATATTTGGGTGGAATTCGTGGATTAGTCCACTAAAGTTCATGTCCCGAGTACTTTCGACACTTCGAAGTGCCATCATCAGGGGTGATGTGTTCCAGTTTTTCAAATTATATTAATGGATGTGAAGGCTGGAAGGAAGAGAATTGATAGGAAAAGTGTTATAGGCATTTTAAATAATAAAAAAAATAAAGAAAAACTCCAAATACTAGAAGCTTTTATACATAAAACAATATAAACCATCCTTAAACAAAATTAATTTCCAATGCAGTACTCCCATTTAAAAAAAAATTCAAAGAGAATGTTCCCGAGTTCGAAAAGGCTCTCGCGAGTCTAACAAGAAATATCTGAAGAATGCCAGAGAGTTTATATCGACCGAACGTGTAGATAACAATAAAGATGAAAACAATAGTCCGAATAATCCAAATGATATGAATTATTAAGCCTCATCTTAAAAATTCAGAGAAATAATACCGATATAATAATATACGAAGGTCATATATAATCTTGAAATAAATATTTATGCTCTGGTGAAATAAACAAATTCAATGATCGAAATTAAACTATATAGATGTTAAGCCCGTTTAACTGTCAAGGAAGATAAATGGTTTCCTCTTTGGGAGCTTTTAAGATAATACCAGATAAGCACAGTATATCCTATTCCCTTGCTAAATAATAGATGAATAAACATGTAAGTCTGAAATGTCCAGTTTTGGTCAAATATGACCTATTTTAGGATAACAAATGTAAGGCAACCTTTGATCAAATAGATTCAACATATGGCAAGACTTTCAGATTGAGAGATTTAGATTTTCCGATTCCAACTGTCATAGCAACTTTGGATTTAATTCATTCAGGTAAGAGTCCCCGTGGCACAGTGGTTCAGACGCTGAACTCTGACATTGTAATAAACGAGTATGAACTCCACTCGCCAATACGTTCACTTTTGGACTAACAATCCTGGGAATGGAATGAACTCTCACCACAAGTTATGGACTTAGATAGCACCACTAATGTCCTGCTGCAAAGATAGGAATGGCATTAAGTAGCCCAAGAAGGTTGATATGCCATTAAATAAAGAAATAAAAACAAATGAAACTTTAATTCAGATCATTAGAAAGGTTTCTTTATATATATATATATATATATATAAATATATATATATATATATAAATTTTTTTGGTACAGGAAAACTTATAGAGTACTAAAATTGGAGGAATCATATGTATGTAGGGAGATCATACAGTTAGAAGATGTTAATATTTTATTATAAAATAAAATATAAAATGTGGGGAATACGAAGGCCTTTTCGACCGGTTCTTTTTCAAGTATAAACACCGGCGACGAATAAAAGTCAGATTGTATAAGAAATATTAAGAATGGAGGTGAACCAGAGGGGGACTATATATATATATTATATTTATATAAAGCCTCAGGTCGAATCAGGGTTGGAGATGTCTTCCAACAAGTAAAGGGAGTGTTTGGGTTTTTGTCTGCACAGAGTGGGGCGAAAGAATGAAATATAAGCAGCTTTAAGAAAGGTTAGGTGCTGCTTAGACCTAGCTCTGTGCAAGACGGAGAAACACTCGTCAGTATAGTTGGCCCTACAAGCATTTATAGATGACAAGTGTTTTGCTATATATATATATATAAGGGTTTTGTAATTTGCTTGAAGCATTGTGTATATATTGGTTTGTTTGTTGGTTTTGAAGGCTGTCCCAATGCGAGTGTAAAGAAAAAAGAAGGTAACTATGATGGTTTTTGTTAACCTGTCATTTTATTCCTTAATATTTCGGGATGAAAATTCCCATCATCATCAGAATACTGGAACTGAAGTTGTCTTATATATATACATATATCAATTAAAATGAGGAAGTGAATCCGACCAGTTGATCAGAGAAAGACATTTCTTTTTTTATTTATGTTGGGTCTTAGTTTTTCTTTTTTTCTGTGTTTACGTTGCGGATTTTTATTTGTGTCTTTATATATCATAAAAATAAAGAAACAATTGAAAAGAAAAAAAATTATTCGCATCGCGATGATTCTTTATCGTCCATTGGAGAAAACCTGGACGAGGCTAGATTTTTCAAATGTTATACATGAAAATTTTCATTACAGCTCTGTCTAAAGATGTATTTAAAAGTTTATATAGATTCTTCAATATGTCCGTTGTTATATATATATATATATATACATATATATAATATATATATATATATATATATATCTTTATTATAATGGAGGATTTGTGTGTTTGTCTGTCTGTAACCGAAACTATATCGCTACCAAGTCACAATTCCTTACTTATTGACATCAACATTCCCAATGATTTTATTATTTATTTAAACCTCAATTATTAATAAATTGTTTCACATATTAATACTGTTAACGCATATCTACATACTAACAACATGCAATTATATTTTATATACAACAAAAATAGCGGTTTACAGTGTGAATGGGAAGGCTAATTTGCATATTGATATTAAAAATGTGATTTTAATAAATATGTGCTTAGTATTTATTTTCTAACTGTTTGGTTTTATTTTAATGAGTATAAGCAAAAATCTCTTCAATGAATCTTAAATGAAATCCATTAACAAGAAAAAATAACTGTCATTTTATTCTTTACTCCTCTTTTAACTAAAATACTCAATGAGAAAAATAACAATGAATCACGAGAGTGAATGAAGAGTACAGTTCCAGTTGTTCTATTTTCGATTATACTCCTTCTGTTTAAATCTTTTTATCTGCATTGTTATTTAGTTCATTAGCTTTCTAATTTAATACAATATTTATTGCATAAAACTTGAAAATACTAGCACCCGGAGGGTGCATATATTTGCTAGATAATATTATATATATATTATATATAATATATATAACTATAGGTGGGATTGGGTACTGTTCAGCTTTTACTGGAACGGTATGCCAAAGTGTGGATATTATTGGAGAGTGCTCAATATAATATAGAGCTATATATATAATATAATAATAAAATATATAAAGGTTTTATACATTTTATGACATATGAACAGTCACGACCATTGGTCTCATGCATGCGCAAACCATTCGTCAGGTGACGTTGGAGTTTTATGTCAAATGCAAGGGACATTAAAATCAACGTCACCTGACGAATGTTGCGTTACGCATGCATGAAACAATGTCGTGACTGTTCCTATGTCATTGAATTATATTATATAGTAGTATTATATATATATTTATATATATATATTATATATTATTAATATATACAGAAAACTTCTTCAAACTATAAGCTTCTCAAACAATAATCTTTGCCTGTAGCATGTGTGTTTTCAATTGTAAATCGGCACTTATTTCGATGATCTCTGTGTGAATTTACAGCTGAAGTGTATTTGTGGAGTGTATGTGTGTGTGTGTGTGAGAGAGAGAGGAGAGAGAGAGAAGAGAGAGAAGAGAGAGAGAGAGAGAAGTGAGAGTGTTATTTTGGTGTTGCATGTATTTCGGCTTCTCTGAATTGCCAACAGATGTCGAGATCCAGTATTCCATTCTCGAAACGATTATTTCAAAAGGAATTATCCTTTGCTTGTGTGTGTAAGACGTTCTATTATACGCATGCGTCAACATTGACTTATGTTTATATCAAATTATAACATGTGGTTATATCTCCATATGTACAAATGCCTTCCATGAACACAATAAATAATCATACATAACACACGCGCATCTACACACACATCAAACCACATATATATCTAATGGTTGTGTGTGTATGTATATGCAATACTTTCCATAAATTCATAAATGTAAACTATATATACATTTACCAACCCCTCCACCACGAGCAGGATGGACACAAGGTCAATTTCTTATGCGGAGTTTAACAGGTTTTTCAGAGTTTTTTCACTCCTAGTCTGGTTACCTAAGTCAATGGTTAAAGAGCCACTCTGGCCTTGCTATTTACCCATAGCTGGAGAAGTATAGTTGGATTCATACCTTTTCCCATAGGTTATTAAGCGCCATGTAAAATGCAAACAGCTTCGCCAAGGAATGAACTCAGGTCGACGAGTCCATTTCCACGACTCCAACCATTAGCCCATGCGCTCCATAATTTAACATATATAGGAATTCATAAGACGTTGATCAACTTGATTGAACTATTGGTCTATCAAGTTATCAGCTATCACGTCTGTTTCATTGGGAGACCTCATTTATAAATGTCAATATCACCGTGACAAATTATAGAATTACCTTCTTTACCAATACTTTTGCAGATCTATTTAGAACCATCGCGCACACACATGTATATTTATCTACCCGATATATATATATATATATATATATATATATATATATATATATATCGGCCACTAGTTTCGACGAACTTATTCAGCATAACAGAAAAAAAGATGAAAGAAAAACTAAACAGTGCTTCATTTCAGAAATTCACAGATTTTGTTAACACTCCATTTACGATTTTGGATCATATGACCTTTAGGCACCTTTTTTCGATCTCGTTTCATAAGGACATTTTTTTTCGTTTACACCGTCAAGATCCAGTTTGTTTTAACAGATGATTTTTAGAAGCGTTTTCTTTTTACTTTTTCTTTTTACTTATCTACGTTTTTGTTGTTGTTAATTAAACGAAAGAAAACGTTTTTATATTTAACCGACTCTAAATCCCGAACTCACAAGTTTGGACTGCTTATATCGCATCCACCTAACTTTACTTGGCTCCCCTCCTTTTGGTCGATTGCCCACACCTACAAAACCACAACTGCCACAGAACACGCTCCCCACTTCTAATCTACCTGTCTATCCCTCTCTTGATTATATACCCGAGATATGATGTGGGTATATATGAGTATACAACACTATAATCTATTTGGACTTAATATAAAACTTAATTGATTAGCCTAGTAATAAAATTTTGGTGTCGCTAACACCTATATAAATGAATATACAACCACTGGTCACCCATATCTAGTTTGAAAATAAAAACTCCCAAAACTAATTAAAACTCATTAGTCATTATTATATTAAAGTGACTATTTGTGGTATGATTAGTCAACTAGTTTATCACATTTATTTTGGAATTCTATAATTTGTAATATTTTCAGTCTTTGTTCCAATTCTGCATTGATTTATTAAGACTAATTTAGACGTCTTTTAATTGTGTCACACTCTTTCGGTCATCTCACTCTTCAGCTTTCTTCGTTTTATATTTTGGCATTTCAAAAAATCTACGTAGTTGGAAAGGCAGGTGTGCCATGCATTTTAAATTGATTGTCTTTGTCTGCATGACATTTAAAAACAAAACAAAACAAATATCCTATTATATATAAGTTTGGCTCAACGTTACAATGAACAATCTCTCAAGATCTCGATCGAAAGACCAGATCTACACCCTATCTGAAGATATTAAGCAAATCACATAAACTTCAATAGAGTTTAATAATTCAATTTTTGTTTGAGAAAATTGTTAAATATTAAACATTCAATTTAGATGTCAAAACAAAGCACGAGTTAAGATTTTAGCTATGTATCAAAAGATATCTATTAATGTTTTTGAAGTTATTTGATTATTTAGAAAAAAAAATGCCATCTGAAATTATGAGGCAAAAGAAAATAAGCACATTTTACTTTAATAAGAACTTAATACAATCATCAAAAAATGATCAGCGTCTATAATAGAACAAATAACATACGTATATAATAAGTCTTTTAATCATTTACCTTTGAATGTAGTAACCTATGGGGTGGCAAGAGGTTTTGTGTTTTAAGGTTTAAAGGCGGACTGTGGTTATTCTTGGTGCGTGTTCCTAGGGTTTGCGCTTAACCCCTTCTTATTTGGTGATTGCACTGAAAAGGAAGGTATTAAAGGACCAAAAAGAAAGAGACAAAGACAGAAGGTGGTTTTTATGGTTTCTATTTATTCACCGGCATGACACCACGTTCAAGGAAATTCTTCCCTAGCCAGTAGTAGTAACGTCTAGAACACAGATAGGACCTAATTCGAAATGACCGAGAGATTCTCATGGGTCAAAAGTTGCTCTTTTTCGCACATGCGCGGTGGGGTTCTTCCGCTGAATGCTTATGGAATTTTGATATTTTTAAAATTTTAGATAATATTAGATAATATTCCAGAAGCCGCAACATAATCAAAAATTACTAACCACTGTGTTTTGCAAAATAAACCGAAACGTTATAACGTCAGATCCTCCAATGAGATATCAGCCATCTGAACAGTTTGTATTTTTCCTTTTTTATATACACTTTCATTATATTTGACAGCTGCCTCTAGCCGCACGGGTATAAAGGCCTGGCGAACGAAAGTTCATTCGGGTCTCAAACCCGGCCAGGGGTAGCTGTTAATATATAGCCACACTGATGAGAGGTGAAACCTCGAAACACGTGTCTGTGGATTACTTATTTATTATATATTCTCCCACTTTGGTTGAGTTCTCTAAATACGTATTTAATTGCAAATTCACCGTTCTGCCGTGTAGCTAACCCTCGCTTTGTTTACAAATGTTTGATGACTCTAGTGAATTCATTTCCGCTTAGAAATGTAGCGATTAAATATCTCCTATATTTGACAGCTGCCTCTGGCCGCACGGGTATAAAGGCTTGGCGAAACGAAGTTCATTCGGGTCTCAAACCAGGCCAGGGGTAGCTGTTAATGGTATAGCCACACTGATGAGAGGTGAAAACCTCGAAATACGTGTCTGTGGATTACTTATATTAATTATATATATATATATATATATAGTATATATATTATATGCTTGAAGGCAATTACAATGCATATATCGCATGAATTTCGATAATTATAGAAAATAATCCTGACAAGTGAATCCGGCAAAGGAGATCGTTGTGTTTAGAACATCGTACAAACTGTTTTGACTTTATTAAGTCTCCTCAGCGATGTATAACTAACGATTTCCCTCCGACAGAAATCGAACCGGGACTCAGCAGGCATAGTCAGAGACCATACTGCCTGCGGGCCACGATACCACCGAATATTCCCTGCGAAATTAACCTGTCAATGATACTGATACGCTCTACCATATATGATAGGTACGGGGACGTTGAGTGAATAATAACAAACCAGGCCTTATGCTTTTTCGGTGAAGGGAATAAGATTTTTGGATGTTTGTTTTTTTAGAAGCCTTTTGTTCAATAATATATATTATTCTATCGCTGATGAGAGACTTAATAAAGTCGAACAGTCTGTACGATGTTCTACCACACAAAACGATCCTTTGCCGGGATTCACTTGTCAAGATTATTTTCTATAATTATCGAATTTTATGCGATATATACGCATTGTAATTGCCTTCAAGGCAAAAATATTAAATGATAATATAAGACTTTATTATCAAATGCTTCTAAAAAAAACAAAATCCATATATATTAATATATTATATAGTATATTATATTATATATATATGGAGTTTGTTTTATCTGTCAAGAAAGATTGGCTCATTATCAGTGATAAACTATAATATAATATATATATATATATATATATATATATAAATGGGTCTGGGTGGCCTAGTCAGTACGAACCAGACAGCGAGGGAGAGTCTATTCTCCTTTCAAAAATAGGCGCTAGACCTAAGGAGATTAGTTTAGCATCTGAGTTTTGAGCGCCATCACCTGCGCCATGAGATCCTTAATTTTAACCGCACAGATCCATGTGCTACTCATATCTGAGTTGGCGAGGTCGGTAGGCGAAACCCGGGGAATAGGACCTTGTGCTTCCTAGTCGAATGCTCTACCTACCGACTGACGGAAGTTAGGAGATCACAGACATAAACTCAACGCGAGCGATTGGTGACTGTTAGGTTTTTGCCTAATGCGGTATTCCATGATCGCATAGATCGCATACGGAGAAACTGACAGTCGCCAAGCACAGTTTCATTTATTTTCTGCATTTCATTCCCTCTAAAAATTTTTGATTATTAATTTTTCTTTCCCTATTTAATTTTAATTTGTTCCATTATTATCATTTTTTTATTTTAAAAAGACGACATAATTTTAACGTCGTTTTAAAATGTGTCCCCAAAATTAAAAAATCATTATTTGAAAAACGAGATATTCCTCTGTCCTGGTCTTAGCCAAAATGAGACTGAATGAATTGTAATACAAACGTTAATTAAAAGCGAAAATATTTTTTTCGGTTTAGAAAACTTTAATGTTTTTATTAAATGAATCAGTGAAATTTATGGTATGAACGAAAATACTGACTATTATTGTGCTCCCAAAAAGTATAGTTAAAAAATTAATTAAAAAAAATATATCTTCATTCAAATTTTTAATTCAATTTTATAAGTTGATTTTAAAATTCATTATTGATTTTTTTTGTGTCTGAAGCTATAAAAAATTATGCTGGAAGTTGAAAGTATTCAAGAATAACTTAATTTAATGAATAACTTCGCAAAAATATGATTAGAATTTGATTCGTTAATTATTATCCGAGTCTAATGGTTTTAAAATCTAAGTATTTCACTGTAATGTTTTTTTTCCTATACCACTTGAGCCATTTTTCCAGTACATCGTAAGAGTGCTAGTCTGTGTGTGTTACGGTATAAGTTCAATAGTAAATTCTGTTATTCCAACATGAAGTATCTCACTCATTATTGATGACACTCTTCATGCATCAATGCATATATGTATATATATATATATATATATATATATATGTATGTGCGTGTGTGTATATATATGTATGTATCTATATATGTGAAGAAAAAGTGGAAGTGAATCCGACAGAATATGTATATATGTATAGGTTTATATATATCCATATATGTACACGTATATGTATAGTTTTATATGTATTCATATATATTTATGTATATATATATATATGAATATATATATGTGTGTGTGCGTGTGTGTGTGTGTATAAATATGTATAGGAATATATATATATGTATATAAGTATTTATGTATATGTATTTATATGTATATATATATATATGAATACGAGCATATATGTATGTATGTACATAAGTATATATGTATATATATATTTACATATATATATGCGTGTGTGTGCGTGTGTGAGGGAGAGAGGATGAGAGAAAGCCTGTGTGTGTGTTTATTGATATAACTGTTTATATTCCTTAAAGAAAGAGTTATATCCAACTGGACAAAACGAAATTAGTTTCGTGCTTGGCCTTTATGGAGACCGTTTCTCGAATGTTCTTCGTTTGACAGGCCACCAACGTGGAATTGATTCTGAGGACACTTGCATCTGTCGGAACCTGTCAGTACGTAAAATCCACCGTGGATCTCATTCATTCGATTTTAAGGACATCATAGCACAAATCCGCATCAGCGAACACGCACAAAATAGCGTCCATCTCTGGCATGACTCAGAGAGAGAATTTTATAGCGAGAATGACAGCCGAGTCTTATCGGCTTGATTTGAGTTGGCATCCATCTTGGCTAATAAGAGCCAATGTGAGTGACAAAGGAGTTTGCTCCATTTTAGGTTTTATTGCTTGTCTAACAGAAAAAAAGGCATTTGATATTAGATGACATACCGGAATGAAAAATCGCTAATAAGTCCAATTTATACAGGAATTGTTGTGTTTTATAGTGAGAATCTATTCACGATTCAAAAACGTATGTCAGCTTTATAAGTATGACAAATCAGAGCCTGTATAAAAATTGATAAAATACGAGAGAGAAAAAACAAGATTAAAATACCCTTATCTAATCGTAAAAATGCAAATATACCAGGAGTAAAAATAGTCGCAAATCTTGTGCGCCACCATAAATTGTATTTCTATCTGCCGTAGAAAAAGTCTGTAGACAAAGCATTTAATTTTACATTAAGGGTTACATAAATAAGTGATCTAAAAAAGAGGACGGGGGATTTAAATCCATTTAACAGCTTATGTCTCAAAATGTTAAAAAGCACTCGTCGACCTCAATTTTTCTTAAACATTTGAGTGTAAAAAAATATTTTTCATTTTACTTTTTTAATATGAATCTTTCATGCAAACACGCAATCATTTGTTTTAATGATAATATATAATATTATGGGAATATGAAAGTGAAAGTGATACCATTGTAGTTGGTGCACTTGGAAACAGTCCCAAAAGGATTAGAAAAAGGTTTGGAAAGTTTGGAAATCAGAGGAAGGACTGAAACCATTCAGAAAACTGCACTGCTGCAATCTGCTAGAATACTCAGAAGAGTCCTGGATACATGAGGAGACTTGCTGTCACTCAGACTCCAGTGAAAGACCATCAGCTAATGCTGATGTGAAAACTCAAAAGGAGTAAATAATAATAATAGACAAAACAGCAAATGTACATTGTGTGGTGACATAAATGAGACCATAAACCATGTATTAAGCGATTGCAGTAAACTAGCACAACGGGATTAAAAAGCTAGACACGATTCCGTTGGAAAGATGATCCACTGGAAATTATGCAAAAAAAAAAGAAGTTTTGACCATACTAAAAAATGGTATATTCATAAACCAGTATCTGTTCTTGAGAATAAAACGCATAAAATTATCTGGGACTGAGATAAAGTCGGATCGCCTTATCCCATCTAGAAGACCAGACCTAGTATTGATTAACAAAAAGAAAGAGAAATTGTCTACAGGTAGATACTGCAGTTCGAGCAGACCACAGGGTAAAGATGAAAGAAAACAAAAGGATAGACAAATACCTTGAACTTGAAAGTGATACCAATACTAGTTGGGGCACTTGAAACGGTACAAAAACATTAGAAAAAGACTGGAAATCAGGGTAGAATTGAGACCATCAAGATTACAGAATTGTTGAAATTAGCTGGAATACTTAGGAGAGTCCTGGAGACCTGAGTAGACTTGTTGTCACACAAACATCAGTTAACGCTGGCTTGAAAACCTACCGGCTATTTTCTGAGGAACCAAAATAATGTCACAGCAGAATGATGCACACACGACTCGCTATACATATTTTAAAGGTGAGAAAGACAAGAAAGCACAATTTAGAAATGACATGGTTAAACTGTAAAAAGGAATACGTCATGATCACCATAAATCAGTTAGATGACAAGTTTCTTTCTTCTTGTTAATGAACACTGTGTCTGGTCTTCTCGTTCATATTGCGTAATCATTTGCATATCAAATCTCAGAGGATTTTAAGCGTCTCATTTTCTAGAACAGATTCTGGTTTGTTCATATCCATTTATTCAGTATGGCCAATAATTAGTTTCATGCTCAATTTCTAGTGATTCCCCTATCACACCAGGTATATCTGGTGTTATCCCATTGATTGACAAGTCTTCCCAGATTTCCAAAACTCTTCTAACTATCTTTACCAATCTCAACACTGCTATTGTCTAGATCAGAGGTCACCGGATCCGGCCCGCCAAGGCATTTTATCAGACCCACCGACGGTACTTGAATTCAGTTTCACAAATCTCCCTAAACCTTTCTGCTAATGATTCGTTATTTGATAATGTTTTGAAAATAAATGTGTTGGTTAAATTAGTCTTTGTGCATGTTACGCCACTCATCCCTGAATATAACACGGAAAGACAAATTTTGTTTTACATCATTTTCTCAGAGCTTTCGTTCTGGCTAGCAAGTAGTGAACACAGTAATAATGTGGCCCGCGCTCGTTAGTTTTTCAATTATCCGGTTACCGTGAAAAATGTTTGGTGATCCCTGGTCTAGATGGACTCGATTTTTCTTCTAATTTTCAATTCATGAAGTCTACTTTCCAAATTATTGGGGCCTGTTCCAAGCCTATCAACTATAACTACAAATACCCTCATGTTCCACAGTTGTTTCAATTCTCGGGCAAGGTCCAAGTATTTGTTCATCATTTTGTGTTCGTTGGTTGTTTCCTGTAAGTTGCGCCTAAAGTTTTAGACAAATGAACCAGCTGGCTTAAAAAGGTAAGCATCCTGGTAGCCCATGAGTATGTCAGGATTGGAAACTAAAAGCAAACTGTAGCAAATCTGTAGAATGAACTGTGAGCTACACAGAAAAAATTCAAACGAAAACCAACATTAACACACACACACAATGGAAAATTAGATTAAAATGGTTCAAGGACAAACAATTATGGCATGTTGATAATTTGACGAAGGTACGAGGGTAGTCAAAAAGTAATGTCATTTTGTTTAGGACAGGTATACTTACCAACACAGGAACATGTATCATACATCAAAATAAAGCTGGTCCTCTGTGCATCACATTCCTACTTCTTCACATAGTCACCGTTTTTCTCAATAGCAATGTTTCACCTTCGGATGAGAGCCTGTATCCCTGTCCCTTAAAATTCTGTTGACTGTTCTTTGAGCCACTTATTCACTCCAGATCCACTGCCTCCATACTCACCAGATTTAGCGCCTTCAGACAATCGTCTATCCGGCCCATGAAAGAGGTTTTGAGAGCCAAACAATATTCCAGTGAAGAGTGTCCGTTATATTCAATAAGACATATATATATATATATATATATATATATATATATATATATATATATATATTAAATATAACTGTTTATACAGGATACGTTCATTACGGTTATGTATTTGTAAACGTTTATTACGGTTATTTATTTGTAAACACAGTTTACAAATACATAACCGTAACGTGTTTGCTTACAAACACATCAGAGGGATGAAATAGTATCCTGAAGAAGGCAAAAGCCAGAAACCTTAGGTAGATGCTCACTAAAACCGCTGTATAAACAGTTATATTTAATAAATAAAGCTCTTACATTTGTAATTGAGCACTTTATTTTCCTTTATTTCATCTCGGAAAAATTACCAATATATATATATATAATACTCATCCACAGACACGTGTTTCGACTTATCAAGTCTCTTCAGTGTGGCTAGACATTCTGAGTTACCTACAGCTGGGATAGAACTCCAATCGATTCTGTGTCAATCGGACAGCTTAACCGCTCGGCCATCGTCACCCACTGAATGCGAAAGGGATTTTAAATGTTTTAACACACATCTGTATGTATGTAAAGACCGCCATAGAGTGCTCCACCCCATTTATAGGAGAGCATTGCTTTTAGACTTTAGCTGGCGGTCATCAGCGAGATCCCCTCCAAAGTGCTCAACCCCAGGGGGATGGGGAGCATATATAGTTTGCTATGAGCAAAGAGTAATCAATATCATTGGAGAGAAGATATGAAGTCAACGGCGTTCTGCAGTTTCTCGCCAATGCGATTTTCAAACCAAGTGTTTGGTTTAAGGTATATTTTAGGTTGACATAATTTTTAGCTATTAAATACGAATATTTTCTGTTGTTAGTTTATTTACTGCTAAATAAAAGCCCAATGGGAACAAACCCTAATTGTGCTAATCCCAGGAATGGTAGTTTTTCCGTTATTTAGTGATATTTTGGCCTGTTATCATGATAGAGTTCACTTTACACATACCTCTCCGATATTTGTGTGTTTTTTTTTGTGTGTGTTTTTATTCATATATATATAATCCAAAAGTCCAGAGAATAAATCTTCCTTACGACACAAGAGTTTTATTTAAAAAACAAGTCGCAGTTTGAGAGCTCAATGTGTGCTCTTAATGCTACAGTCACAGAGCAAATATATAAGTAAAGAAATGACAAAAGACTTAGAGATTTAGCATAAATAGTCTAACTCTCCCGACTCGTCAGATGATGAGTTGGGAGAGTTAGACTATTTGTCTAAGCTCCCTGAAATAGACTATAAAGCTAAATCTCTAAGTCTTTTGTTATTTCTTTACTTATATATATATATATATATATATATATATATATATATATATAATATATATATATACTGGCAAATATATGCACCCTCCGGTGCAAGTATTTAAGTTTAAATGTAATAAAATATTAGATTAAATCAGAAAGGCTAATGAAACAATTAAGAATTCAAATAAAAGATTTGAAACGGAGGGGTATAAATCGGAAAATAGACAAACTGAAACTTACTTTTTCATCACTTCCGTTTTCCAATGCTAAATTTTCTAATTTAACTATTTAGTTAAAATAGGAAGTAAAGAATAAAATTACAGTTATTTCTTCTTGTTAATGAATTTCTTTTAGGAATTTATTGAAGAGATTTTACTCATATTCATTAAGATAAACCAAACAATTAGAAATCAATAATACCAAGCACATTTTTATTAAAAATCAGTTTTTTTAATATCAATATGCAAATTAGCTTTACGTTTACACTGAAAACTGGTATTTTGTTGTATATATAAAATACAATTGCATGTTATTAGTATTTAGGTAAGGCCAACAGTATTAATAATGTCAAACAGTTTTATTATTAATTGAGGTTTAAATAGAAATATGAGAATCATGGAGAATGTGACGTAAATAACTAAGGGAATTGTGACTTGAGTAGTAATATAGTTTCGGTTACAGACAGAAAAACACACAATCTCCATTTAATAAGATATATATATATATATATATTTATATATATATTTAAGACATACGCACATATTTTTTTTAAATATATATAAGGAAAGTTTTTTTCTCAGTGCTTATGTGTGTAAGCGTGTTTTTTTATACACAGACACAATTTTATGAGAGAATACTCGTTGTGTCTTGAAAATAATATTTATCTTCTAAAACAATATTTTGTTTGATTGTATTCAGTTGATGGTTTGGACATTTTTTCTGCCTAATCAAACCTCTAATGGCTGAGTTGTTGACAGTGAGTCTATCAGCAACTATCATTTGTGGCTTTGATTTTTTTTACTTTGAAATTTAACTGAGTCTCTTTTAAAAAGGAAATAAGTTTGAACAAACTTACTTCGGGCTGGGATTGGAAATAATTCGGCTTGATTATAGACGTTAGAGGAAGAATATTTTTAAAAAAGAAAAAAAGGGTGTTTACATTGGGGAAAGTTAATCACGTCTGTACCAAAAACATTGAACTTCCTATTACTATTTAAAGCAAACAACAACAACAACAAAAAAAAAAAAAGAAAGAAAAATCAACCCCGAAAAATACCCAAAATAAAGAACACAAAGACATGTTGACACACGGTTGCTCTCCTCCCTAACATTCTGCCATCCCTCTCCACTATCTCTCTCTTTCTCACTATCTCTCTCTTTCTCTCTCTCTCTTTGTATAATATATATTATATATACATATTATATGTGTGTGTGTGTTATATATATATAACACAGAAACTCACACACATATATATCTAATACATATATAGATGTAAGGTATCCAAAACTTGGTAGTAAGGGATGCTTCTATATGTATTTTCTAAGACACATTGTATTATTATTGTATTATCCAGTATGTATAAATACAGTGAAACTTTAAATCACTACAGAGAGCTCAATGTATAATAATCTTTTTAAATCATATACAGAGCAATATTTATTCTTTGAAAGGAAGGAAGAGCTCAACACCGTTATTCCAAATTATTGATGATTATCCATCTGATGAGATTTGATTTTGGGGAGCTTTGTTAAATCAACTTAGATTTATAAAGGCCCCAATTTTGGTCGAAATAAATTAATTATGGAATAACGGTGTTGGGTTCTTCCTTCCTTTCTAAGATATATATATATGTGTGTGTGTGTGGAAATATCTAGTCCATCACCGGACTACGGACACCTGGGAGTGAAAGAGAAAAGAGAAAGAGGGGAGTAACGGAGGAGTTAAGAGGAAAATAATTTATCAAATTTATTTCTGAGAAAGGTATCAAGCAAACTATTCTGATTCCAGCTAAGAGTAAATAATAGGGTAGACTGAACTCTTTATCTTGTTTAGGCACCAGTGTAGGAAAAGGAAAACTCTGAATTCAAAGATGTTAAACTCCGCTTAAGATGTGGCCTTGTGTCCCGTACTGCCCGTGCAGACGGTTGGTATATATATATGTGTGTGTGTGAGGTAGGTAAAAGGATGGGAACAAGAAATGATAACTCAAAACAAATCTAAGAGTTGAAACGTTTCGTCCGATTCATACGGACTCATCAGTCAAATGATTTTTATTGAAAGCAAAATTACGTGCAAGTACAAGTGAATTTGGTGAGGGGGTGAGTTAGTAGCGGAAGTGAAGGGAGGGAGGCTAGGGGCAGACATGAATGAAGTGAGGGTAGTTTACAGGAAGTAAAGAGAGGATGGGGGTAGATCCTTTTACCTACCTCATACTGTCGGATTCTACTACATCCATCCTATCTCCATATATGTGTGTGTGTATGTGTGAATGTACGTGTGTGTGTATATATATGTGTGTGCAAAAACAAATAGAAGTGGGGAAGGCAAATATTAAATTGATTAGTTATCAAGGAAATGTAAAAAGTATTAGAATGTGATTTAAAAAAATCTGTTTTTAAAATCCCTAACCTTTTTTGTCTGTAAAATAATAAATATCAAAGGTATACACTGATTATTATACGGGAATAAAAAAACTTATTCCTACCCCTTCCCCTCTCTCCCTCTATCTATATATCTACTACGTAAATAGGAATTTATCTCTACAGTGGAAGAGGAAAGTGATGTTTCCGTGAGGGTGGGAGAAGAGGAGTAGAAGTTACGCTGAAATCAAGTAACAGCGAGAGAACGTCAACTCACTAACGCTCAATCTAATTGTTTTGAAAATACTCTTACGATATATAAATCACTCTGAATGAAGAAAGCTGGATGGAAGCACTTATACAGTGATTGATACTACCACACAAGAAATTGATCTGACATAAACACACCTAGCAAAGTTTCTAATTAAAAATCCAATATGGGCACTCAGGATCGCTAGCATTTTCAGACGCACTCTGGAAACTGCTATTAACCCCGCCTTTCCCGGATTTTACCGGGTACCGCTAGTATATTATAATTCAGCTTATCTTTCTCCATTCGCACATAATCTCCCTACAATCTAGTGGTGTATTTTCCCCTTCCTCTCAAACAATTGGGGTATTATTCTACATATTTGCTGCTTCTTCTGAAACGCTGTGTTTAATCTCAATGGAATTGATTGGTTGTTTAGTAGATTTGTCTTACGGCATATCAACCATAACAAATCAAATCACTTTTGATAAACAAATAACTCAGGCTGCTTACAGTACCTGCAGTTGTATAAGTGGTCACCCAGTTGAGTATTGAACGTGTTCAACACTGCTTAACTTCGTTAATCAAGCGGGAACCGGCGCCTTCAGCTTGACTTGACCTTTGTAAAATGAAATTGCTTTGTGCTAACTTAATCTATCCTTACAATTGGGTTAGTAGACATAAATATACCTATAGCTCTGCTGATGAGGCCTAATAGGCCGAAATGTACACACATAGATTGATTTTTCTCGATTTGTTTAGCCTTACATTTAAATAGGTATGCCCGCCTAATTAATTAATTATTAATTAATTAACTTTAAAAATTAGGTACGACTTCAATTAAGCACATATTCTCCCAAAAATTGTCGGCTAAAAAAAGCCATATCAAAACACATCGCTCGTGTATTTACTTCTCATATATATATAAGTATATTGGTTTGCTGAACATCTGATAAGCTCTGAGAACCCGATGGGCTCTGGAGTCCTGATAAGTTCCAACAATGCGCTATAGTAGAATTCAATGATATGTGTATTAATTAATCTTTTTAATTAGTGAAATAGATCACTAATTAGGACTGAGCCTATTATAGCAGTGACCACCCCAAGCGGAGTTTAACAGGTTTTCATTCAGAATTTTACTTCTCCTAGACTGGTTGCCTAACCTGGATTAAAGAGCCCTGTCTGCTTTACTATTTTACCCAAAGCTGGAGGAAGAGTAGTTGGATTCATACATTTCCCAAGTGTATTAGCACTATGTGAACTGTAGCCTCATCTAGGATTTGAACTCGGCGCGAAGAGTCCATTTCATAGGACTCTAACCATTACACCACGCGCATCTAAGGTGAATAAAAACCTAATATTGATGAAATTCGAGTTTTTGCTGCTTGTAAATAAATCTATTCCTATAAAAATATGTTAACTTATGAACAGATAGCATAGGTGTAATATTGTGGCTTGTGGCTGGACAGAAAATCAGATGAAATAGCAAATTCGGGTTAAATCGAATTTAACGGACCTAAATTCCACCATCGTATATCACCCCCCGAAAGAAAAGAAATCAGGGAATTAAGCGAATTTAATGAAATTTTCAGTGTTGATATAATAATGAATAAAATATATAATGCACCAGTTATTTTATTTAAAAACTTTTACATATTTACAAGTCAGTTAACTTTAAACCACGTATCTTTGAGGCGTGACACAGATTCTCAAAGATACGGGGTTCAAAGTTCCCTGACCTGAAAAAATGTAAAACTTTTAAGATAAAATAACTGGTGCATTATATATTTTATTCATTAATATATCAACACTGAAAATTTCATTAAATTCGATTAATTCCCTGAGATTTGGTATTTTTTTTCTTTCGGCGGGGTGACATACGATGGTGGAATTTAGGCTCGTTAAAATCGATTTAAATTCGTCTAGAAAGCGACGTTGTGAATAAAATATCTTGGACAACAAAATTATAATGAATATCATTTTATTGTCAGCAACAGCTCCGAGTTAACAGACTTAGGGTCTAGAGTGAAGCAGCAAATTGTCTCAGCAGGGACCCTAGAGTGCCTGAACGATTTGGTTTTCCGTCAGACTACTGTCTGCCGGATGAAAATGTTGTCGATTTTAGGCTGGTTTATTCCTCTTTGGTTTGTCAGATCGTCAATAATTTGCTCATTAATCAATTGTAAGTTCCACTTGACCTGGTGTCAGTAAAGTTTACTTGACTCATAAAGGCGATAACTCATATATCGCTACACAAGTAAGAAACTACAGTGGTAACTTATCTTACGAGTGTCCAAGGTTACGCGTCAATTTTTTGCTTTCTGTTGAGAGCAGAATTTTGCTTTCTGTTGAGAGCAGAATTTTGAGGTACGATTGAGCTTCAGATACGCTTAGGTTAATAAATTCACTAAAAACATTTAAGTTTCCAAATTAAAGAAAAATGTTATTTATAATGAATAAACATTAAAGTATATTACAGTTCATAATTCATTGAGTTCTATTATATTATGCATTGTACAGTTTCTTTGCTCCCCAAAGAAACTTTTGCCGCCATAATGATGCTCTACAAAGACACTAAAGCGATAGAACGCTCACCTGATGGAGATACAGATTTCTTTGACATTGCCGCTGGGTCCTATCGGGAGATATTTTTGGCTCCATATATATTCATTATATGCCTAGACTATGAATTCCGAACTTCATTAGATACCATAAAAGAAAAGGTTTCACACTAAAAAAGGCAAGAAGCAGGCGATACCCTGCACAAACTCTCACAGATGTAGACTATGCTGACGACCTCGCACTTCTTGCAGATACACCGACACAGGCTGAGGCACTACTACACAGCCTGGAGGAGGCAGCAAGGAATGTCGGCCTCTATGTGAACTCTGATAAAACCAAGTTCAAGAGCTTCAAAAAGCAAGGAGACATCTCCACACTAGACGGTAGGCCTCTTAAACCAGTGGAGAAATTCACATACCTAGGTAGTACTATTTCACCCACAGAAAGCGATGTTAACACACGAATAGGAAAGGTATGGTTGGCCAACAATAAACTATCAGTCGTATGGAAATCCGACTCCCCTGCCAAGCTAAAGAGACGAATCGTCCAGGCTGTGGTCATATCGGTACTGCTGTATGGCTGTACCACCTGGACCCCAACGAAGCGCCTTGAGAATAAGCTAGATGGGAGCTGCACAAGAATGCTGCGAGCAGTCCTGAATAAGTCGTGAAAACAGACCCCCACAAAGAAGCAACTGTATGGCACCTGCTCCTATATCACAAACCATACGAGTAAGGAGGGCTAGGCATGCGGGCCACTGCTGGAGAAGTAGGGATGAGCTCGTAAGTGACGTACTACTGTGGAGGCCAACGCATGGACATGCTAACGTAGGCCGCCAACCAGGACTACATTGACCAGCTATGTAAGGATGCTGCGCGGAGAAGCTCCAGAGTCGATAAATGATAGGGAGGTTAGCGAGAGATCGTCATGGATATCCGTGCAAATTGCGTGACATGATGATGATGTATTGTTCAATACAGTGTTATTTTTCTTACTTAACATAAAACGTAACAAAAAAGTAAGGTCTTCTGGGGGGGGGGGTTAAGTGGAAAAGATAAATGGTATTTCAGTTTATTTCAATGGGTAAAATTGATCTGATACACGAGTAGTTTGACTTACGAGCAGAATTATTTAAACTCATAAGTCAAATTACGACTATACCGAGTAATTTCAAAACACTTATAAGATTTCGCGAGCATTGTGCAAACATTGTCGCTGTAAAATTTGCTTGATGTCATACAATAGTTGATCTGTGTTCGGTATCACAGACATATTAAAAGTTAAATTAAATAAATGTCATGAATGAATTTAACAATGTAATTATTTCCGTTTCTTAATAAGATGTAATCAATACGTAGACATTTATTAATCTGTTTATAAGTTTGTATTAAGTGTGCATTATAGATTAGTTTTCATAAATGAGCATTTTCATATGACTGTCTTTCTCTGTCTTTGTCTCTCTCTCTCTTCTCTCTCTCTCTCTCTCTCTCTCTCTCTCTCTCTCTCTCTCTCTCTCTCTCTCTCTCTCTCTCTCTTAGTTATTGCTTCTCATAATTTTTGTCGTCTTCTAACGTCTAAGACTGTGTCGAGCTCCCTTCAGATTGGCGACAATCTTCTTCGGATCTGTCTCTCTCCTAGGAACCATCTTAGTTATTATTCATTATGAATACGGTGATATATTTTACACATAACTTTTTCCCTTATCCCATACTTTAACCACCTACGATTGGAAGAACTAGCACAATGACACAGAAAACGTACGGGCCCAATTGCCACCGGCTTTACTCTGAGTTAACTAGGTCTAAATTCTAAGTCTCACAGGGTCTCATCTATAGTGAGAGATGGCATGAATTACCTCGCGAGGCCAATCGGGTGCACATGTCTTGCGTGCAAGATGCTCACCTTCTCTTCAATGAATTATAAGAGATAAGCGGAATGAGCAGTACTGCCCAGTACAGATATTGAACCTCCAGGTTATGAGTAACGTCTCTTAGTAGGTACCCTTTCATCCCCGTTGCTGGAATGGTTCTGTCAGTGGTGAGAAATAAAAGCCAAGGCAGTTTCCTTTTTGTCAGCTTGGAGAACCTTTGCCAGGTTATTACTACTTTTATGCCAGTTGGGGGATTCGTCTTACAGAATGGTCATAGGATTAATAGAGTTGACTAACGTGGCGAGAAATCGAATGAACTGGCGAGGCAGAAATTCACTGTTCGACTTGGCTCTGCGAGTGGACTAACGAGAGCTGTTTCCAATACAATAGTTAATTTACCTGAATATAACGTGGCTAATTTACTAAGTCACGTCGCCAAATGATTATATAAACATTTACCGGCTTGGTGACATTTACCTACTAATTCTGATCTTTTTAATATATTATTCAGCTGATCGATAGAATTTGGAAAGCCTGATGATATTTTTCTTCCAAGCACAATTATATAATATATATATATAATAAAGAAGGTTTGCAAAAGGATTATGTATTTTTTAATAATTTTATTATCTTACATATGCGACACGTGTTTCAGATCTGTTATCTTCTTCAGGCATTATAATCAAAAAGTAAGTTACAAAAACACACACAACCTATCAAATATCAGACACATTCTGCCAAAATATAATAATTCAATGCCCGAAGAAGATAACAGATCTGAAACACCTGTCGCATATGTAAGTTAATACAATTTAAAAAAAAAACATAATCCTTTTTGCAAACCTTTTTTTTTAATAAAATATCTATTTTTCTCCCGTTGGAACCATAACAACACTTTATATATATATATATATATATATAAAGTGAGAGAAAGAGAAAGAAACAAAGAGATAGCACTTTGTATTAAAAGATGACTTATTTTGATATAAATAGTAATGTTTCTGGAGTGACCTATTGTCAATATCACTCGAACAGCGAGGGAGCATATTCTCTGTTCGCTTGCGCTAGATCAGGGATATTGTTTTGCTGAAGCAGCTCACTACATCACACTTTAGCGGACAGATCAGATTACTTGTTCACAACACCCAAAACAAGAATACTTATTTGATCATAATATCCATATTGAAAATAATTACTTTTCCAATTATCAAGTCAGTACACATGTCTCAGAAAATCCTTCTTTTTATCTATCTCCCCCTTTCTTTATCTCTCTTTTTTTTTCGCAGAATATTTCGGTGTCTTTCCGGAGTCCAAGAAAGAACAACTCATTTTGTTTTAGATCAAAGAAAGTCTTCATCGTTGTTTCCGATTGAAGGTTTCAGTTCTATCTTGAAGCTGGTTGGGACCAGTTATTCCTTTACATATATTTACCGACACAAGATCAATTCAATAAGATGAGTTCAGAGTTTTCCTTCTCTAAGACAGGTTGCCATACCAAGGTTAAAGAGCCCAGTCTGTCCAACTATTCATTCATAGCTGTCGGGAGAATAGATAGATTCATACCTTTATTAAAAGTATTAGCGCTAAGTGAAATGCAAACAGGATTTGAACTCAGGTCGACAAATCCATTTCCTTCAATGATAACCATTACACCACTGTTGAGAAATTTTCTTATATAAGGCGTGTGCCAGTTCCCTGGTTATACTTATAGACTGGCCAAGGTCACGTGATTGACTTTTCTGACCAATCACTGGCAGTACTAGTGGCCCGATAAAATACTTACCCCCCCCCCATGTTGGTCACACATCAGATATACACTCTTGGACGACGCACATAGGATTGCCGGGATCTTTACCAATACTCACGAATGACTTATACGATTGCCAGTAACTCAGGACACTTTAGTAACCAAAGGATTCACATTGTCGACGGATTCTTTATCAAGGATTCCACCAGATAAGCGCTTCTGCTATAAAACCCCGAAATGGCCCTTAAAAGCTTAACAACCACACGCTTCATTTTCTTCCTGATAGCGTAGTGACTTCTATCCTGTCCGTGTAGTAGTGACTAACGTGATGAATTGCAACATCGTAGTAAGTGAGTTCGAACTCCAGTCGTGCTATTATGCTAACTTTCAGAATAATGACTTTGGGAACCTTCTCATTACCCCAGCTATGAGGTAAATAGTACCACTACTTTTCTACAGGATTTACGTATTAAATCACCCACGAAGTTTTATATGCCATTAAAAAAAAGAAACCAAACCAAATAATATCCTGTAATTCTGTGAGATTTTCGTCATATTTTGTGTTTGTTGTGTTTGGATTGATAGCTGATAGAAATATCGAGTAATGTTTCCTGTGTTGTTTTTCCTTCTCTTGTTTTCATAGTTGAATAGATGAACCAAAGTCATAAGACAAATAACAATATTTCTCTGAAGTTATGTATTTTAAAAATCTTAATTCTTTAATTTTATACACATACACACACACGCACACACATACACACACACACACACACACACACACACACATATATATATAATAATATTATATATATTATATATATATATAATATATATCAGTGGTGACCTAAGGTCTGTATCAGTCGGACAGCGAGGGAGTGTTCCCCTTTTCTTTACCATCAGCTCCTTTAGTTTACCGCAAAGATCCCTGTGCTGCTCATACACTGAGTTGGCGAGGGTAGGTATCGAGGTTCTTAGGCTGATGCTCTACCGACTGAGCTAAAGCGGCCCCTTATATATATATATATATATTGCATTTCACATAGTGCTAATACCCTCGGGAAAGGTATGAATCCATATATTCTCCCTCCAGTTATGGGTAAATAGTGGGGCACTCTGGGAGCTTTAACCTTGGATAGATAATCAGTCTAGGAGAAGGAAAACTCTGATTTCTAACCTGTTAAACTCAGCTTAAAAATTGACCTTGCGTCGTATCCTGCTCGTGCTGAGGGGTTGGTAGATATATATACATATATATATATACATACACACACACACACAACACACACACACACACATATATATATATATATATATATAATATACACATATATATATTTATATAATAATATATATATATATTATATATATAATGAGGATATCTACTGAGTCAGACGAACCTACTATTAGTTTCGCATAAAGCTCTTCAGGGCTAAAATCTGAGTCAGATTTAGCCCTGAAGAGCTTTATGCGAAACTAATAGTAGGTTCGTCTGACTCAGTAGATATCCTTATTACTTGGCTCTACTTAGGTATCGAGCACTTTTTACAAATTAGCTTCTCCTAGCGGTTATATGAATATATATATACTTATATACATATATATACATATAAATTGTTTTTTCTTTTGGCCAAATACTATACCAATAGATTATTTTTGTTGGTACGAATATCTTGGTCTTTTCTTTTTTCAAAAATTTTTTTTCCTGGTTGATGTTTGGTAGTATATTTTTACAATCAAACTCTCTGCCGGGTTTTTTCTCTCCGCAAGGATCTACCAACACGCTTGGTATATTAAATTATATATAATATATATATATATGTTGTGTGTGTGTGTGTTGTGTGTATTTGGTTTTGAAATCGAATAGGCGAGAAACTGTCAGACATAAAGTCAACGGTGCCTTGTAACTCTCAGTTTCTTCCGTAAGAGAGTTTATTTTTCCTCATACACTTGTATGGTGCAACATGGGTAGGGTAGTTAAGTATTTGGAGGCATGATGGGAAGACGAGGTCAGTTTATGGGGAATGATTTGAATGTTGGTTTAATTAGTGTGGCATTCTGGGAAGGGCGTTCTTTGCTAGCATTGTATTAATTTCATATTTTTACATTATTTGTTCTATTGCATTTTTTAAAAATTGATTAATTAATTAATCAATTATTATTATTATTAATATTATTATTATTATAGTTTATATTATTGTTATTATTATGATTATTATGATATAAATAATATATATATATATATATATATATATATATATATATATATAGTACATAACATTTATGCCTAAAGAGCGATAACGTTTTGTCAAGATGTCTTAATTTAAAATTCATAATGTAGAATTAATGAAGTTCAAATGTGAATTCTTTTAATGATGATGTATTTTGATTCATTTTATACAGATTCCCACTGGGTTTGCCATTATCTGACTTGTCATAATTAATAAAATAAAAATGTGTTCGCAACAACAGAAACGGGAATAATTATGCAACTATTACGTCTACAGTTTCTATAACATGTATAATTACTACGCTAAAGAAAATACCATTCCCAGTGGACAGAAAACTAACCAGGTAAGAAATTCTACACGTAGGAGATAACAGGTTAAGAATCTATGTAAAGGGAAACACAGAAGAGATGATTTTATGATAGAATATTTAGTTAACACGGAAATAAAAGGAGAATCTGAATTGAGAGACAGTAAGAACATATGAATATCTATTTTAGTTAGAAATAGCGAAACAAAAACAATATGTAATTTCCAAAATCTCCGCACGAGACAAGGTCAATCTTTTCAGCTGAGTTTAAGTGGTATGATTCAGTATTTTTCTTCTTCCAGACCGCTTGCTCTACCAAGTTAAAAATTCCCAGTCTGCACGCAAACACACACACACACACACACACACACACACATATATATATATATATGTGTGTGTGTGTGTGTGTTTGTGTATGTGTGTGTGGAGGAAAAGGTAGACAAACACGAAATATTGTACAAAACGGATGTTTATTGTAGGTAGTGATGTTGACGTTATAACGTTTCGGTCTGCTAGACCTTCTTCAGGACGTTGGATTGATTTCTTGCTTCAACGGTGAACATTTCCATACTGGTGAATTGGGTTGTGAATAAGGGGAGAGTGGTCAATTGTTGGTGTTAGCAGGAGTTGGCAGTGGGAGTTCTATTTATTTATTTACTTATTTTTACCCAGATGGGGTGTGTAGCTAGTAAGGCTCTGATAATAATGCCACATGTGTTAGGTGTTGAGAGAAGTCGTAGGTGGGTCATATGCACTGGGTTTGGTGGAGATTATTATTATTATTATTATTATTATTATTATTTGCTAAGTATCGTCTTGCTGTCTCTTTGGTCCATAGCTGTTTGTGAAGGCTATTCTTGGGCATGGGGAAATATTAAGGAAGCTGGATCTACAATTAACATTTCGTGTGTTACTAATGGCTCAGGCTTCGAATATTTGTCTCAATCGTTTCTTGTGGATGGAAGATAGGGAAGTGGTAGTAGGATTTGTTATACAATAGCCCGAAATTAGTTTAAAAAGAGATACCTGTCGAATAGAATAAACCCCAGTTATTTCAAAAGAGGTAGATGAAATATGATTTATCTTAATGCAGTCGTGCACATATATTTATCTTCGTCCCATTTTACTTATATATATCAACCTGTCAAATACTCTAATCTTTTTACCTTTATCTTTATTTAGTTAGGTGTAGACTCATCTATCAATCACTGGTGCGTTTTTATGTAAGCATAATGGCAAAGTTTATATTCAAAACTATATCAATCGTTTTGTTTATCTAGCAAGAAATTTATCCGTATGTAATCAATCTGAATAACTCTATATATTTGTATATCAAATCTGGTCCATTTTATGATAAAAACAAACAAAAGAAAAAGTTTTAACAAATTTGCCATTTTCTGCACTTTATAGATGTTTATCTTATATATATTATATATATATATATATATATATATATATATATATATATATATATATTTACATACAGAGATTGATTTTTCTCGATTTGTTTAGCCTTACATTTAAATAGGCATTCCCGCCTAATTAATTAATTAATTAATTTTCAAAATTAGGTACGACTTCAATTAAGCACATATTCTCCCAAAAATTGTCGGCAAAAAAGCCATATCCAAACACATCGTGTTTACATACTTATCACACACACACATATATATATAAATATATTATATATATATAATATATATATATATATTATATATAAGAGAGAGAGAGAGAGAGAGGGGGAGGGAGGGAGAAAAGAATATTGTATTGGCATAAAATGGCGTCTTTAGATCGATTTAAATATAGAAATGAGGTTACTTGGCAGTTCAATATATCAATGACCCTAAGTTCACGATATTTAATATAATATGATAGAAAATGTTTTCTTTTTATTTACCACTGGAATGATTTTGACACACGTGAAAAATATTGGCGATACATGGGAAATGCTGAGTACCTTGGCAGATGAAAATATTGATCCATATCTGCTGAGTAAGATATATATATATATATATATATATATATATATATATATATATATATTATGGGCATAAAAACCGTCCTAGAACAAAGCAAGTATTAACAAAGAATCATAACTCATATAAAAAAATGATAAGAGTACAGTAATGAAATAATAACAAATATATTGTAAACATAGGGAGAAAGCACCAAAATAATTTTAAAACTATAAAGGAAAAATAAGTAGCAAATCAAACACAATAAAGTAGTACAACATATCACAAAAAAATCCAGTAGATTAGAAATTTAAATCCAACACAAAGAAAGCTAACCTTCGTACCATACCCGGCAAGCCAAAGTAGAATCAGCCAGACTAAACTAATTGCCTCTTCCATGATGCACCACACAGCAGCAGATGCGGAAGAACACAAACAAAACGAGTGGTTTGAAAATTGTATAGGCAAGAAAACTGTCAGTTACCAAGCGGCGTTGAATTCATGCATTCGCTACCTTAACTTATATATATATATATATTATATATATATATATATATATATATATATAATATATATATGTGTGTGTGTGTGTGTGTGGTAAGTATAGATAAAAGGATATGAAAAACATAATATGCTGTTTAAAATGAAAATATTTTTACATCATATTCATTTTAACAGCATATTTTGTGTTTTCATATCTTTTATCTTATATTATATCCATCGGATTCATTTACCTTTCTTTTAACTTATATATATATATATTATATATATATATATATATATATATATACGAAACCGTATACGCAATATATATATATTATATATATTATATATATATATTGCGTATACAGTTATATGCATTTATGTAAACATACAAAGTATATTATATATATATATATATTTATATATAATATATATATATATATATATATAATATATATATATATATATATATATATATATATATATATATAATATATAATATTTGCGTAACAGTTATATGCATTTTATATAAACATACAATAGCATAAATATATTATATATATATATATTTTTCTACGTATCCGTAAAACGAATGTATGTACGTGTGAGGGTTCAGACAGATGGCGCCTACTTTCTGTAATAGTTGAACGCAGTGTGAATGTATTTGCGTGGATGTGTATAACAAGAACGGCTAAAGCTAAAAATATCCTATTTTGAAAGTCTATAAAATATAGCTGTCATGTTTTTTTCTGAATGCTTTGTTTTGGGAAAAAGCGGCGAATAAGCTGCTTTGTAAACAATAGTATCAGAACACTTTAAATTGATTAGTACACTAGAACAAATAAATATTCATCTTTATGCAATCGAGGACTTTATTTTCATTTATCCAATACAATATATATATAGGGTAGCTGTTAAGGTATAACCACACTGATGAGAGGTGAAACCTCGAAACACGTGTCTGTGGATTACTTATTTATTATATTATACTCCCAGTTTGGTTGAGTTCTCTAAATAGGGATTTAATTGTAAAATTCACCGTTCTGGTGTGTAAATAACCCTCGCTTTGAGGACTCTAGTGAATTCATTTCCGCTTAGAAATGTATCAATTAAATATTATCCTATATTTGACAGCCACTTCTGGCTGCACGGGTAAGAAATTTGAACGAAAGTTCATTCAGGTCTCAAACCTGGCCAGGGGTGGCTGTTAAGGTATAACCACACTGATGAGAGTTGAAACTTCGAAACACGTGTCTGTGGATTACTTATTAATTATATATCTATATATATAATACCCCCCACCCCCACACACACACGCAGAGAATTTGAAAGATTTAAGACACAAAGCAGAATGGACGATGACTAACAGCTTCAGTTTCAGAAAACTTCTGTCGAAGAGATTTTATGTCGAAATATTAAGAATATATTAGAGGTTAACAAACAACACCTTAGTTATCTTATTTTTCTTTACACTTGCATTGTCATAGACTTCAAAACCAACCCCCAATTCTGTCTCTCTGTCTGTCTGTCTGTCTGTCTGTCTCTCTCTCTCTCCTCTCTCTCTATATATATATATATATATATATATAATATATTTACTATGAACAAAAGTACTTACCATTTATTTTTATTATCATTACTTTGTTTTAGAGTTTATAGCATTCAAAATCTTTTGCCTGCAGGAACTATACACTCCCAAGCTGCACCCTGACTGTTTGCATCACTCCACTAATCGTTGTCATTGGTACTGCTGCGATTTCATGATGAATAGAATCTTTCAGTTCATCAGTTGTCTGTCCTATGATTAATGACACAAGTCTTCAGTTATTCCCAGAGGAAGTAATCACAAGGGGATATCTCTGTTTGCGTGTTGGCTACGGAATATCATCAGGTAATAAGGTTCGATCTTAAACACGATATTCACTATTCACGGCATTATGATGTTGCATATTCTCTTTACTTCTCTTCTTATTCATATCATAGTTAAAATTATAATTTTCTAAGCCGACCGAACAGCTGTGCTATCTCTTCTATGTTGTCTCTGCTATTCCGGGGTGGTTTTAAAC
>CM042140.1:137687226-137731997 GCA_023376005.1 Doryteuthis pealeii | reverse complement strand
AGAGATAACATTGTGACCTCTTCACCGGTAGTCACCTTTCCAAAATGACAATCAGTAGGGCTTCTGACTAAAAAAAAAAAATTCCTGGTTCAATACCAGTCCTCGTTAAATAAGCTTAATGAGTAGCACAGGGATCTATGCGGTTAAAGTGAGGAACTGAATGGTAGTGGGGCAATACTTCTCAACACTAAAACAATCTCCATGTTAAGCGCCAGTGAAGGGGATATACTCTGACGCTGTCTAGCTGATACCGTCTTAGACCCCGCGACAACTTTTTATATATATGTTATAATAAAGATCAGCAAAAGTGTTTGATTTTAAAAATTTCTCCTATTAGATACGCGATGCAGGAGTCTTTTTAAAGCTTTTTGTATGCATTTGCATTTGTTTGAATAGTTAGTTCGTGCCTCTCTGTAGACTCTGTGATGATGTAATTTCCGAACAGAACTTAATAGAAATATGGAAAGAAAAAGAGAAAGAGAGATAGACATGTCTTATATACCCCTGGAGGTGCTGGTGATTCTGTGCTTACCACTGTAGGAAATGTACTCCTCACGTTTAACTCCTGGATGAGGTTGAATGCATTACACATACGGCTATTACTCGTCGGAAAGGTGTAATACGCATGCACGCTCATAGTTTCACTTATACATGCGTACACGTGCATGTTTATGCATATATATGTGTATGTGTGGATGTATGTGTATGGATATGTGCATATATATGTGTGTGTGTATATATATGGTACATATGCAGGAGATGCGGATGTATTAGGTATGTGTAAGTACCATTATGTATGAGTGTACGAGTACTGTTATGTATGAGTGTATACGTACGAATGAATGTAAGAACATCTGTGCCTGCATCAATCTATCTATGTATGTATGTGTGTGCACGTGTACGCATGTATAAGTGAAACTACGAGCGTGCGTGCGTATTTGCGTACATACTTGAAACCTTTTACCAACCCCGATTAGCTTAACATCTGACCAACTTCCACAACCCCACCCACCGACAGTATACAAAATATGTGAAATTTTAATATTATAATTATTTAACACCCTTCATTGAATCGCCCCACACCAATACACCCCCACCCAAACAGTTGACAGTATCCATTTTTCCTACAGACCTCATGTCAACATCCGTCCAACAAAATACACACACCCACGCACACATATGAATGCGAATACAAACGCTCACACTTCAGTATTGTTCAGACGTTGCACATTCGTAAAACAATGTGAATGTGTGTGAAACTCACCGATTTGTATACATAACCTTTGCACTGTATATAAAGACACATACGCATCCCCAAATACATTAAATACATACGCATATCACTTCATCCAATCATAAACATCTTATGCTCGTAAAAACCTTTTGAATTTTTCGATTTTTTTCGATTTTCCTTGTATTCGTATCAACGTCACCTGATGAATGCATGCGATTTCAGCATGTATGAAACCTAAGGTTGTGACTGTTCTATTGCCATCAAATAAGTAGATATGTAATACCTTTATATATTTATTTTATTATATAATAGCTCTATTCTTTATATCAAGCACTCTCCTAATACTACTACAATTTGGGCACTTCAGTGAAAGCTGAAGCGGTGACTATCCCAGGCTATTATTATATATATATATATAAATATATTATATATATATATAATACTTACAATCTTAAGTTGCTTGTAGTATATACCTGCAGTCCTTAAGTTGCAGAATGTATTTTCTTACAGTCTCAAATTGTATGACCGTTACTACTATATCTAATTCTAAGTAGGCATTTAAAAGAAATACTAAAACATTTAATACACGTACCATACAAAAAATTAATAATATTCGCTCTACATATTTTTGTAAGCTTTTGCTCATTACCAAAAATATTACATAAAATCACAATGTTTTTTTTTACAACTCAATCTACTGTCATTTGTTTTATTATTTGTTTCTTTTATCTATAATTAATTTCAGCAATTTTGATCAGTGAATCCGGAAAACTCTTCTGCTACAATATTAAGCCTTATTTCACTATGGACTCGTTACGCCTTATTATACTCCCACAATCACGCCACACTTGTTACAAACCAATGGACTCTGTCATGCAAAATTAAATAGATCAAAAAGCAATATTTACGTGCAGCCTTATAGAAACCGAGATAAAAATTGTCTAAGTAAAAAGAAACCTTACAAAAATCCCCTAAAAATACACATAAACACGTGGGTAAGGAACTGAAACGCACAAAAATCTGTAAATGATTAGAAAAGGGAGAAAATATATTTTTTTTAAAGTAAGAAAAAAAATAAAGCCATAAAACGCGAAGATATTCTAAAAAAAAGTCAAATAATAAACAAATGCGAGGAAATAAAGAGGAAAATCACCATATGATATCAGGACAGTTAAAGATTAAAAATATAATCATATAATAAGATATCATAAAAAAATGTTGGCTGGTTGAAGAGCTGAATAGAGAATAAATAAGCTAAAGGCTACAATTGTCAGATAAGGTGGCGCGTCGGAGAAGCAATTAAAAACTTGAAGCTGTCAGTGATAACACTCAGAATACTAATGGGAAGGAAAACCGATGTTACATCAGCCCGATTTATTGTTGAACAGGCCTCTGATATTTATATTCGAAGGTCGTAAATAATATCTAGGAGAGAGAGAATAAGGTTATTTCATACATATATGCATATAAATATGCGGGCCTTTCACTATCTTTTTTACTGCTTGTCTAGATAAAAATTTAATACAAATATATCAGCAAATATATACATGACAGGACATGGAACACAGACTATATATGATAGCCACATACTATTAATATATATAATATATATATATATATATATATATATATATATATATTTGTGTGTATAAAGGGTTTCTGTAAGGGTGTCTACTCGACAATGAAGTAGAGTTATGAAACATATGCTCTCCCACAGTTACAGTCCACATTTTCCAAAAAAATAATATATATATTAACACTTAAACAAAATTCAATAGAAAATACTAATAAATACATAAATAAAAAAGGGAAAGAGATTCCATTTCTGGTTTGGTCGATAAATTTCAATCATTACTTTTACTAGCAAAAATATGTCTCCTCCGCCGGGTACGCGTATCTACGTTTTAATGTAATGAAATATTATATTAAATTAGAAAGACTAACGAAACAGAATAAGAGGCTATATGTTTCGCATAGGAATATTTATTTACAATTTAATTTTAATTCCTTTCTATAATAAAGTATACACGAGCTTGCTTTTAATACTTTTGATGAGAAAACAATAATTTTAGATATCCATAATACCAAGTAACTATTCTTTAAAGACTTTTATGTTAAAACATGTATGCAAATCATCCATTATATAACAGTTTATTTGTTAGTGATATATAGCGAACATTGTATGTTTTTCGATAATATGGGCTATTTTGAGGCTGATCTAACTCAGCTGGACTTTAATAGATAGATTATTTATAGATATGATATTAATTAAGATTAACTAATTCTGATGTAATAATTATTGAGAAAATAACGTAAATAATTAACATTGGTGGTTACGTAGTTTTGGTGAGAGACACATAATATCTATTATAATAACTAGCAAATATATGCACCCTCCGGGTGCAAGTATTTAAGTTTTAATATAATAAAATATCATATTAAATTAGAAAGGCCAATGAAACTGAATAAAAATGCAGATAACATGATTTGGAACAGAGGGGGTATGATTGAAAAATAGAACAACTTTGAAACTAACTCTTCCATCATTTTCAATTATGCCTATTCCTAATTTAACTATTTAGTTAAAATAGGAAGTAAAGAATAATATTACAGTTATTTCTTTTTGTTAAGGGATTTCTTTTAAGATTTATTGAAGAGAATTTTGCTCATATTCAATAAGATAAAACTAAACAATTAGAAATCAATAATAATAAGCACATATTTATTAAAATCAATTTTTTAAGATCAATATGCAAATTAACCTTCCCATTCACAGTGTAAACCGCTATTTTGTTGTATATATAAATACAACTGCATGTTATTTGTATGTAGATATGGTCAACAGTCTTAATGATGTAAAACAATTTTATTAATAATTGAGGTTTAAATAAAAATAAAATCATGGAGAATGGGATGTAAATAACAAAGGGAATTGTGATTTATATAGTAATATAGTTTAGGTTACAGACAGAAAAACATACAATCTCCATTATAATAAGATATATCTTGTGTAATTAGTTATGTTTTTAACTGGTTTCTTAATATTATGTCCAACTAACTCAAGCTTATGAATATATTAGTGTTGGTTGGTGTTTTTTTTTTACTGTAGTCTGAGTGACATAATGTCTCCTCAGGTCTCCAAGACTCTCCTATGTATTCTAGCTGATTTTAACAGTGCTTTTAACAGTGCTGTGGTCTGGGTGATCTTAATTATTCTTCAAATCTCCAGTTCTCACACTCTCTTTTCCAGACATTTAGATTGTTCAAAAGACACAAACAACAAGTGTTAGTACCGTCACGTACAATGTTCTTTTTAAGCTCTCTGACTACACCCACTTTCGTTTTATTTTATTTTCATTCTGTGGTCAACTGGAACGGGAAAACATACAAATCAAATTTTAATTATTTTTCGCCTCATAATTCTTTATATTTAACTCACTAAAAGATCAAAAGTGAATTAACAAAAGAGGGTCTTTTGTTTAAAAATAATTTTTGTGTAAAATTAATCCTTTTTCATCATGAGGCACCGAGTATATTCTTGCAATCAGTTAGGCCTTGAAAACTATTGGTCTTCTCTGACGTCTAGTTAATCCCTAGACTATCAAACATCTTAATTCATATAAGTTTCAAAAGATAATAGTAAAATAGTAGGTCATTTAGTAGTGAGTTTGATCTGTCCTATATTTCACCCTTGTGTAACGGTCATCGTTGAAGGTAAAGAAATCGGGTCGAGTTCAAATACATATTGCTTGCTTTGTGGCCGATGCTTTTTGTAAAAAGCACATGGTTTTAAAGTGTATTTTAACTTGGAATATTATAAACATACTACAATTATCCCACCTCACCAACACCAAATTTTAATGTGGGAGCATTTCTATATCCTGTGTTAAATAAAAACTTGTTAATTTCCAACAATGTGGTCTTGCATTTTCATTCAGTACTCCGTATTTTATTTGTATGTAAAAACATAACAATGGTGACAGCGGTGGACTGATATAAGCTTAGTAAATATATATAGTTGGTAAAAAACGAAGCCGTCGCAAACCACCTACTTCTATTTCCACAGTCAGTTGTTTAGAATGATAAAAATTAAGTCCCTTTTCTGTGCACAATTCTTTTATTAATTTCATATTTAACAGATATGCTTTTTGTTACATATATAAGGTACATAGATTGGAACATATGCGCGAATCATTTTCCAACATATGTGCTCGTCAAAACCTCAGAACCAACAGATTAATCTTCAGACTATCTTTCTAAATTTCTAGATCCCCTCGGCCACCTGACTGATTTTTAAATCACCGACAATTTCTCAGATTGATCTCACTCACACCCATTTGATCCAATGACTCTGAGTACGATTTCTTATTCACCTTCGCAAATTTTACATGACATCTAAAATAATAATCTAATTATCTAAAAATATTATTTAGGATTCGTCGGGTTTATCTCAGAAGATTAATTTTTTGCTTAATTTTGTTTTGATTGTTGAAAATCTTTTTTTGTCTGTTGATGTTTTGACTGACAACGGCAGGTGCTCTAGCGCATCAGAGTGCCCCTTTGAGCCACCCCGCTACAACAGATTGTGTGCAGATTCTCCCCCCCCCTTCTATTTATGGTGGCAAAATTAAGACGGGCCTATTGGTAGTTTTGATAAGAAAAGTGTTCGATTCGTTCCAAATTATTATTTCATTTTAACATTTTTATTTTGAATTTATGCCGTTGTTTTCGTGCAATATATGTTAGTGCGAATGTGATTTCGCTATCTACGTAGTCAAGCGACTTATAACTATAGGGAGCGGCTGCTGCTATGGTGATGATGATGATGATGATGATGACTGATTGTGTTAGTCCATGGAGTAAAGCAAGCACAAAAACAAAATCAACTTCAAAGTTGGTGTACATATTGCGAGATGCGCTTCTTTGTATTTTTTCGTCCGGCACCTTTAATGTTCTTCATGTTCCCACTCCTGTGTTGGCAGCTCAAACACAGCTGTATCACAGCCAACGCAGCTCGAATGCTTTCAAACACGGCTCTTGAGAAAAGAGAGCTTTCAAATTCACGTTAGTCCCATCGCTATGCATGTGAACAGCACTAAGTCGGACATGGAAAAATATTGTTTGTCTGTGACATCTTGGTAAACATTAGCCTTCAGACACTTTAACTCATATTAGCCTGGGAAGGGACCACCTGGCTCTTGAGTAATGGTTAACTAATAGTATCACTGAACATTTAACAGTGAGTTCAAACTGCTCCATATTTTCAACCTTGTGGAGACTATCAGTTCTGATATTGGGAACTCAGGCTTATAATAATAGATTTCCGTTAGAACCCAGAGGTTAAGCAATGATTAGGTTGCCCACTATTTAAATAGGTAACCACTTATGAACAGCACATATCGAAATAATATGTTGTGTAACAAACCGAATTAAACTCGGGTAGTATTTTGAAAAAGTTTCTGGAGAAAAGATAAGGGATATTACAGTGACATCTTGACCTAAGTGCCCCCAACTGATAAGTTTTCAGAGTTACGAGTTGTCACTCAGTTGATCTTCTGTTTTGTGTTGAGAGCTAAAATCTGATGTACGAGTCTGATTCAGATGCGCTTATGTTAATAAGTTGACTAAAAATATTTATGTTTCTAAATTTATTACTAAAAAAATATTCATAAAAAAATAAACATTAAATCATATTAACATACTACAGCACATGATTCGTTTCCTTCTTTTTTCTTGTGTTTTTATACAATATAGTGTATATCTAGCAGAATGCCTGATTAGTTTTATGGTGACCAATAGGAATATTTAATTCATATACGACCTGTTCAAATCAACCGGGTTATTCAAATGAACGAACAATCTGGCTCTGGACAAAAATTTCCGGTTGTTTTCGGTGCCGTTAAGAATGCATTCGACCATATTTTCAGGAAAGAAAACATTTAAAAATAGCAATATTTTAAACGAATTATTTGAAAGAAATACTAAATTCTGAAAATTCTGAATTATCCCTTATTGTTATTTAAAAATACGCAACCAAAAGAAAAAGAGAGTTTTTTTTGAGATGTTTGAACGGATTAATGGCATTTCAGTTTATCTAAATGGTGAAATTGATTTAATATACGAGGAAATTAGGTTACAAGCGGAACAACTCATAAGTCAAGGTAACACTGTATATGCTATTGAGTAGGCGGAGCATTCGGTTATTGCTGTGGGGAAAAAGATTTGGTGACCGGAGTTCAAATGCACCTTGCTTGTTTTCTGGCCAATATTTTTGAATCTTTTAAAAAAGCAAATGTTTCTAAAGTGTACTTTGACTCGGACTATTAGAATCACTAGAGAATCTTCCAACATCACCAACACAGTGGTTGACAGATATAAGCTTATTAAATATCTATAGTCTGTTAAAATGTATTCGTTATAAACCAATAATTTATACTGAAATATATCATTCGTTTCTCACTCTATCTATTAACAAAGCTTTTAATATGTCTTCCATGAGTAGATTCGCATGTGTCCAAGTAATTATATTCACGTGCACGTTAATATTTACTGTAATGTTCAGAGAAAATCTAGATGAATAAAAGCAGGTGGTGAAGGCTTGCGTGTTCGTACATGGTCTTATTTACCCAGAAATTCTCTGCATTTCTTCATCATTATCAATTGGCTTGGGTATTCTTCGTAGCCACCAGCAGTCCTTTTTCACTGCGACGTGGTAGAATAAATATTGCCTCCCGAATAATACAACTAAGCAAAATATAACGACACACACACACACACACACACACACACACACACACACACACACACACACACACACATATATATATATATATATATATATTATATATATATATATATCTACATATACAATTTGGAATATTTTTACCTGACGGCTATTAGGAGCTATTCAAATACAAGAATATTCCGGGGGTGATGAAGTATTTATCTTTCCTACAGGCAAAGTTGGGTAATTAATCTTTCGTTGGGGAAATGCTGGTATTAAAATTGTGAATCTTACCACCCTGCTTTAAATTGTATACTTCGAAATAAATTTGCCATTAACTATATTTAACATGTCTGTATTTCTACCAAACCGGAGCTTGTCAAAATGTTATATAGAGACACATAGCAGTTAAGAACAACTTGAGAGTGTCAGAGAATTTACATGGAGTGGATTTACTGGTTTCCATTCATAAATCTCTTTATAATAGGAGAACAAAGTCGCTGGATCTTGTAGTTGCCAGAATTGTTGACATATATTGTAAATAATAAATAAGGAAGCGCGTGGTGTAATGGTTAAAGTCATGGGAAATGGACTCGTCGCCCCGAGTTCAAATCCTGGACATGGTAATTGCTTTTCACTTAGCGCTAATACCCTTCGGAAAGGTATGAATCCTACTCTCCCTCCAGCTATGGGTAAATAGGGCAGACTGGGCTCTTTAACCTTGGTTAGGCAACCGGTCTAGGAGAAGAAAAACTCTGAATTCAAACCTGATAAACTCCGCTTAAGAAATTGATCTTGTGTCGCATCCTGCTCGTGCGGAGGGGTTGGTATGTATGTATATATATATATATATATATATATATATATATATATATATATATATATATATTGTAAATAATAACATATTGGTCAAAATACATTATGACCACATGAATAAATGACGGAACCTGTTGCTTTTATTTGAGTTTAGAGTGACACAGGAATTGCTGACAAATATTAATGTTTGATGCAAGCTGAGGCATGATCAATTTCAGCCGGGTCACTAGCGAGGGAATATGATGTCAAAAAGACCGGAAACCCCAATAATCTAAAAGACATCACTGATAATGCATCCAACCGTATCTTAGAGATGTATTTTTGAAAAAAGTACATCTAGCAGAATTCCTGATTAGTTTTATGGTGACCAATAGGAATATTTAATTCATATACGACCTGTTCAAAACAACCGGGTTATTCAAATGAACGAACAATCTGGCTCTGGACAAAGATTTCCGGTTGTTTTCGGTGCCGTTAACAACGCATTCGACCATATTTTCAGGAAAGAAAACATTTAAAAATAGCAATAGTTTAAACGAACTATTTGAAAGAAATACTAAATTCTGAATTACCCCCTATTGTTATAGGTTATGAGATGTTCTTAGAAAAAAATAAATTATCTAATAAGAAAAAATAGAAGATTACTTAATAATAAAAATACTTCCCTTTCGAGCTCTATGTCGTGGATCGGTTAATTAATTAACGGCCTATTTCTTTGAGGGTGAATGCCGACGGGATCAACGCATCTTTTTAACCTACTATCCCATGAGCTACGGTTCTTGGGTGGTCTCACATTAAAAATACCTTGTGTCACACCCGTATACGTGGGATGCGAGGGAAATATCTACTTACCTTACTAAAAAAAATTTTTTTTTTAAATAAGAAAAAAAGTAAAATTAAAATACAGTGCCATAAACTTCTAATTCTTATCAATGATTTTGGATTTTTAATGGATAAAATAAAAATAAAAATAAAATTAACGAATGTTTACGCTTTGAACGAAGTGATTCGGATCTTAACTTATTAGTACCCATTTGTTATTGTGGGTATTATCATACGATTAAATACTATAATATCTTTTCTGTATTTTGTAAAAATTTTAGTCTTGAAACCAAAAAAACATTTTTTTTAAATCAACCCCACCAAACCAACACTTTCCTTTAAAAAATAATTAAAGAATTAAAGGTACGTTTAAATTTATAGTTTAATGATTATTTTCTCATAGATTCATTGGTAAATCAGTAACGCTTTATCATTGAATATTCAATTAATTCATTTGGTTGTGCATGAAAATCAAACTTTTTAACGAGGGGTGCATCAAGTAAAAAGTATGAGGAGTCCTTCTACAATAGAATTAAAGTAACTTATAAATTTAAATGTTGATGAATTAATAACAGAAACATCTATATAAATACATACATATTTAATATACCAAACTTGTTGGTAAATCCACGCGATGAGAAAAAATCCAGCAAATAGTTTGATTGTAAAAATATACTACCAAACATCAACCGGGTAAAAAAATTTTTTGGGAAAAAAGAAAAGACCAAGATAATCGTACCAACAAAAATAATCTATTGGTACAATACTTTGGCCAAAAGAAAAAAACAATTTATATGCATATATATATATATATATATATATATCCTACCATATCTTAGCCCTGAAGAGCATTAAGCGAAACTTTTAGTAGGTTCATCTGACTCATTAGATTTATCTTTAAATGCAAACATATATATATTTACCAACCCCTCCGCACGAGCAGGATGCGACACAAGGTCAATTTCTTAAGCGGAGTTTATCAGGTTTGAATTCAGAGTTTTCCTTCTCCTAGACCGGTTGCCTAACCAAGGTTGCCCAACTATTTCCCATAGCTGGACCCAAGGGTATTAGCGCTAAGTGAAATGCAATTACCACGTCCAGAATTTGAACTCGGGGCGACGAGTCCATTTTCCAGACTTTAACCATTACACCGCGCGCTTGCCAAATGCATACGTATAGTCGCTGATAGTTTATTAATCTTATCAAGTTTTAGCAAAACTGAGATTAACATTTAAATGTACTATAAAGACGTGTACTGTAGCTGTTGCGAAATTACGTCCGTGTAAATCTGATAGAAAAACAAAAGAAGAATGTAGATAATGATGTATAAATACTAAATATCTTTCTACTCATAATGTTGAAAAATGAAATAAATAATCGATAAATGAATAAATAATCCCCTGTCTTTCCTTCTCAATTCATACATTGGTAAAATATGATGAAGCTAAATAAGCTTATCTTATGAAACTTTAGTTACATTCCCGAATAAAGCGGAAATACGGAAATCGTAAATAGACAAATAGTGAATATGAATTTGAACACAATTCTGATATATGTAATTTGTATATTAGTAGATAGATAAATAAAGAATATGATACTAATAATTAATGATTACTGGACATTGTTGATTTTGAATTCTTTCCTCTCTGAAAGTAGAGTTATGAAACATATGCTCTCCCACAGTTACAGTCCACACTTTCAAAAAAAAAAAAAAAAAGAAAGAAAATATTAACACTTAAACAAAATTCAATAGAAAATACAAATATATGATGAAGGAACAGAGTCTTTTTGGGGAACAGGGTCTGATTATTAGTGAGTTGATTATTCGATGGTTCAGTCACATTTCTTCCAAATTTGGTCAAATAAATTTAAGATCACGGGAATGAGGGTTTTATACGATATGTATATGTGTGTATAACTGCAATATACAATGAATTGACAATTGGAAATTACGAATAGCATGTTTTAATACATGTTGAAACATGTCTATTTGTTAAATCTAGAATTAATACGCGGTGGAAATACCTCTCAAAATGATTAGGCCTCATCAGCAAAGCTATACATAGGAAGACCGCCATGTGCGTGATTCGAACCCTGTCAAGCTGACAGGCGAGGACCGTAACCCCTACACCAACCAGACTCCTAGATTTTTCTTTTTGTTTAGAAGTAGATTATATTCCTCTTATAGTGACTTTTACTACACGACAGTATGAGAAGTAAATAAACAAACGATGTGTTTTGATATGGCTTTTTTTAGCCGAACTGCCGATGAGGCCTAATAGGCCGAAATGTACATAGAGATTGATTTTTCTCGATTTGTTTAGACTGACATTTGAATAGGCATTCCCGCCTAATTAATTAATTATCAATTAATTAAATTTCAAAATTAGGTACGACTTCAATTAAGCACATATTCTCCCTAAAATTGTCGGCTAAAAAAAGCCATATCAAAACACATTGTTTGTTTATTTACTTCTCATATATATATATATATATATATATATATATATATATATATATATATATATATATATATATATATATATATATAATTTGTTACGAATTTATATTATCGCATGTGTTTTGTTCGAGAGATCCGGTTGTTTTTATATTTAGTTTTGTAGTGAATTTAAAAAAAAAAATATTTTGACATAAACAGGGAGATATTGATATCGAGAACAGGTGTGTGAATGCCCATATAAAACTAAACGGTCCCTCTTATCACTAGGGATTTATCTTCCTTAAAATTTCACGCACATCTCCTTATCAGTAATTTTGAGTTCCTAGATAACTTAAAGAAAAGGTGAATGCCTTATTTCATGAAAGAATGTAGTGTAAGAAACACATACTTCAAGAAACACGCATACACACACATACATACAAACACACATACGTATACATATATATATATATATATATATGTGTGTGTGTGTGTGTATTTGGGCCGCATTTTTTTCATTTATGCATGTTGAATTAAACAAAAGACACATCTGTTTAACAATTTTATTTGCAATTTTTTCGACCAACTGGTTTTCTGGACACCTTTTTAATATTTGGGTGGAATTCGTGGATTAGTCCACTAAAGTTCATGTCCCGAGTACTTTCGACACTTCGAAGTGCCATCATCAGGGGTGATGTGTTCCAGTTTTTCAAATTATATTAATGGATGTGAAGGCTGGAAGGAAGAGAATTGATAGGAAAAGTGTTATAGGCATTTTAAAATAATAAAAAAAATAAAGAAAAACTCCAAATACTAGAAGCTTTATACATAAAACAATATAAACCATCCTTAAACAAAATTAATTTCCAATGCAGTACTCCCATTTAAAAAAAAAATTAAAAGAGAATGTTCCCGAGTTCGAAAAGGCTCGCGAGTCTAACAAGAAATATCTGAAGAATGCCAGAGGTTATATCGACCGAAACGTGTAGATAACAATAAAGATGAAAACAATAGTCCGAATAATCCAAATGATATGAATTATTAAGCCTCATCTTAAAAATTCAGAGAAATAATACCGATTATAATATACGAAGGTCATATAATCTTGAAAATAAATATTTATGCTCTGGTGAAATAAACAAATTCAATGATCGAAATTAAACTATATAGATGATAAAGCCCGTTTAACTGTCAAGGAAGATAAATGGTTTTCCTCTTTGAGAGCTTTTAAGATAATACCAGATAAGCACAGTATATCCTATTCCCTTGCTAAATAATAGATGAATAAACATGTAAGTCTGAAATGTCCAGTTTTGGTCAAATATGACCTATTTTAGGATAACAAATGTAAGGCAACCTTTGATCAAATAGATTCAACATATGGCAAGACTTTCAGATTGAGAGATTTAGATTTTCCGATTCCAACTGTCATAGCAACTTTGGATTTAATTCATTCAGGTGAGAGTCCCCGTAGCACAGTGGTTCAGACGCTGAACTCTGACATTGTAATAAACGAGTATGAACTCCACTCGCCAATACGTTCACTTTTGGACTAATATCCCTGGGAATGGAATGAACTCTCACCCCAAGTTATGGACTTAGCACCACTAATGTTCTGCTGCAAAGATAGGAATGGCATTAAGTAGCCCATGAAGGTTGATATGCCATTAAATAAATAAAAACAAATGAAACTTTAATTCAGATCATTAGAAAGGTTTCTTTTATATATATATATATATATATATATATATATATATATATATATATAATATTTTGGTACAGGAAAACTTATATAGTACTAAAATTGGAGGAATCATATGTATGTAGGGAGATCATACCGTTAGAAGATGTTATATTTTATTATAAAATAAAATATAAAATGTGGGGAATACGAAGGCCTTTCGACTGGTTCTTTTTCAAGTATAAACACCGGCGACGAATAAAAGTCAGATTTATAAGAAATATTAAGAATGGAGGTGAACCAGAGGGGGACTATATATATATATTATATATATATATATATATAAGCCTCAGGTCGAATCAGGGTTGGAGATGTCTTCCAACAAGTAAAGGGAGTGTTTGGGTTTTTGTCTGCACAGAGTGGGGCGAAAGAATGAAATATAAGCAGCTTTAAGAAAGGTTAGGTGCTCTTAGACCTAGCTCTGTGCAAGACGGAGAAACACTCGTCAGTATAGTTGGCCCTACAAGCATTTATAGATGACAAGTGTTTTGCTATATATATATATATATAGGGTTTTGTAATTTGCTTGAAGCATTGTGTATATATTGGTTTGTTTGTTGGTTTTTTGAAGGCTGTCCCAATGCGAGTGTAAAGAAAAAAGAAGGTAACTATGATGGTTTTTGTTAACCTGTCATTTTATTCCTTAATATTTCGGGATGAAAATTCCCATCATCAGAGAATACTGGAACTGAAGTTGTCTTATATATATACATATATCAATTAAAATGAGGAAGTGAATCCGACAGTTGATCAGAGAACATTTCTTTTTATGTGGGTCTTAGTTTTCTCTTTTCTGTTTACGTTGCGGATTTTTTATTTGTGTCTTTATATATCATAAAAATAAAGAAACAATTGAAAAGAAAAATTATTCGCATCGTGATGTCTTTATCGGTCCATTGGAGAAAACCGGACGAGGCTAGATTTTCTAAATGTTATACATGAAAATTTTCATTACAGCTCTGTCTAAAGATGTATTTAAAAGTTTATATAGATTCTTCAATATGTCCGTTGTTATATATATATATATATTATATATATATATATATATTATATATATATCTTATTATAATGGAGATTGGTGTTGTCTGTCTGTAACCGAAACTATATCGCTATCAAGTCCAATTCCCTTACTTATGACATCACATTCCAATGATTTATTTTTATTTAAACCTCAATTATTAATAAATTGTTTCACATTATTAATATGTTAACATATCTACATACTAACAACATGCAATTATATTTATATATACAACAAAATTACAGTTGAATGGGAAGGCTAATTTGCATATTGATATTAAAAATGTGATTTTAATAAATATGTGCTTAGTATTATTGATTTCTAATGTTTGGTTTTATTTTAATGAGTATAAGCAAAATCTCTTCAATGAATCTTAATGAATCCATTAACAAGAAAAATAACTGTCATTTTATTCTTTACTTCCTCTTTTTACTATACTTAAATTAGAAAAATAACAATGAATCACGAGAGTGATGGAAGAAAAGTTTCAGTTGTTTCTATTTTTTCGATTATACTCCCTCTGTTTTAAAATCTTTTTATCTGCATTTATTTGTTTCATTAGCCTTTCTAATTTAATACAATATTTATTGCATTAAAACTTAAATACTTGCACCCGGAGGGTGCATATATTGCTAGTATATATAATATATATATATATATATATATATATATATAACTATAGTGTGGGATTGGTACTGTTTCAGCTTTTACTGAAACGGTATGCCAAAGTGTGGTATTATTGGAAGAGTGCTCAATATAATATAGAGCTATTATATAATATAATAATAAATATATAAAGGTTTTATACATTTAATGACATAGGAACAGTCACGACCATTGGTTTCATGCATGCGCAAACATTCGTCAGGTGACGTTGGAGTTTTATGTCCAAATGCAAGGGACATAAAACTCCAACGTCACCTGACGAATGTTTGCGGTTACGCATGCATGAAACCAATGGTCGTGACTGTTCCTATGTCATTGAATATATAAAAGCTTTATATATATATATATATATATATATATATATATATATATAATATATTTAAGAAAACTTCTTCAAATATAAGCTTCTCTAAACAATAATCTTTGCCTGTGCGTTTTCAATTGTAAATCGCATTATTTCGATGATCTCTGTGTGATTTAACAGGCTGAAGTGTATTTGTGTGTGAGTGTATGTGTGTGTGTGTGTGTGAGAGAGAGAGAGAGAGAGAGAGAGAGAGAGAGAGAGAGAGAGAGAGAGAGTGAGAGTGTATTTGCTGGTGTGTTGCATGTATTTCCTTCTCTGATTGCCAACAGATGTCGAGATCCCTAGTATTCATTCTCGACGATTATTTCAAAAGGAATTATCCTTTCTTTGTGTGTAAGACGTTCATATACGCATGCGTCAACATTGCTTATGTTTATATCAAATTATAACATGTGGTTATATCTCCATATGTACAAATGCCTTCACATTGACAATAAATATTCATACATACACACGCGCATCTACACACACACAAACACACATATATATCTATGGTTGTGTGTGTATGTATATGCAATACTTTCCATAAATTCATAAATGTAACTATATATACATTTACCAACCCCTCCACACGAGCAGGATGCGACACAAGGTCAATTTCTTATGCGGAGTTTAACAGGTTTGAATTCAGAGTTTTCATTCTCCTAGTCTGGTTACCTAGTCATGGTTAAAGAGCCCACTCTGCCTTGCTATTTACCCATAGCTGGAGGAAGTATAGTTGGATTCATACCTTTCCCAAGGTTATTAGCGCCATGTAAAATGCAAACAGCTTCGCCAAGGAATTGAACTCAGGTCGACGAGTCCATTTCCTACGACTCCAACCATTAGCCCATGCGCCTCCATAATTTAACTATATAGGAATTCATAAGACGTTGATCAACTTGATTGAACTATTGGTCTATCAAAGTTATCAGCTAATCACGTGTTTCATTGGAGACCTCATTTAATAAATGTCAATATCACCGTGACAAATTATAGAAATTACCTTCTTTCCAATACATTTTGCAGATCTATTTGAGAACCATCGCGCACACACATGTATATTATCTACCCGATATATATATAATATATATATATATATATATATATATATATATATATCGGCCACTAGTTTCGACGAACTTATTCAGCATAACAGAAAAAAAGATGAAAGAAAAACTAAACAGTGCTTCATTTCAGAAATTCACAGATTTTGTTAACACTCCATTTACGATTTTGGATCATATGACCTTTAGGCACCTTTTTTCGATCTCGTTTCATAAGGACATTTTTTTTCGTTTACACCGTCAAGATCCGGTTTGTTTTAACAGATGATTTTTAGAAGCGTTTTCTTTTTTACTTTTTCTTTTTACTTATCTACGTTTTTGTTGTTGTTAATTAAACGAAAGAAAACGTTTTTTATAAACCGACTCTAAATCCCGAACTCACAAGTTTGGACTGCTTATATCGCATCCACCTAACTTTACTTGGCTCCCCTCCTTTTGGTCGATTGCCCACACCTACAAAACCACAACTGCCACAGAACACGCTCCCCACTTCTAATCTACCTGTCTATCCCTCTCTTGATTATATACCCGAGATATGATGTGGGTATATATGAGTATACAACACTATAATCTATTTGGACTTAATATAAAACTTAATTGATTAGCCTAGTAATAAAATTTTGGTGTCGCTAACACCTATATAAATGAATATACAACCACTGGTCACCCATATCTAGTTTGAAAATAAAAACTCCCAAAACTAATTAAAACTCATTAGTCATTATTATATTAAAGTGACTATTTGTGGTATGATTAGTCAACTAGTTTATCACATTTATTTTGGAATTCTATAATTTGTAATATTTTCAGTCTTTGTTCCAATTCTGCATTGATTTATTAAGACTAATTTAGACGTCTTTTAATTGTGTCACACTCTTTCGGTCATCTCACTCTTCAGCTTTTTCGTTTTATATTTTGGCATTTCAAAAAATCTACGTAGTTGGAAAGGCAGGTGTGCCATGCATTTTAAATTAATTGTCTTTGTCTGCATGACATTTAAAAACAAAACAAAACAAATATCCTATTATATATAAGTTTGGCTCAACGTTACAATGAACAATCTCTCAAGATCTCGATCGAAAGACCAGATCTACACCCTATCTGAAGATATTAAGCAAATCACATAAACTTCAATAGAGTTTAATAATTCAATTTTGTTTGAGAAAATTGTTAAATATTAACATTCAATTTAGATGTCAAAACAAAGCACGAGTTAAGATTTTAGCTATGTATCAAAAGATATCTATTAATGTTTTTGAAGTTATTTGATTATTTAGAAAAAAAAATGCCATCTGAAATTATGAGGCAAAAGAAAATAAGCACATTTTACTTTAATAAGAACTTAATACAATCATCAAAAAATGATCAGCGTCTATAATAGAACAAATAACATACGTATATAATAAGTCTTTTAATCATTTACCTTTGAATGTAGTAACCTATGGGGTGGCAAGAGGTTTTGTGTTTTAAGGTTTGAAGGCGGGCTGTAGTTATTCTTGGTGCGTGTTCCTAGGGTTTGCGCTTAACCCCTTCTTATTTGGTGATTGCACTGAAAAGGAAGGTATTAAAGGACCAAAAAGAAAGAGACAAAGACAGAAGGTGGTTTTATGGTTTCTACTTTATTCACCGGTCATGGACACCACGTTGCAAGGAAATATCTCCCTAGCCAGTAGTAGTAACGTCTAGACACGGATAAGACCTCAACTCGAGATGACCGAGAGATTCTCATGGGGTCAGAAGTGGGCCTTTTGTTCGCACATGCGCGGTGGGTTCTTCCGCTGAATGCTTATGGAATTTTGATATTTTTTTAAATTTTAGATAATATTAGATGATATTCAGAAGCCGCAACATAATCAAAAATTACTAACCACTGTGTTTTGCAAAACAAACCGAAACGTTATAACGTCAGATCCTCCAATGAGATATCAGCCATCTGAACAGTTTGTATTTTTCCTTTTTTATATACACCTTCATTATATTTGACAGCTGCCTCTGGCCGCACGGGTATAAAGGCTTGGCGAACGAAAGTTCATTCGGGTCTCAAACCCGGCCAGGGGTAGCTGTTAATATATAGCCACACTGATGAGAGGTGAAACCTCGAAACACGTGTCTGTGGATTACTTATTTATTATATATTACTCCCACTTTGGTTGAGTTCTCTAAATACGTATTTAATTGCAAATTCACCGTTCTGCCGTGTAGCTAACCCTCGCTTTGTTTACAAATGTTTGATGACTCTAGTGAATTCATTTCCGCTTAGAAATGTAGCGATTAAATATTCTCCTATATTTGACAGCTGCCTCTGGCCGCACGGGTATAAAGGCTTGGCGAACGAAAGTTCATTCGGGTCTCAAACCAGGCCAGGGGTAGCTGTTAATGTATAGCCACACTGATGAGAGGTGAAACCTCGAAATACGTGTCTGTGGATTACTTATTAATTATATATATATATATATATATATATATATATATATATATATATATTGCTTGAAGGCAATTACAATGCATATATCGCATGAAATTCGATAATTATAGAAAATAATCCTGACAAGTGAATCCCGGCAAAGGATCGTTCGGTGTGTAGAACATCGTACAAACTGTTTTGACTTTATTAAGTCTCCTCAGCGATGTATACTAACGATTTCCCTCCGACAGAAATCGAAACCGGGACCTCAGCAGGCATAGTCAGAGACCATACTGCCTCGGCCACGATACACACCGAACATTCCCTGCGAAATTAACCTGTCAATGATACTGATACGCCTCTACCATAATAGGTACGGGGACGTTGAGTGAATAATAACAAACCAGGCCTTATGCTCTTCGGCGAAGGGAATAAGATTTTTGGATGTTTGTTTTTTTAGAAGCATTGTTGAATAAAGTATATATTATTACTATCGCTGATGAGACTTAATAAAGTCGAAACAGTCTGTACGATGTTCTACACACCAAACGATCCTTTGCCGGGATTCACTTGTCGAGATTATTTTCTATAATTATCGATTTGTATGCGATATACGCATTGTAATTGCCTTCAAGCAAAAATATAAATAATAATATATACTTTAATCAACAATGCTTCTAAAAAAACAAACATCCATATATATATATATATATATATATATGGTTTGTTTTATCTGTCAAGAAAGATTGCTTATTATCAGTGATAAAGCATATATATATATATATAAATGGTCTGGGTGGCCTAGTCAGTATCAACCAGACAGCGAGGGAGTCTATCTCCTTTTCAATAGCGCTAGACCAAGGAGATTAGTTTAGCATCTGAGTTTGAGCGCCACACCTGCCATGAGATCCTTATTTTACCGCACAGATCCATGTGCTACTCATATGCTGAGTTGGCGAGGGTCGGTATCGAACCCGGGACCTTGTGCTTCCTAGTCGAATGCTCTACCGACTGAGGAAGTTAGGAGATCGCAGACATAAACTCAACGGCGAGCGATTGGTGACTGTTAGGTTTGCCCTATGCGGTATTCCATGATCGCATAGATCGCATACGGGAGAAACTGACAATCGCCAAGCACAGTTTCATTTATTCTGCATGTCATTCTCTAAAATTTTGATTATTAATTTTTCTTTCCCTGTTTATTTTAATTTGTTCCATTATTATTATTTTTTTTATTTTAAAAGACGACATAAATTTTACGTCGTTTTAAAATGTGTCCTCAAAATTAAAAAATCATTATTTGAAAAACGAGATATTCTCTGTCCTGGTCTTAGCCAAAATGAAACCTGAATGAATTGTAATACAAAACGTTAATTAAAACGAAAATATTTTTTTCGGTTTAGAAAATGTTAATGTTTTTATAATGAATCAGTGAAATTATGGTATGACGAAATATGACTATTATTGTGCTCCCAAAAGTATAAGTTAAAAAATTAATTTAAAAAAATATATCTTCATTCAAATTTTTAATTCAAATTTTATGAGTTGGTTTTAAAATTCATTATTGATTTTTTTTCCTGTCTGAAGCTATAAAAATTATTCTGGAAAGTTGAAAGTATTCAAGAATAACTTAATTTAATGAATAACTTCGCAAAATATAATTAGAATTTGATTCGTTAATTATCCGAGTCTAATGGTTTTAAAATCTAAGTATTTCAACTGTAATGTTTTTTTCCTATACCACTTGAGCCATTTTTCCAGTACATCGTAAGAGTGCTAGTCCCTGTGTGTTACGGTATAAGTTCAATAATAAATTCTGTTATTCCAACATAAAGTATCTCACTCATTATTGATGACACTCTTCATGCATCAATGCATATATATATATATATATATATATATATATATATATATATATATATATATGTATGTGCGTGTGTGTATATGTATGTATCTATATATGTGAAGAAAAAGTAACGTGAATCCGACAGAATATGTATATATGTATAGGTTTATATATATCCATATATGTACACGTATATGTATAGTTTTATATGTATTCATATATATTTATGTATATATATATATATGAATATATATATATGTATATATATGTGTGTGTGTGCGTGTGTGTGTATAAATATGTATAGGAATATATATATATATGTATATAAGTATTTATGTATATGTATTTATATGTATATATATATATATATGAATACGAGCATATATGTATGTATGTATGTACATAAGTATATATGTATATATATATTTACATATATTTATGCGTGTGTGTGCGTGTGTGAGAGGGAGAGAGGGTGAGAGAAAGCCTGTGTGTGTGTTTATTGATATAACTGTTTATATTCCTTAAAGAAAGAGTTATATCCAACTGGACAAAACGAAATTAGTTTCGTGCTTGGCCTTTATGGAGACCGTTTCTCGAATGTTCTTCGTTTGACAGGCCACCAACGTGGAATTGATTCTGAGGACACTTGCATCTGTCGGAACCTGTCAGTACGTAAAATCCACCGTGGATCTCATTCATTCGATTTTAAGGACATCATAGCACAAATCCGCATCAGCGAACACGCACAAAAATAGCGTCCATCTCTGGCATGACTCAGAGAGAGAATTTTATAGCGAGAATGACAGCCGAGTCTTATCGGCTTGATTTGAGTTGGCATCCATCTTGGCTAATAAGAGCCAATGTGAGTGACAAAGGAGTTTACTCCATTTTAGGTTTTATTGCTTGTCTAACAGAAAAAAAGGCATTTGATATTAGATGACATACCGGAATGAAAAATCGCTAATAAGTCCAATTTATACAGGAATTGTTGTGTTTTATAGTGAGAATCTATTCACGATTCAAAAACGTATGACAGTTTCATAAGTATGACAAATCAGAACCTGTATAAAAATTGATAAAATAAGAGAGAGAAAAAACAAAGATTAAAATACCCTTATCTAATCGTAAAAATGCAAATATACCAGGAGTAAAAATAGTCGCAAATCTTGTGCACCACCATAAATTGTATTTCTATCTGCCGTAGAAAAAGCCTGTAGACAAAGCATTTAATTTTACATTAAGGGTTACATAAATAAGTGATCTAAAAAAGGGGGCAGGGATTTAAATCCATTTAACAGCTTATGTCTCAAAATGTTAAAAAGCACTCGTCGACCTCAATTTTTCTTAAATATTTGAGTGTAAAAAAATATTTTTCATTTTACTTTTTTAATATGAATCTTTCATGCAAACAACGCAATCATTTGTTTAATGATAATAATAATATTATGGAATATGAAAGTGAAAGTGATACCAATTGTAGTTGGTGCACTTGGAACAGTCCCAAAAGGATTAGAAAAAGGTTTGGAAAGTTTGGAAATCAGAGGAAGGACTGAAACCATTCAGAAAACTGCACTGATGCAATCTGCTAGAATACTCAGAAGAGTCCTGGAGACATGAGGAGACTTGCTGTCACTCAGACTCCAGTGAAAGACCATCAGCTAATGCTGATGTGAAAACTCAAAAGGAGTAAATAATAATAATAGACAAAACAGCAAATATACATTGTGTGGTGACATAAATGAGACCATAAACCATGTATTAAGCGATTGCAGTAAACTAGCACAACGGATTACAAAGCTAGACACGACTCCGTTAGAAAGGTGATCCACTGGAAATTATGCAAAAAAAAAAAAAAAAAAAAAAAAAGTTTTGACCATACTAAAAAATGGTATATGCATAAACCAGTATCTGTTCTTGAGAATAAAACGCATAAAATTATCTGGGACTTTGAGATAAAGTCGGATCACCTTATCCCATCTAGAAGACTATACCTAGTATTGATTAACAAAAAGAAAGATAAATCTGTCTACAGGTAGATACTGCAGTTCGAGCAGACCACAGGGTAAAGATGAAAGAAAACAAAAAGATAGACAAATACCTTGAACTTTCCAGAGAACTGAAAAAATGTGGAATATGAGGATGAAAGTGATACCAATACTAGTTAAGGCACTTGGAACGGTACAAAAGCATTAGAAAAAAGACTAGGGAAACTGGAAATTAGGGTAGAATTGAGACCACCAAGATTACAGTATTGTTGAAATCAGCTGGAATACTCAGGAGAGTCCTGGAGACCTGAGTAGACTTGTTGTCACACAAACACCAGTGAAAGACCATCAGCTAACGCTGGCTTGAAAACCTAACGGGCTATTTTTCTGAAGAGCCAAAGTAATGTCGCAAAAGAATGAGGCACACACTACTTACTATACATATTTTAAAGGTGAGAAAAACAAGAAATCACAATTTAGAAATGGCATGGTTAAACTGCAAAAAAGAAAACGTGTAGCAAGATGGGGATATTATCCTGAGCGAGAACTACTATATCAGAAAAGAGAGGAAGAAGAAATAAGAGATAGTAAAGGTTTTAAAAAACAGTGATGAGCACAAAACCGTTGTCGTGATTTTGACCGGGGCGTGAATCCCCACGAATGGAGAATTGAATGTCAACCGGAAGTTTCGGGTGTTCACCGGAACCGGAAGTCACGTGGTCACGTGGAACGACGAAGAAAAATACCAGCCTCTTTTTTGCTTTGAGAGTCGTAGGGTACGGATCGGACCTTGGGTCCCTTGTGCGATCACAATAATCTAGCAGTGTTCTCTCTCTCTTTCTCTCTGCCTTTCCTCCTCTCCGACACAGCCCACGAGACGCACGAGACGAGCCTAACCTGGAAATAAAAGCTAGCAGCTTGTGACGATACATTTCTCGCGTTGTACTTTTTTATCGACAAGATGACCGCCACGTGCCGAAGACCTTTTTAGTACGGTGAATATATCGCTACCGCCACGTTACGTATATCAGCTTTGGGTATCGTGGATACAACAAATACCGCTACGTTACATACGTCATGATCACCACAAATCATTTAGATGACAAGTTTCTTTCTTCTTGTTAATGAACACTATGTCTGGTCTTCTCTTTCATATTGAGTAATCATTTGCATATCAGATCTCAGAGGATTTCAAGCGTCTCATTTTCTAGAACAGATTCTGGTTTGTTCATATCCATTTATTCAGTATGGCCAATCATTATTTTCTTGCTCAATTTCTAGTGATTCCCCTATAACATCAGGTATATCTGGTGTTATCCTATTGATTGACAACAAGTCTTCCCAGATTTCCAAAACTCTTCTGACTATCTTTACCAATCTCAACAATGCTATTGTCTAGATCAGAGGTCACCGGATCCGGCTCGCCAAGGCATTTTATCAGACTCACCGACGGTACTTGAATTCAGTTTCACAAATCTCCCTAAACCTTTCTGCTAATGATTCGTTATTTGATAATATTTTGAAAATAAATGTGTTGGTTAAATTAGTCTTTGTGCATGTTACGCCACTCATCCCTGAATATAACACGGAAAGACAAATTTTGTTTTACATCGTTTTCTCAGAGCTTTCGTTCTGGCTAGCAAGTAGTGAACACAGTAATAATGTGGCCCGCGCTCGTTATTTTTTAAATTATCCGGCTACCGTGAAAAATGTTTGGTGATCCCTGGTCTAGATGGGCTCGATTTTTCTTCTAATTTTCAATTCATGAAATCTACTTTCCAAATTATTGGGGCCTGTTCCAAGCCTATAAACTACAATTGATATAAACTTTACCCTCATGTTCAACAGTTGTTTCAATTCTCGGGCAAGGTCTAAGTATTTGATCATCATTTCGTGTTCGTTGGTTGTTTCCAGTAAGTTGCGTCTAAAGTTTTATACAAATGAAACAGTTGGCTTAAAAAGGTAAGCATCCTGGTAGCCCATGAGTATGTCAGGATTGAAAACTAAAAGCAATACGCCTTAAACTGTTTTTGATAGAACTATAACAAATCTGTAGAATGAATTGTGAGCTACACAGAAAAAAGTCAAACGAAAACCAACATTAACACACACAATGGAAAATTAGATTAAAATGGTTCAAGGACAAACAATTATGGCATGTTGATAATTTGATGAAGGTACGAGGGTAATCAAAAAGTAATGTCATTTTGTTTAGGACAGGTATACTTACCAACGCAGGAACATGTATCATACATCAAAATAAAGCTGGTCCTCTGTGCATCACATTCCTACTTCTTCACATAGTCGCCGTTTTTCTCAATAGCAATGTTTCACCTTCGGATGAGAGCCTGTATCCCTGTCCCTTAAAATTCTGTTGACTGTTCTTTGAGCCACTTATTCACTCCAGATCCACTGCCTCCATACTCACCAGATTTAGCGCCTTCAGACAATCATCTATCCGGCCCATGAAAGAGGTTTTGAGAGCCAAACAATATTCCAGTGAAGAGTGTCCGTTATATTCAATAAGACATAGAAATAATATATATATATATATATATATATATATATATAACTGTTTATACAGGATACGTTCATTACGGTTATGTATTTGTAAACGTTTATGTATTTGTAAACACAGTTTACAAATATATAACCGTAACGTGTTTGCTTACAAACACATCAGAGGGATGAAATAGTATCCTGAAGAAGGCAAAAGCCAGAAACCTCTGTAAAAACAGTTATATTTAATAAATAAAGCTCTTACATTTGTAATTGAGCACTTTATTTTCCTTTATTTCATCTCGGAAAAATTACCAACATATATATATAATAGTCATCCACAGACACGTGTTTCGACTTATCAAGTCTCTTCAGTGTGGCTAGACATTCTGAGTTACCTACAGCTGGGATAGCTCCAATCGATTCTGCGTCAATCGGACAGCTTAACCGCTCGGCCATCGTAACCCACTGAATGCGAAAGGGATTTTAAATGTTTTAACACACATCTGTATGTATGTAAAGACCGCCATAGAGTGCTCCACCCCATTTATAGGAGAGCGTTGCTTTTAGACTTTAGCTGGCGGTCATCAGCGAGATCCCCTCCAAAGTGCTCAACCCCAGGGGATGGGGAGCATATATAGTTTGCTATGAGCAAAGAGTAATCAATATCATTGGAGAGAAGATATGAAGTCAACGGCGTTCTGCAGTTTCTCGCCAATGCGATTTTCAAACCAAGTGTTTGGTTTAAGGTATATTTTAGGTTGACATAATTTTTAGCTATTAAATACGAATATTTTCTGTTGTTAGTTTATTTACTGCTAAATAAAAGCCCAATGGGAACAAACCCTAATTGTGCTAATCCCAGGAATGGTAGTTTTTCCGTTATCTATTGATATTTTGGCCTGGTATCATGATAGAGTTCACTTTACACATACCTCTCCGATATTTGTGTGTGTTTTTTTTTGTGTGTGTTTTTATTCATATATATATAATCCAAAAGTCCAGAGAATAAATCTTCCTTACGACACAAGAGTTTTATTTAAAAAAACAAGTCGCAGTTTGAGAGCTCAATGTGTGCTCTTAATGCTAGAGTCACAGAGCAAATATATAAGTAAAGAAATGACAAAAGACTTAGAGATTTAGCATAAATAGTCTAACTCTCCCGACTCGTCAGATGATGAGTCGGGAGAGTTAGACTATTTGTCTAAGCTCCCTGAAATAGACTATAAAGCTAAATCTCTAAGTCTTTTGTTATTTCTTTACTTATATATATATATATATATATATATATATATATATATATATATATATATATACTAGCAAATATATGCACCCTCCGGGTGCAAGTATTTAAGTTTAAATGTGATAAAATATTAGATTAAATCAGAAAGGCTAATGAAACAAATTAAGAATTCAAATAAAAAGATTTGAAACGGAGGGGGTATAATCGGAAAATAGAACAACTGAAACTTACTTTTTCATCACTTTCGTTTTCCAATGCTAAATTTTCCTAATTTAACTATTTAGTTAAAATAGGAAGTAAAGAATAAAATTACAGTTATTTCTTCTTGTTAATGAATTTCTTTTAGGATTTATTGAAGAGATTTTTACTCATATTCATTAAGATAAAACCAAACAATTAGAAATCAATAATACCAAGCACATTTTTATTAAAATCAGTTATTTTAATATCAATATGCAAATTAGCTTTACGTTTACACTGAAAACTGGTATTTTGTTGTATATATAAATACAATTGCATGTTATTAGTATTTAGGTAAGGCCAACAGTATTAATAATGTCAAACAGTTTTATTATTAATTGAGGTTTAAATAGAAATAGAAATCATGGAGAATGTGACGTCAATAACTAAGGGAATTGTGACTTGAGTAGTAATATAGTTTCGGTTACAGACAGAAAAACACACAATCTCCATTATAATAAGATATATATATATATATATATATATATATATTTAAGACATACGCACATATTTTTTTAAATATATATAAGGAAAGTTTTTTCTCCAGTGCTTATGTGTGTAAGCGTGTTTTTTATACAGAGACACAATTTTATGAGAGAATACTCGTTGTGTCTTGAAAATAATATTTATCTTCTAAAACAATATTTTGTTTGATTGTATTCAGTTGATGGTTTGGACATTTTTTCTGCCTAATCAAACCTCTTAATGGCTGAGTTGTTGACAGTGAGTCTATCAGCAACTATCATTTGTGGCTTTGATTTTTTTACTTTGAAATTTAACTGAGTCTCTTTTAAAAAGGAAATAAGTTTGAACAAACTTACTTCGGGCTGGGATTGGAAATAATTCGGCTTGATTATAGACGTTAGAGGAAGAATATTTTTAAAAAAGAAAAAAAAGGGTGTTTACATTGGGGAAAGTTAATCACGTCTGTACCCAAAACATTGAACTTCCTATTACTATTTAAAGCAAACAACAACAACAACAAAAAAAAAAAAAAAGAAAGAAAAAATCAACCCCCGAAAATACCCAAAATAAAGAACACAAAGACATGTTGACACACGGTTGCTCTCCTCCCTAACATTCTGCCATCCCTCTCTCACTATCTCTCTCTTTCTCACTATCTCTCTCTTTCTCTCTCTCTCTTTGTATATATGTATATATATATATATATATATATATGTGTGTGTGTGTTATATATATATATACACAGAAACTCACACACATATATATCTATACATATATAGATGTAAGGTATCCAAAACTTGGTAGTAAGGGATGCTTCTATATGTATTTTCTAAGACACATTGTATTATTATTGTATTATCCAGTATGTATAAATACAGTGAAACTTTAAATCACTACAGAGAGCTCAATGTATAATAATCTTTTTAAATTATATACAGAGCAATATTTATTCTTTGAAAGGAAGGAAGAGCTCAACACCGTTATTCCAAATTATTGATGATTATCCATCTGATGAGACTTGATTTTGGGGAGCTTTGTTAAATCAACTTAGATTTATAAAGGCCCCAATTTTGGTCGAAATAAATTAATTATGGAATAACGGTGTTGGGTTCTTCCTTCCTTTCTAAGATATATATATATGTATATATGTGTGGAAATATCTAGTCCACCACCGGACTACGGACACCTGGGAGTGAAAGAGAAAAGAGAAAGAGGGGAGTAAGGGGAGTTAAGAGGAAAATAATTTATCAAATTTATTTCTGAGAAAGGTATCAAGCAAACTATTCTGATTCCAGCTAAGAGTAAATAATAGGGTAGACTGAACTCTTTTATCTTGTTTAGGCAACCAGTGTAGGAAAAGGAAAACTCTGAATTCAAAGATGTTAAACTCCGCTTAAGAATGTGGCCTTGTGTCCGGTACTGCCCGTGCAGACGGGTTGGTATATATATATGTGTGTGTGAGGTAGGTAAAAGGATGGTGAACAAGAAATGATAACTCAAAACAAATCTAAGAGTTGAAACGTTTCGTCCGATTCATACGGACTCATCGGTCAAATGATTTTTATTGAAAGCAAAATTACGTGCAAGTACAAGTGAATTTGGTGGGGGGTGAGTTAGTAGCGGAAGTGAAGGGAGGGAGGCTAGGGGCAGACATGAATGAAGTGAGGGTAGTTTACAGGAAGTAAAGAGAGGATGGGGGTAGATCCTTTTACCTACCTCATACTGTCGGATTCTACTACATCCATCCTATCTCCATATATGTGTGTGTGTATGTGTGAATGTACGTGTGTGTGTATATATATTGTGTGTGCAAAAACAAAATAGAGTGGGGAAGGCAAATATTAAATTGATTAGTTATCAAGGAAATGTAAAAAGTATTAGAATGTGATTTAAAAAAATCTGTTTTTAAAATCCCTAACCTTTTTTGTCTGTAAATAATAAATATCAAAGGTATACACTGATTATTATACGGGAATAAAAAACTTATTCCTACCCCTTCCCCTCTCTCCCTATTATATATCTACTACGTAAATAGGAATTTATCTCTACAGTGGAAGAGGAAAGTGATGTTTCCGTGAGGGTGGGAGAAGAGGAGTAGAAGTTACGCTGAAATCAAGTAACAGCGAGAGAACGTCAACTCACTAACGCTCAATCTAATTGTTTGAAAATACTCTTACGATATATAAATCACTCTGAATGAAGAAAGCTGGATGGAAGCACTTATACAGTGATTGATACTACCACACAAGAAATTGATCTGACATAAACACCTAGCAAAGTTTCTAATTAAAAATCAATATGGGCACTCAGGATCGCTAGCATTTTCAGACGCACTCTGGAAACTGCTATTAACCCCGCCTTTCCGGATTTTACCGGTACCGCTAGTATATTATAATTCAGCTTATCTTTCTCCATTCGCACATAATCTCCCTACAAATCTAGTGTGTATTTTTCCCTTCCTCTCAAACAATTGGGGTATTATTCTACATATTTGCTGCTTCTTCTGAAACGCTGTGTTTAATCTCAATGGAATTGATTGGTTGTTTAGTAGATTTGTCTTACGGCATATCAACCATAACAAATCAAATCACTTTTGATAAACAAATAACTCAGGCTGCTTACAGTACCTGCAGTTGTATAAGTGGTCACCCAGTTGAGTATTGAACGTGTTCAACACTGCTTAACTTCGTTAATCAAGCGGGAACCGGCGCCCTTCAGCTTGACTTGACCTTTGTAAAATGAAATTGCTTTGTGCTAACTTAATCTATCCTTACAATTGGGTTAGTAGACATAAATATACCTATAGCTCTGCTGATGAGGCCTAATAGGCCGAAATGTACACACATAGATTGATTTTTCTCGATTTGTTTAGCCTTAACATTTAAATAGGTATGCCCGCCTAATTAATTAATTATTAATTAATTAACTTTAAAAATTAGGTACGACTTCAATTAAGCACATATTCCTCCCAAAAATTGTCGGCTAAAAAAGCCATATCAAACACATCGCTCGTGTATTTACTTCTCATATATATATAAGTATATTGGTTTGCTGAACATCTGATAAGCTCTGAGACCCGATGGGCTCTGGAGTCCTGATAAGTTCCACAATGCGCTATAGTAGAATTCAATGATATGTGTATTAATTAATCTTTTTTAATTAGTTGAAATAGATCACTAATTAGGACTGAGCCTATTATAGCAGTGACCACCCCAAGCGGAGTTTAACAGGTTTTCATTCAGAATTTTACTTCTCCTAGAGACTGGTTTGCCTAACCTGGATTAAAGAGCCCTGTCTGCTTTACTATTTACCCAAAGCTGGAGGAAGGAGTAGTTGGATTCATACATTTCCCAAGTGTATTAGCACTATGTGAACTGTAGCCTCATCTAGGATTTGAACTGGCGCGAAGAGTCCATTTCATAGGACTCTAACCATTACAACCACGCGCATCTAAGGTGAATAAAAACCTAATATTGATGAAATTCGAGTTTTTGCTGCTTGTAAATAAATCTATTCCTATAAAAAATATGTTAACTTATGAACAGATAGCATAGGTGTAATATTGTGGCTTGTGGCTGGACAGAAAATCAGATGAAATAGCAAATTCGGGTTAAATCGAATTTAACGGACCTAAATTTCCACCATCGTATATCACCCACCGAAAGAAAAAGAAATCAGGGAATTAAGCGAATTTAATGAAATTTTCAGTGTTGATATATAATGAATAAAAATATAATGCACCAGTTTTTTTATTTAAAAACTTTTACATATTTACAAGTCAGTTAACTTTAAACCACGTATCTTGAGGCGTGACCACAGATTCTCAAGATACGGGGTTCAAAGTTCCCTGACCTGAAAAAATGTAAAACTTTTAAGATAAATAACTGTGCATTATATAATTTTATTCATTAATATATCAACACTGAAAATTTCATTTAAATTCGATTAATTCCCTGAGATTTGGTATTTTTTTTCTTCGGCGGGGTGACATACGATGGTGGAATTTTAGGCTCGTTTAAATCGATTTAAATTCGTCTAGAAAGCGACGTTGTGAATAAAATATCTTGGACAACAAAATTATAATGAATATCATTTTTTGTCAGCAACAGCTCCGAGTTAACAGACTTAGGGTCTAGAGTGAAGCAGCAAATTGTCCAGCAGGGACCCTAGAGTGCCTGAACGATTTGGTTTTTCGTCAGACTACTGTCTGCGTGAAAATGTTGTCGATTTTAGGCTGTTTAATTCCTCTTTGGTTTGTCAGATCGTCAATAATTTGCTCATATCAATTGTAAGTTCCACTTGACCTGGTTCAGTAAGTTTACTTGACTCATAAAGGCGATAACTCATATATCGCTACACAAGTAAGAAACTACAGTGGTAACTTATCTTACGAGTGTCCAAGGTTACGCGTCAATTTTTTGCTTCTGTTTTTTGTTTCTGTTTGAGAGCAGAATTTTGAGTACGATTGAGCTTCAGATACGCTTAGGTTAATAAATTCACTAAAAACATTTAAGTTTCCAAATTAAAGAAAAATGTTATTTATAATGAATAAACATTAAAGTATATTACAGTTCATAATTCATTGAGTTCTATTATATTATGCATTGTACAGTTTCTTTGCTCCCCAAAGAAAACTTTTGCCGCCATAATGATGCTCTACAAAGACACTAAAGCGATAGAACGCTCACCTGATGGAGATACAGATTTCTTTGACATTGCCGCTGGGGTCCTATCGGGAGATATTTTGGCTCCATATATATTCATTATATGCCTAGACTATGATTCCGAACTTCATTAGATACCATAAAAGAAAAAGGTTTCACACTAAAAAAGGCAAGAAGCAGGCGATACCCTGCACAAACTCTCACAGATGTAGACTATGCTGACGACCTCGCACTTCTTGCAGATACACCGACACAGGCTGAGGCACTACTACACAGCCTGGAGGAGGCAGCAAGGAATGTCGGCCTCTATGTGAACTCTGATAAAAACAAGTTCAAGAGCTTCAAAAAGCAAGGAAGACATCCCACACTAGACGGTCCGGCCTCTTAAACCAGTGGAGAAATTCACATACCTAGGTAGTACTATTTCACCCACAGAAAGCGATGTTAACACACGAATAGGAAAGGTATGGTTGGCCAACAATAAACTATCAGTCGTATGGAAATCCGACTCCCCTGCCAAGCTAAAGAGACGAATCGTCCAGGCTGTGGTCATATCGGTACTGCTGTATGGCTGTTACCACACTGGACCCCAACGAAGCGCCTTGAGAATAAGCTAGATGGGAGCTGCACAAGAATGCTGCGAGCAGTCCCTGAATAAGTCGTGAAAACAGCACCCAAAGAAGCAACTGTATGGCCACCTGCCTCCTATATCAAAACCATACGAGTAAGGAGGGCTAGGCATGCGGGCCACTGCTGGAGAAGTAGGGATGAGCTCGTAAAGTGACGTACTACTGTGGAGGCCAACGCATGGACATGCTAACGTAGGCCGCCCAACCAGGACCTACATTGACCAGCTATGTAAGGATGCTGCGCGGAGAAGCTCCCAGAGTCGATAAATGATAGGGAGGGTTAGCGAGAGATCGTCATGGATATCCGTGCAAATTGCGTGACATGATGATGATGTATTGTTCAATACAGTGTTATTTTTCTTACTTAACATAAAACGTAACAAAAAAGTAAGGTCTTCTGGGGGGGGGGGGTTAAGTGGAAAAGATAAATGGTATTTCAGTTTATTTCAATGGGTAAAATTGATCTGATACACGAGTAGTTTGACTTACGAGCAGAATTATTTAAACTCATAAGTCAAATTACGACTATACCGAGTAAATTTCAAAACACTTATAAGATTTCGCGAGCATTGTGCAAACATTGTCGCTGTAAATATTTGCTTGATGTCATACAATAGTTGATCTGTGTTCGGTATCACAGACATATTAAAAGTTAAATTATAATAAATGTCATGAATGAATTTAATGACAAATGTAATTATTTCCGTTTCTTAATAAGATGTAATCAATACGTAGACATTTATTAATCTGTTTATAAGTTTGTATTAAGTGTGCATTATAGATTAGTTTTCATAAAATGAGCATTTTCATATGACTGTCTTTCTCTGTCTTTGTCTCTCTCTCTCTCTCTCTCTCTCTCTCTTCTCTCCTCTCTCCTCTCTCTCTCTCTCTCCTCTCTCTCTCTCTCTTCTCTCTCTTAGTTATTGCTTCTCATAATTTTTGTCGTCTTCTAACGTCTAAGACTGTGTCGAGCTCCCTTCAGATTGGCGACAATCTTCTTCGGATCTGTCTCTCTCCTAGGAACCATCTTAGTTATTATTCATTATGAATACGGTGATATATTTACACATAACTTTTTCCCTTATCCCATACTTTAACCACCTACGATTGGAAGAACTAGCACAATGACACAGAAAACGTACGGGCCCAATTGCCACCGGCTTTACTCTGAGTTAACTAGGTCTAAATTCTAAGTCTCACAGGGTCTCATCTATAGTGAGAGATGGCAATGAAATTACCTCGCGAGGCCAATCGGTTTGTGCACATGTCTTGCGTGCAAGATGCTCACCTTCTCTTCAATGAATTATAAGAGATAAGCGGAATGAGCAGTACTGCCCAGTACAGATATTGAACCTCCAGGTTATGAGTAACGTCTCTTAGTAGGTACCCTTTCATCCCCGTTGCTGGAATGGTTCTGTCAGTGGTGGAGAATAAAAAAGCCAAGGCAGTTTCCTTTTGTCAGCTTGGGAGAACCTTTGCCAGGTTATTACTACTTTTATGCCAGTTGGGGGATCGTCTTACAGAATGGTCATAGGATTTAATAGAGTTGACTAACGTGGCGAGAAATCGAATGAACTGGCGAGGCAGAAATTCACTGTTCGACTTGGCTCTGCGAGTGGACTAACGAGAGCTGTTTCCAATACAATAGTTAATTTTACCTGAATATAACGTGGCTAATTTACTAAGTCACGTCGCAAATGATTATATAAACATTTACCGGCTTGGTGACATTTACCTACTAATTCTGATCTTTTTAATATATTATTCAGCTGATCGATAGAATTTGGAAAGCCTGATGATAAATTTTTTCTTCCAAGCACAATTATATATATATAATATATATATAAAAAGAAGGTTTGCAAAAAGGATTATGTATTTTTTAATAATTTTATTATCTTACATAATGCGACACGTGTTTCAGATCTGTTATCTTCTTCAGGCATTATTAATCAAAAAGTAAGTTTACAAAAACACACACAACCTATCAAATATCAGACACATTCTGCCAAAAATATAATAATTCAATGCCCGAAGAAGATAACAGATCTGAAAACACTGTCGCATATGTAAGTTAATACAATTTAAAAAAAAAAACATAATCCTTTTTGCAAACCTTTTTTTTTAATAAAATATCTATTTTTCTCCCGTTGGAAACCATAACAACACTTTATATATCTATATATAATATTATAAAGTGAGAGAAAGAGAAAGAAACAAAGGAGAATAGCACTTTGTATTAAAAGATGACTTATTTTGATATAAATAGTAATGTTCTGGAGTGACTATTGTCAATATCACTCGAACAGCGAGGGAGCATATTCTCTGTTCGCTTGCGCTAGTATCAGGGATATTGTTTTGCTGAAGCAGCTCACTACATCACACTTTAGCGACAGATCAGATTACTTGTTCACAACACCCAAACAAGAATACTTATTTGATCATAATATCCATATTGAAAATAATTACTTTTCAATTATCAAGTCAGTACACATGTCTCAGAAAATCCTTCTTTTTATCTATCTCCCCTTTCTTTATCTCTCTTTTTTTTTCGCAGAATATTTCGGTGTCTTTTCCGGAGTCCAAGAAAAGAACAACTCATTTTGTTTTTAGATCAAAGAAAGTCTTCATCGTTGTTTCCGATTGAAGGTTTCAGTTCTATCTTGAAGCTGGTTGGGACCAGTATTCCTTTACATATATTTACCGACACAGATCAATTCAATAAGATGAGTTCAGAGTTTTCCTTCTCTAAGACAGGTTGCCATACCAAGGTTAAAGAGCCCAGTCTGTCCAACTATTCATTCATAGCTGTCGGGAGAATAAGATAGATTCATACCTTTATAAAAGTATTAGCGCTAAGTGAAATGCAACAGGATTTGAACTCAGGTCGACAAAATCCATTTCCTTCAATGATAACCATTACACCACTGTTGAAGAAAATTTTCTATTAAGGCGTGGTGCCAGTTCCCTGGTTATACTTATAGACTGGCCAAGGTCATCGTGATGGACTTTTCTGACCAATCACTGCAGTACTAGTGGCCCGATAAAATACTTACCCCCCCCCATGTTGGTCACACATCAGATATACACTCTTGGACGACGCACATAGGATTGCCGGGATCTTTACCAATATCCACGAATGACTTATACGATTGCCAGTAACTCAGGACACTTTAGTAACCAAAGGATTCACATTGTCGACGGATTCTTTATCAAGGATTCCACCAGATAAGCGCTTCTTGCTATAAAACCCGAAATGGCCCTTAAAAGCTTAAAACCACAGCTTCATTTTCTCTTCCTGATAGCGTAAGTGACTTCTATCCTGTCCGTGTAGTAGTGACTAACCGTGATGAATTGCAACATCCGTAGTAAGTGAGTTTCGAACTCCAGTGTGCTATTATGCTAACTTTAAAATAATGACTTTGGACCTTCCTCATTACCCAGCTATGAGGTAAATAGTAACGCACTAACTTTTTCCTACAGGCTTTTAACGTATTAAATCACCACCGAAGTTTTTATATGCCATTAAAAAAAGAAACCAAAACCAATAAATCTGTAATTCTGTGGGAGATTTCGTCATATTTTTGTGTTTGTTTGTGTTTGGATTGATAGCTGATAGAAATTCGAGTAATGTTTTCCTGTGTTGTTTTTCCTTCTCTTGTTTTCTAGTTGAATATTAGGAACCAAGTCATAAGACAAATACAATATTTCTCTGAAGTTATGTATTTTTAAAATCTTAATTCTTTAATTTTATACCACATACACAGCACACGCACACACATACACCACACACACCACACACACACACACACATATATATTAATATTATTAATATATATATATATTATATATATATATATATATCAGTGGTGACCCTAAGGTCTGTATCAGTCGGACAGCCGAGGGAGTGTTCCCCTTTTCTTTACGCATCAGCTCCTTTAGTTTACCGCAAGATCCCTGTGCTGCTCATACACTGAGTTGGCCAGGGTAGGTATCGAGGTTCTTAGGCTGATGCTCTTACGACTGAAGCTAAAAGCGGCCCCTTATATATATATATATACTATTGCAATTTCACATAGTATGAGTCAAAGAAATTACTAATTTGCCCAATAATAAACCAATTCTGATTGTTAACTATTGTTATTTTAAACTGATATAAAAAAAAGTTATCTCCCCTCCCCAACTTAATGGACTGTTCCTAGCAACAGGCAGCAGCAATAGACTTGTATAGACACTATTTAAACAGTTATTATTTGTCCCAAAATATTTAGCCATGACTTGCCTGGAGTCACTAAACCAGACAGAGACACTATTTAAATAAAAAAATGATTAATAAAGGACTGACCTTGTGTCACATCCTGTTGTGCAATAAATAAATAATGATTAATAAAGCAATAATTCTGCAGTGACAAACCAAAATATTGTGTTTATAACATAGAATATTTAAACAAAAGAAATTGCTGAAGATAGTTTTGAAATGTTTTTTTTTTTAAATGAACTTCAGCTTAGATGAAATATGGACAAACATTTTTTGATGATCTGCTTTTGTCTGAACTTTGATATAATGTTGTTATGCTTGATGATTTTGCTCATAAACTGAATACAAGCCAATTCAATGGTTCACTTTTATCTACAACAATTTGGAAAGTGTGCCTAAGCCTAGAAAAAGGGTTCCCTAAGAGTTTGATTTGTTTTGTTTTATGGCATATCAACCACGGTGGGGTCATTTAATGCCAGCCAGATTTTGAAAGATTTGTATGATAATTTGGAAGAAATTTTTTAAACTCAAATTTTTTTAAAAAAAACAAATTTTCTATGTAACCTAGATGGGACCCTAACAGGTACTCCACTCCAGGTCAGAGTGGACCTGAGATCAATGGTGATGAAGGGGTGTTCCACATTCCGACCCTGCATCAAACTGGAACCTCATCATCAGAGTTTTAACGTCATATCCAGGACATGAAGACCCTCAGCCCCACCTTCTAGCGCCCATATGATAAAAAGGGTTGGTGCTTGTCATAAGAACAATAGGGTCAGGATAATCATATAGGTGCTTGGGCTAGATGTGATTATCTGATTGATTGAGGGTGCCTCTTCGACAACCTGTCTAGCTTTTAGTGGAGTGTTGCCTGTCATGGACTGCTCATCTCTCCATGAGTTGACAGAATCCAACCAGAAAGCAAAAGTGGACACCAGCAGTTCACTGTACTATAGTAAATTCATCACACTATTTTTGTACAGTTTAATGATTGGTGAGGAAAATAGATGTTTTACTAGAATATAAAATGACACAAACAATAACTTAATAATTAGCAGATAGGCTAAAAGGCAAAACCTAAAATGAACATCCATCAAAGGCAAGTTTGGCGTTTGGTGAAAACTCTGTTCACAGTCAACTAGTGAATGGTTGCACAGTTTTTGTAGCAGAAAAAACAGGTTGATGCAAAAAAAGGGCCTAAAGTTGGTGTAATAAGTAATTGAGAGTTACCTCCCCTATTTATGATTACCTCCCCTTTTGGAGAACTCTGTAGTAAATATAATCTTTTTAAACTCACAATACGTGTAACAATTATTCTAAGCAGAATAAACCTTTTTAAGTCTTTCGTTAATGTCTTTTGTCATTACAGTTAGGTATATTTGGTGCAGTATGTGCACTCAAATTAGTAATTTTTTCTAGGAAGAGTTATATCCTCTTCATCAACATTAAATGTTTGGAGAGGAGATCTGCCACCATAGGTTCAAGCTAACAAAATCTGTGTGGTAATCATTTTACTAATTTGCATAGGAGTGATACTGGTCAGATATTGGCCAATAATCAGCATGGGTTTGAAGTGAAGACAGCCATATAACACTGAGTTTCCTCAGTTGACGTAAAGCACTCTTGACTTGCGGACAGTATAAAAAAGAGTTGGATATTCACATTCAGATTTGGTAATACTGACATTTCTTGTTCTCTTTACTGCCTTTTTGCTACAGTTTTCTGTCTTATTGGTAACAGAGTAGCAGTACCTGTTAGGGTCCATCTATAGGTTAAATAGATTTTTTTTAAATGAGTTTTAAAAATTTGAATACCCAACAACAATGAATAAAAAAAATCTCTTCAGCATAAATAACTAAGGGTCGCATTCTGTAAAATCCAACCGACCAACCAACCATCCTTATGGGTAGATCAATGTTTTAAGATATTATTTCATACTTGCTTAAATTACTAATATATTTTTTAAATGTATTATTACTTATATTGGATCTCCTGTTGTACGTATTAGTTGGTTTCTATGAAATAAAAACCATTTCTAACTTGCATTTGAAAACTTTGGTGTTAGTCACTTCGAAAAGTTTCACAATTTCGTGTAGATCAATGTTTTAGGATATTTCATACTTGCTTAAATTACATATATTTTTTTTAAATGTTATTATTACAGGATATAGAGCTTCTTGCAAATACATCTGCAACAGCTAAATCACTGCTGCATAGCCTAAGAAGGTAGCAAGCAGAGGCATTGGCCTCTATGTAAAGTCACAGGAAACTGGGTATATGTGTTTTAAAGAAGATGGAGACATCTCCACACTGGATTGTAAGCCTCTGAAATTAGTAGACCAGTTCACATAACTAGGTAGTAATATCTTATCTACAGAAAGCTATGTCAATGTATGCATAAGAAAGGCATGGACTGCTATAGACAGATTATCGATCATATGGATATCTGATCTCAGTGAAAAGATAAAGCAAGAATTCTTCCAAGTTGTAGTCATATCAGTACTACTGTACAGCAGCACCACTTGGGGTCTAAAAAGTCTTTAGAGAAAAATCTAGGTGGGAGCTACATCTGGATGCTGCACACTGTCTTAAACAAGCCTTGGAAGCAGCACCTCACAAGAAAGCAGTTGTATGGCCACTTGCCCTCTATCACACAAAACCATCCAAGTAAGACAAACAAGACATGCTAGGTACTGCTGGAGAAGCAAAAACAAACTCATAAGTGATGTTTTCCTGTGGGTACTACATATGGACACACCAGTGTAGTGTGGCCAGCTAAAACCTATATCAAACAGTTCTGTGTGGATTACGGATGCTGTGAGGAGGACCTCCCAGGGTTGATTACCGATAGGGACGGTTGGTGAGAGAGTGTCATGGATATCTGTACTGCCAGCAAAACCTGATAATAATGATATGAATCATCTTAAACTTTAAATGAAGACTTTTATTTTTATAGATTTTTTTACAAGAAAAACAAACATAACTTGTTTGGTTTGTTGCTTATTTTGTTTAATGGCATATAACACTTGTGGGCTATTTAATACCAAATGTTTTTTTTTAGTGGGGAGGGGGTGTATATGTAATTTTTAAGCAATATTTTGCAGGTAAATATTGGTTTGGTTTTATAAACTGGTTGAAATAAATTTCATTAACTTCATGTGTAATAATAAACTGATAGAAATGAATAAACTAATGGTTAACCTTTAGCCACTGCCTTCTAGCACCCATATGATAAAAGGGTTGAGTGTTTGTCATAAGAGCAATTTGAAGAATATGGTCAAGACAATCATATAGGTTCAAGACTTGACATGACCAGCTTATTGATTAGATTGGGCTCTTCGAACACTGTCAAGCACAAGTAAGGCTCAGCAGAGTGCTACATGTTATGTAACCACTTAGTATTTGGGTCACAGACTGCTCAGTCACCAGAATCCTGTCCTCAGGCACTTAAAGTTGCCACTCATGGCAAACAGGTGGTCCATTGTTGGGGGAGGGTCTTACCTCTTTGCTGAGGTGCACTCAGTATTTTCTATAGCCCCAGCCATCAGTGTCATAACTTGTTTGCTTCCAAGTATATTTATGAAGGGGTTAATAATACCAGAGTAGAAAGACTAGATTTAAATATTCTCTCTCTGCTTGAAGAAGTGAAACCTTTTATAATTTTTGATAGCATCACCCATAGTTTTTATTTTTCTTAAAAAAAAAAATTCTTATCACAATTGCTTTTTTTTTTTTTAATTTTTTTTTCAGTTCATAGTTTTAGTTTGAGCAAGACAGTTTTATATTTCTTTTTATTTTCTTTTAAAAACAGTATTTCATTCAGAATTATTTTTTTAGCAAGCTGGCTTTCAATATTTAAAAGGTGTATTTATCAAGATATCTTAAATACTTGAAGAAAACACAAGTTTATACCACACAGTTATCACATCATGTGCCTTGTTCCTATATATCATATATAACACACACAGACACACATACTAGTCAGTCAGTTATTCAACTTCTGGTCTTCATTAGTGAAATGTTCATTTTTCAATTACCAAATATCAATAATGGACAGCATCATAAACTAAGCCAGTTTTTTTTATTTAATATTTTTTCACCACTCCTGATCTTTTTTTTTAAGAATTGAATGAAGTGCTGTTCATGACTGAAGTTACGACTTTTAGTTTGTTGAATGACAAGTTTGGTTACTTTTGTCATCTGCACCTTCATGGATTCATTCCTGACATAAAAAATTATATTCAAATGATGAAGCTACTTTTTCTTTAGTTAATGGAAATTCTGTCAATCAATTGAGATTTAAAAAAAAAAAAAGAAAAAAAAAGAAGATAAAATCAGATTTTTTCTCCACAAAACTTGGTGATTTAATGAAGGTTGATTAGTGATCCATGTGCCATTCTTTTGAAAAATATTCCTTCCATTAAAATCTTTCAGTGCAGAACTTTCTTCTGTAATTAGCTACATCTAATAGTTAATGTACCTTTGTAGAATGTTTAGTAGCAACTTGTTACTTTCTTGTGTTATATACCCTTTACATCAGGTATATAATTGGTGAGAGAGAGACAAACTATGAGAGGATGATGATGGGTTCTTATTTCTTTTCTCTACTTTTTACCTCCGTGGCAATTTTCCTTTGGGCTTCGTCTGTGGGTTGATTCTTCTTTTCTGTTTAGGCTGTTCGAGCTGGTCATCACTTGTTGATTAATTAAAAAGACTTTTTGTTTTTCTATTTTCTTTATTTAAAAAAAAACAGCCCAAAACCACGCAGTGAGAAGTGTCATCTTGGGATAATGTCTTCTCTCTGCAACTGACTGGCTGCAACTAACCAAAATCTTAACATCTGTTCCCATGCTTCTAATCACGCATTTTCCAGGGGTCAAGTGGAGGTTACCACATGCCAATCAGTAACTTTCCCCTCAACTCTCCGATTTAAATTTTTAACAAACTCAATTCAAATTATATCTACACTACTTACATAATTCACAGGCTATCCATGAATTATGTAACACTGGCTTCTATGGCCAATGATCTCCTTGTGGTTAGAAAATACAACTCAATTCCCTTTGGTTATGGTTGAAAGATCTGGTGTTCTTTCTTTACTTAATGATCTCCTAGTAGTTAGGATAGACAAAAATACATCTATTTCTGTTGGGGATGCTGTGATAGATCTTGTTTTATTCAAATCTATCATGCAAGATAAAGAGAAATAGATTTTTTTAATATTGTCACGGTCAAACAAAGACTAGCTTTTATTATCACATCTTATCTAATCTCTTCAAACAAAGATTAAGCTATTATTATCACATCTTATCTAATCTCTTCAAACAAACACTAGGCTTTTATTATCACATCTTATCTAATATCTTCAAACAAAGACTAAGCTTTTTATTATCACATCTTATCTAATCTGTTCAAACAAGACTAAGCTTTTATTATCACATCTTATCTAATCTCTTCAAACAAAGACTAAGCTTTATTATCACATCTTATCTAATATCTTCAAACAAAGACTAAACTTTTATTATCACATCTTATCTAATATCTTCAAACAAAGACTAAGCTTTTTTATCACATCTTATCTAATCTCTTCAAACAAAGACTAAGCTTTTATTATCACATCTTATCTAATCTCTTCAAACAAAGACTAAGCTTTTATTATCACATCTTATCTAATATCTTCAAACAAAAACTAAGCACTTATGACATCTTATTGAATTACTCCAAAATGCACAAAGAGAGAATAATTTTAAAAAAAATTTATTTGAACTATAGATGGGGCCCTATCAGGTACTACCACTTGTCAAGATTTGTGTAAACTGATCAGTATTCAACTGTTGCATGTTGGATCAGCTCCTGCAAATCCAGACTCAGTTAGCAGTTTAAATAGCAGCTTGTGCTATTCTACTTTTTGGAATGGGCAAGTCTATTTCCTACATTTTGATTGGCTGGTGATCTTAGTATGTATATTTGTATCCATATATACTGAATACTTGACCATGTCTTCTCAGTTGCTACAGAGTGTATTCAGTTACTCTCTGTCTTTTTATTGTCTGGTGACTGGACGATAGTCACAGCCTTCCTATGAAGGTGAGTATGATGTTTATTCTACACCCCTCTGAGTCAGACTGAACCTGGTTGTAATGGCAATGAAGAGGTATCTCACATTCCCAAAGGCTCGAGCCTGATTATCATATGCAATTTAGTGTCATACTCAGGACACCTCTTTTTGGGGGAGGTGGGTCTTACCCCTCTGCAGGGGATACAGTATGTGTATTCTAAGCTTTACTGACAGGGCAATAAGTAAAGCTGTGTAAATTTTCAGAATAAGCTCACACAACAACAACAAAAAGAAGCAGAGTATATGTCTGTGCTATTTCTCTTGGTATACGATGAAAATTCCAGGCTGCATTAATAATTTTTGTTGTTCTTTATTCCCTGATATTGCATCAACCATATTGATTGTGAAGAGTAAGGTGTCACTTCAGTTGACATAATCCATTTCTTAGTTTCTCTCTTGTAAACTCTTTTTTCAAGGGCTTTAGGCAGGAAGAATCATTTGCATGTGAGGCCACAAAAGTTCTAAGAGGAAGCAATATCTGTTGCTGTGAGAGATTGGTAGAGAACTCTATACAATTTTTTTCTAGAAGATTATAATCCTGTTTGGAGAGTGCTACTCTTTTTATAAATTCATGTGAGAAGTAACTGTGCAGAAATTGAGGTGGGTTCTTTGATGACAATAGAAGGAATTTTTCCCAAGGTTAACCACTCATGAAATTGTAATGGGATTGGATGTTTCTCTTCCAATAGAAATAAAAATGTGAAAAGCAAGGCCGTTTGAGTTGCTCACAAACCTCCTATTTCAAAGCAAATCAAGTTTTCCAAATCAGCATTAGCTAGTCATCTTTTACTGTAGTCTTAGTGACAACAAGTCTTCTCAGATCTACAGGACTCTTCTATATATTCTGGCTATCTTAACAATGCTGTGCTCTGTATGGTCAGGATTCTTCATCTAATTTCCAATTTAATCTAGTCTCTTTTCCAAGCCTTTGAGGACTGTTCCAAGAGCACCTATAACAATTAGTATCACAGTTACCTTCATGTTCTACAGCTTTTTCAGCTCTCTAGCAAGGTCCAAGTATTTGTCTATCTTTTCACTTTCTTTAATTTTTTTTCACTCTTTGGTCTGCTTGAAAGAAAAATCTATTAGATAATAAGTTCTTTTTTTTCTTGGAAATAACACCAGGTCTGGTCTTCTGGCTAAGGATTGGGTAATCCATTTGTATCTCAAGATCCTAGAGAATTTTATGGATCTCATTTTCTAGGACAGATTCTGGTTTGTGCATATACTATTTGTTAGTATGGTTAAACTTTAATCTTTTGCACAATTCCTAGTTGATCACCTTTCCTACCCAGCTACCTTGTCTTGTACACTTTTTGTGCCAATTTGCTGTATTCTCTTATTATTGTTATCATTATTATTATTTTAGCAGCAGTAGCACATTAATTTCTTCTGTATGTTGGAAAATTAATTCTTTGAGCCGATATCAAATTCAAAACTACAATGGCTGTTGAGATCAAAATCAATTCTTTCTCAAAAGCTATGGTTTTCTTTCTTCAAAGATGACCTGTAGCATTTGATAGGACATCTAGAGAATTATTCATTTTGA
>CM042140.1:137678645-137687126 GCA_023376005.1 Doryteuthis pealeii | reverse complement strand
AGAGAGACGATTTGCATGTTATTAGTATTTAGGTAAGCCAACAGTATTAATAGATGTCAAGACAGTTTATTATTAATTGAGGTTTAAATAGAAATAGAATCATGGAGAATGTGAGAAGTCAATAACTAAGGGAATTGTAACTTGAGTAGAGTAATATAGTTTCGGTTACAGACAGAAAAAACACACAATCTTCCATTATATAAAGATAATATATATATATATATATAATATATTATTTAAAGACATACGCACATATTTTTTTAAATATATAAAGGAAAGTTTTTTTCTTCAGTGCTTATGTGTTTGTAAGCGTGGTTTTTTATCAGAACACAATTTTTATGAGAGAATACTCGTGTGTCTTGAAAATAATTATTTTTATCTTCTAAAACAATGAATTTTGTTTGATGTATTCAGTTGATGGTTGGACTATTTTTCTGCCTAATCAAACTCTTAATGGCTGAGTTGTTGACAGTTGAGTCTATCAGCAACTATCATTTGGTGGCTTTGATTTTTTACTTTGAAATTTAACTGAGTCTCTTTTAAAAAAGGAAATGTAGAAGTTTTGAACAAACTTACTTCGGGCTGGGATTGGAATAATTCGGCTGATTATAGACGTTAGAGGAAGAATATTTTTAAAAAAAGAAAAAAGGGTGTTTACATTGGGGAAAAAGTTAATCACGTCTGTACCCAAAAACATGAACTTCCTATTACTATTTAAAGCAATACAACAACAACAACAAAAAAAAAAAGAAAGAAAAAATCAACAGCCCCGAAAAAATACCCAAAATAAACAGAACACAAAGACATGTTGACCACAAGGACCATGTGCACGGTTGCTCTCCTCCTAACATTCTGCCATCCCTCTCCTACTATCTCTCTTTCTCACTATCTCTCTCTTTCTCTCTCTCGTTCACTCTCTCTTTGTATATTGTTATATATATATTATATATAATGTGTGTTATATATGTGTGTTATATATATATATATAACACAGAAACTCACACAACACATATATATCTATACATATATAGATGTAAGGTATCCAAAACTTGGTAGTAAGGGATGCTTCTATATGTATTTTCTAAAACACATTGTATTATTATTGTATTATCCAGTATGTATAAATACAGTGAAACTTTAAATCACTACAGAGAGCTCAATGTATAATAATCTTTTAAAATTATATACAGAGCAATATTTATTCTTGAAAGGAAGGAAAGAGCTCAACACCGTTATTCCAAATTATTGATGATTATCCATCTGATGAGACTTGTTTGGGAGCTTTGTTAAATCAACTTAGATTTATAAAGGCCCCAATTTGGTCGAAATAAATTAATTATGGAATAACGGTGTTGGTTCTTCCTTCCTTTCTAAGATATATATATATATATAATATATATATATATATATGGAAATATCTAGTCCACCACCGGACTACGGACACCTGGGAGTGAAAGAGAAAAGAGAAAGAGGGGAGTAAGGAGGAGTTAAGAGGAAAATAATTTATCAAATTTATTTCTGAGAAAGGTATCAAGCAACTAATCTGATTCCAGCTAAGAGTAAATAATAGGGTAGACTGAACTCTTTTATCTTGTTTAGGCACCAGGTAGGAAAAGGAAAACTCTGAATTCAAAAGATGTTAAACTCCGCTTAAGAATGTGGCCTTGTGTCCGTACTGCCCGTGCAGACGGGTTGGTATATATATATGTGTGTGTGAGGTAGGTAAAAGGATGGTGGAACAAGAAATGATAACTCAAAACAAATCTAAGAGTTGAAACGTTTCGTCCCGATTCATAACGGACTCATCGGTCAAATGATTTTTATTGAAAGCAAAATTACGTGCAAGTACAAGTGAATTTGTGGGGGGGGGTGAGTAGTAGCGGAAGTGAGAGGGAGGCTAGGGGCAGACATGAATGAAGTGAGGGTAGTTTACAGGAAGTAAAGAAGGATAGGGTAGATCCTTTTACCTACCTCATACTGTCGGATTCTACTACATCCATCCTATCTCCATATATGTGTGTGTGTATGTGTGAATGTACGTGTGTGTGTATATATATGTGTGTGCAAAAACAAATAGAAGGGGGGATGGCAAATATTAAATTGATTAGTTATCAAGGAAATGTAAAAAGTATTAGAATGTGATTTTAAAAAATCTGTTTTTAAAATCCCTAACCTTTTTTGTCTGTAAAATAATGAATATCAAAGATATACACTGATTATTATACGGGAATAAAAACACTTATTCCTACCCCTTCCCCTCTCTCCCTCTATCTATATATCTACTACGTAAATAGGAATGTATCTCTACAGTGGAAGAGGAAAGTGATGTTTCCGTGAGGGTGGGAGAAGGGGAGTAGAAGTTACGCTGAAATCAAGTAACAGCGAGAGAACGTCAACTCACTAACGCTCAATCTAATTGTTTTGAAAATACTCTTACGATATATAAATCACTCTGAATGAAGAAAGCTGGATGGAAGCACTTATACAGTGATTGATAGTACCACACAAGAAATTGATCTGACATAAACACACCTAGCAAAGTTTCTAATTAAAAATCCAATATGGGCACTCAGGATCGCTAGCATTTTCAGACGCACTCTGGAAACTGCTATTAACCCCGCCTTTCCCGGATTTTACCGGGTACCGCTAGTATATTATAATTCAGCTTATCTTTCTCCATTCGCACATAATCTCCCTACAATCTAGTGGTATATTTTCCCCTTCCTCTCAAACAATTGGTGTATTATTCTACATATACGCTGCTTCTTCTGAAACGCTGTGTTTAATCTCAATGGAATTGATTGGTTGTTTAGTAGATTTGCCTTACGGCATATCAACCATAACAAATCAAATCACTTTTGATAAACAAATAACTCAGGCTGCTTACAGTACCTGCAGTTAAGTGGTCACCCAGTTAGGGATTGAACATGTTCAACACTGCTTAACTTCGTTAATCAAGCGGGAACCGGTGCCTCCAGCCTGACTTGACCTTTGTAAAAATGAAATTGCTTTGTGCTAACTTAATCTTTCCTTACAATTGGGTTAGTAGACATAAATATATCTATAACTCTGCTGATGAGGCCTAATAGGCCGAAATGTATATACAGAGATTGATTTTTTCTCGATTTGTTTAGCCTTACATTTAAATAGGTATGCCCGCCTAATTAATTAATCATTAATTAATTAACTTTCAAAATTAGGTACGACTTCAATTAAGCACATATTCTTCCAAAAATTGTCGGCTAAAAAAAGCCATATCATAAACACATCGCTGTTGTATTTACTTCTCATAAATATATAAGTATATTGGTTTGCTGAAGATCTGATAAGCTCTGAGAATCTGATGGGTTCTGGAGTCCTGATTAATTCCAACAATGCGCTACAGTAGAATTCAATGATATGTGTATTAATTAATCTTTTTAATTAGTGAAATAGATCACTAATTAGGACTGAGCCTATTATAGCAGTGACCACCCCAAGCGGAGTTTAACAGGTTTTAATTCAGAGTTTTACTTCTCCTAGACTGGTTGCCTAACCTGGATTAAAGAGCCCTGTCTGCTTTACTATTTTACCCAAAGCTGGAGGAAGAGTAGTTGGATTCATACATTTCCCAAGTGTATTAGCACTATGTGAACTGTAGCCTCATCTAGGATTTGAACTCGGCGCGAAGAGTCCATTTCATAGGACTCTAACCATTACACCACGCGCATCTAAGGTGAATAAAAAGCTAATATTGATGAAATTCGAGTTTTTGCTGCTTGTAAATAAATCTATTCCTATAAAAATATGTTAACTTATGAACAGATAGCATAGGTGTAATATTGTGGCTTGTGGCTGGACAGAAAATCAGATGAAATAGCAAATTCGGGTTAAATCGAATTTAACGGACCTAAATTCCACCATCGTATATCACCCCACCGAAAGAAAAAGAAATCAGGGAATTAAGCGAATTTAATGAAATTTTCAGTGTTGATATAATAATGAATAACATATATAATGCACCAGTTATTTTATTTAAAAACTTTTACATATTTACAAGTCAGTTAACTTTAAACCACGTATCTTTGAGGCGTGACACAGATTCTCAAAGATACGGGGTTCAAAGTTCCCTGACCTGAAAAAATGTAAAACTTTTAAGATAAAATAACTGGTGCATTATATCTTTTATTCATTAATATATCAACACTGAAAATTTCATTAAATTCGATTAATTCCCTGAGATTTGGTATTTTTTTTCTTTCGGCGGGGTGACATACAATGGTGGAATTTAGGCTCGTTAAAATCGATTTAAATTCGTCTAGAAAGCGACGTTGTGAATAAAATATCTTGGACAACAAAATTATAATGAATATCATTTTATTGTCAGCAACAGCTCCGAGTTAACATACTTAGGGTTTAGAGTGAAGCAGCAAATTGTCTCAGCAGGGACCCTAGAGTGCCTGAACGATTTGGTTTTCCGTCAGACTACTGTCTGCCGGATGAAAATGTTGTCGATTTTAGGCTGGTTTATTCCTCTTTGGTTTGTCAGATCGTCAATAATTTGCTCATTAATCAATTGTAAGTTCCACTTGACCTGGTGTCAGTAAAGTTTACTTGACTCATAAAGGCGATAACTCATATATCGCTACACAAGTTAGAATCTACAGTGGTAACTTATCGTACGAGTGTCCAAGATTACGCGTCACTTTTTTGCTTTCTGTTGAGAGGAGAATTTTGAGGTACGATTGAGCTTCAGATACGCTTAGGTTAATAAATTCACTAAAAACATTTAAGTTTCCAAATTAAAGAAAAATGTTATTTATAATGAATAAACATTAAAGTATATTACAGTTCATAATTCATTGAGTTCTATTATATTATGCATTGTACAGTTTCTTTGCTCCCCAAAGAAACTTTTGCCGCCATAATGATGCTCTACAAAGACACTAAAGCGATGGAACGCTCACCTGATGGAGATACAGATTTCTTTGACATTGCCGCTGGGGTCCTATCGGGAGATACTTTGGCTCCATATATATTCATTATATGCCTAGACTATGAATTCCGAACTTCATTAGATACCATAAAAGAAAAAGGTTTCACACTAAAAAAGGCAAGAAGCAGGCGATACCCTGCACAAACTCTCACAGATGTAGACTATGCTGACGACCTCGCACTTCTTGCAGATACACCGACACAGGCTGAGGCACTACTACACAGCCTGGAGGAGGCAGCAAGGAATGTCGGCCTCTATGTGAACTCTGATAAAACCGAGTTCATGAGCTTCAAAAAGCAAGGAGACATCTCCACACTAGACGGTAGGCCTCTTAAACTAGTGCAGAAGTTCACATACCTAGGTAGTACTATTTCATCCACAGAAAGCGAGGTTAACACACGAATAGGAAAGGTATGGTTGGCCACCAATAAACTATCAGTCGTATGGAAATCCGACCCCCCTGCCAAGCTAAAGAGACGAATCGTCCAGGCTGTGGTCATATCGGTACTGCTGTATGGCTGTACCACCTGGACCCCAACGAAGCGCCTTGAGAATAAGCTAGATGGGAGCTGCACAAGAATGCTGCGAGCAGTCCTGAATAAGTCGTGGAAACAGCACCCCACAAAGAAGCAACTGTATGGCCACCTGCCTCCTATATCACAAACCATACGAGTAAGGAGGGCTAGGCATGCGGGCCACTGCTGGAGAAGTAGGGATGAGCTCGTAAGTGACGTACTACCGTGGAGGCCAACGCCTGGACATGCTAACGTAGGCCGCCCAACCAGGACCTACATTGACCAGCTATGTAAGGATGCTGCGTGGAGAAGCTCCCAGAGTCGATAAATGATAGGGAGGGTTGGCGAGAGATCGTCATGGATATCCGTGCAAATTGCGCGACATGATGATGTATTGTACAATACAGTATTATTTTTCTTACTTAACATAAAACGTAACAAAAAAGTAAGGTCTTCTTGGGGGGGGGGGTTAAGTGGAAAAGATAAATGGTATTTCAGTTTATTTCAATGGGTAAAATTGATCTGATACACGAGTAGTTTGACTTACAAGCAGAATTATTTAAACTCATAAGTCAAATTACGACTATACCGAGTAAATTTCAAAACACTTATAAGATTTCGCGAGCATTGTGCAAACATTGTCGCTGTAAATATTTGCTTGATGTCATACAATAGTTGATCTGTGTTCGGTATCACAGACATATTAAAAGTTAAATTATAATAAATGTCATGAATGAATTTAATGACAAATGTAATTATTTCCGTTTCTTAATAAGATGTAATCAATACGTAGACATTTATTAATCTGTTTATAAGTTTGTATTAAGTGTGCATTATAGATTAGTTTTCATAAATGAGCATTTTCATATGACTGTCTTTCTCTGTCTTTGTCTTTCTCTCCCCCTCTCTCCCCCCCTCTGTCTGTCTCTCTCTCTCCGTCTTAAATATTGCTTCTTGTAATTTTTGTCGTCTTCTAACGTCTATGGCTGTGTCGAGCTCCCTTCAGATTGGCGACAATCTTCTTCGGGTCTGTCTCTCTCCTAGGTACCATCTTAGTTATTATTCATTATGAACACGGTGATATATTTTACACATAACTTTTTCCCTTATCCCATACTTTAACCACCTACGACGGGAAGAACTAGCACAATGACACAGAAAACGTACGGGCCCAATTGCCACCGACTTGACTCTGAGTTAACTAGGTCTACATTCTAAATCTCGCAGGGTCTCATCTATAGTGCGATATGGTATGAATTACCTCGCGAGGCTAACCGGGTGCGCATGTCTTGCGTGCAAGATGCTCACTTTCTCTTCAATCAATTATAAGAGATAAGCGGAATGAGCAGTACTGCCCAGTACAGATATTGAACTCACAACCTCCAGGTTATGAGTAACGTCTCTTAGTAGGCAACCTTTCATCCCCGTTGGTTGGAATGGTTCTGTCAGTGGTGAGAAATAAAAGCCAAGGCAGTTTCCTTTTTGTCAGCTTGGAGAACCTTTGCCAGGTTATTACTACTTTTATGCCAATTGGGGGATTCGTCTTACAGAATGGTCATAGGATTAATAGAGTTGACTAACGTGGCGAGAAATCGAATGAACTGGCGAGGCAGAAATTCACTGTTCGACTTGGCTCTGCGAGTGGACTAACGAGAGCTGTTCCCAATGCAATAGTTAATTTACCTGAATATAACGTGGCTAATTTACTAAGTCACGTCGCCAAATGATAATATAAACATTTACCTGCTTGGTGACATTTACCTACTAATTCCGATCTTTTAAATATATTATTCAGCTGATCGATAGAATGTGGAAAGCCTGATGATATTTTTCTTCCAAGCACAATTATATATATAATATATATATATATATATATATATATAAGAAGGTTTGCAAAAAGGGTTATGTTTTTTTTTAAATTTTATTAACTTACATATGCGACATGTTTCAGATCTGTTATCCTCTTCAGGCATAATAAGTTAATAAAATTAAAAAAAACAAAACATAATCCTTTTTTCAAACCTTTTTTATGAAATATCTATTTTTCTCCCGTTGGACCCATAACAACACTATATATATATATATATATATATATATATATATATATATAATATATATGAGAGAGAGAGAAGGAAAGAAAGAGATAGCACTTTGTATTAAAGGCTTTTACACATTTTTTTTAAGATGACTTATTTTGGTATAAATAGTAATGTTTCTGGGGTAGCCTATTGTCAGTATCACTCAAACAGCGAGGGAGTATATTCTCTTTTCGCTTGCGCTAGATCAGGGATATTGTTTTGCTGAAGCGGTTCACCACACCACACTTTAGCGGACAGATCAGATTACTTGTTCACAATGTTGCATACCTCTTTACCGGCACTATATATCTATACGTTATATACTTTCTTACGTCTTACTCTGTCGTCTATTCTTCTGGCCGGATCTGGTATATCTTCTAAGGTCTGGTCTTTCTTATATGGGGATTCCGGGTCTCTGTTGGGGATCATTTCTTATCAGAAGCATTGTGCTATTGTTAGCTTTTAGTAATAACAACAAGACTTCGATTTATGATGATGTTACTTTATTCGTAGACCCCCAGACCAGACAATCACGCAGTGAGGCTCACATCTTACTAACTTGGCTTCTAAGTTCTAATGCTCTAACTGACTGAGTTGCTTACTCCTTAAACCGGAAGGGGGCTTCTATTGCCTTCCAATTCTCACGGTCCATTCCCGCAAGGCAAGGTCAGAGTGAGGTCAAGCATTGTCACCCACTCTCAAGGCCATCAGCTGTACTGATCGCCATAAGGATTTCTATACTACCTTAAAAAGATATTAGGGATCCATAATTATGTAACAACACCCAAAACAAGAATACTTATTTGATCATAATATCTATATTGAAAATAATCACTTTTCCAATTATCAAGTCAGTACACATGTCTCAGGAAATCCAACTTTTTATCTATCTCCCCCATTCTTTATCTCTCTT
>CM042140.1:137633645-137668645 GCA_023376005.1 Doryteuthis pealeii | reverse complement strand
TTCTATGAAAAATCCATTAATTGTCAAATTTTCACGACAATTTCGATATTTATTCACCTTTATATGAATCAATATTTAAAATAGTTTTCCTCAAATATATTAGGGGAAATATTTTACGAGAGGACCCTACCCCGCCTTATTTAATTTTATGAACTCCGAACAAAATATATTTGACTCTTACGATTTTAAAATTTTCATCTGAAGATAAGAATCTGAATAATTGAATCAGAATTTTTAAAAAAGATTTTGGAGGCCCCTACTGTCGTAAAACAAAACAAGTGGAGTGGAGTGAATATGACGATTTTTAAATAAGTAATTGTTTTTTTTTATATTAAAAGTTTTATTTTATTTATTTAATTTTTCCCATCTCCCTCAGGCAATACTTTTCAAAAATCTACTTATACACCGCCCGGAGGGTGTTTTTTCTAGTATATTTCAGATTTTAAGTCCAAATGTTTGGGGTGCATATTATGAAAACGATATAATTGTATTAAATGCTTTTCATTGTAGTTTTGTTGCATATTAACGAGTACGCACATCTTGTATACCCAGTGTATAATTTGGATATAAGAACGTGTTCCTTTCTGGACTTTATTAAAGCTAGCATGAGTTTTATCAGGAAGGTTTGTCATTATTCCAGCCTTGCTGCCATCTTATATTTAATAACTTATTGATTTTGCGTTTCAAGGGGTGTGTATTATATAAGCAATATGCATTTTCTGATCTCATGGTTCACCATATTCGGAATGCAATGACTAAAAGTAAGTTCTATCTATAATCCAGACAAATATGTTTTATACCGCTACAGAGAGAAATGTGATTTTGTTTATAATAATGTTTTTTCTACAGTGACATTAATTTCACCGTATGCTTGTTGAATTTTTTGTGAACATGTGCGTGTGTTTGCTCTAAACCCTGTAAATTTTGTTTATAGTAGTCAACGACACCATTGAGGCCTATTTTTGTATTTTACTCATTAACATTTTACTGCTAGTTTAAACCCATAAGATTTTTGATAGACCTTGTTAAAATCTTTTTATTGAACATAAAACGTAATTGTCACTCCCTCCACTCGGAAGAAATATCTAGGTAGGCGTTACATCATGTGTGAACGCGTAAGCCATTGGTGCTGGTTTGAAGTGAATAAATAGCAGTTAAGTATCCCGTGTATATGGATCCTCTGGAGCTTTTTAATTGTGCCTATATCAAATTCATTTGAAGTCTTCCACACCAACCCAACAAGATTTATTTAATGTTGACTTTTCTTATATAAGTATAGTTTCTAATACACAATGTCGTTTTCTGCAATATAATATTTTTTCCATTTATCAATTAGATATATTCGAATATTTATCAGAGTGTTCTGGTTTTCTGTGATGTGTTTGTTGATGTGTTGGATAAATGGCGAGTTAATATAGGGGAAAGGATGGTGATGGTTTATACGATATACGCATTATTTGTTGTTTTACCATCATAAGTATTGGAGATGCAATCTCTCAAGGAATATATGGATTGATATACAACATTAGTTTTATATAGTGGTGTTTTTAGAGGTGCACGATTATAAGCGACGATGAGGTTGGCTGTTTTGAATTTGCTCTAGTAATTAATCTTAGACGCATATTACTATCTGTACATGCTTTGTATCTATATATATTATATAAAATCTATTAATAATGGAGATTCGCTTCCAGTTTTTGTCTGTAAAAAAAATTACGTCACTGCTTGCGTCATATTACCCAAAACCGTCATAATAGATTAAATACACTCAAAATTTGAATATGCAACATTAGACAGTCCTCATTGTTTTTTAAAACAAGTTTTAATAAATACATGACTGGTATTATATATCTATATATAGATTGTTTTATTTTAATACATATTTAAAATTTACATTTCAAATTGTTTTATTTTTTAATTCTTTAATGAATTTGATGATTTTACTTACTTAGGATACAAACTCGCTGATATTGAATTTTTTACTCCTATCCCCCAGGCAATAGGTTTCAAAAGTCATTTTTCAATAAAGCATATCTATAAGAAAATCTGTATATATATATATATATATATATATATATATATATATATTATATATATATATATATATATATATATATAAACACACACACACGCATATATATATATATATATTATATATATATATAACACACACACAATATATATATATATATATATATATATATATATATATATAAAACACACACACGCGCATATATATATATATATATATATATATATATATATATATATATAAACACACACACGCGCATATATATATATATATATATATATATATATAAACACACACACGCGCATATATATATATATATATATATATATATATATATATATAAAACACACACACCGCATATATATATATATATATATATATATATATAAACACACACACACGCGCATATATATATATATATATATATATATATATATATATATATATATATAAACACATACACACGCGCATATATATATATATATATATATATATATATATATATATATATATATATAAACACACACACACGCGCATATATATATATATATATATATATATATATATATATATATATATATAAACACACACACACGCGCATATATATATACATATATATATATATATATATATATATAACACACACACACACGCGCATATATATATACATATATATATAAACGTGTGTATAAATATGAAAAAATCTCAGACTTATTGAAGCTCTTTTCCATTGATATTTTTCTGGTTTTGATATATCAATCAAGTTGATAAACGTACCAGCGTCAACAGAGTTTCGTCTCATATCTGTAGCATCAATATATTTCAATAAAATCGATATATAGTTCTTCATTCTACCAGGTGTACTCTGTCATAAATTGATGCTAGTGTCTTACGGCGGCAATTTAAAAAAGTCTAACGTTTCGAGAAATGCGTAAACTAATTTGCATGGATTATATATGTAGAAAGCAAAATATGCTATTTTAAAGTTATAAAAGATTGTTGCATTATTTTCCTTATTCTGTATCTATTAAAAGGTTTCTCGATTAAACACTCGTTCATTTGCCACATCTTATGTCTCATTAATAAAATACTTTTTATTTATGAATGATGCGAGAAAACAATATAAAAATTCGGGAAAATAAGCATGGAAACATTCTACCGAGAAATATTGAAAATGAAAGCATAAATTAAAGCCTGAAATATTTTACATATTTAAAAGATACAAACTGCATTTTCATGCTCTTATATGGCTCATATAGTATAAAACTAAATTTAAGTATATACTTTTTGAATCTGACATTACTCACCATTAGATAGCAGTACCTATCGCTCTAATTGCTTATTGTGAAGATTTTACAATGGATATTTGTGTAAGTAAACCCACATTTAACCCCGAGAAAGATTGAAAATGAAAAAATAAATTAAAGCCTGAAATATTTTACATATTTAAAAGATACTAACTTCATTTTCATGGCCTTATATGGCTCATATGGTATAAAACTTAATTTAAGTATACACCTTTTGAATCTGACATTACTCACCATTAGATAGCAGTACCTATCGCTCGATATGCTTATTGTAAGGATTTTACAATGGACATTTGTGCAAGTTAACCCCATTTTGCAAAAAACGCAAAAATTCCACTTTATGAAAGGGGGTGTGACACAATATCAACAGTGTTATCATTGATAAAGTGATACTATTGAACGAAATGGAAATTTAATAAATTTTCAAATTTAGTAGAATTGCTCCCTGGTCCACTCTGACCCGGAGTGGTAGTACCTGTTAGGGTCCCATCTATGGGTTAAATAGAAAAATGTATTTATAAAAAAATTGTATTATCCATTAAGAATTGATTTATTTCAAAACTTTATCGGCATTAAATGACCCACTGAGGTTGATATGCCGTGAAACAAAACAAACCAAATCAAATTTAGTAGAGTTATTCCCCTTAACTTATTTATTCATTTCCTATTTTCTCATATCCCAATCGGCTATTTAGTTTCTAGAGACCTAAATAAATTTAGAGGTAAATGCAAGTACCTCCACTGGATACCTCGTAAAATCGTACCCTAGAAATGTTTTGTTTGGTCTTGGTAAAGGGTTCTGTTTTCAATGGCGTTGTCAGACTCACAGATTGAAATAGACAGACACCACAAATATAATATAAGATTGAAATCTGTATAAAAATAATAACAATGATACATTTGCTCTATAAGTGAAACCAATTAGGTATTCCAGGTGTGATAAACTCGCAAAGATTAAAATACTAATTTGCTATCAATTTCCCAATGTAATCTATGCTTTTATATAATATATATTTTGAGATTCAGTGGAGTTAAAAATCATTTAAAACCTATCATGGGTATCTATTTGATCTATAGCTGGAACCCTAGCAGGTATTACTACTTTGAGTCATTTTCGATCTGGGAATAATGGTAATCAAGTGATGACTCCACGCACCGCATATCTAAAGAATTGGAACATCACCATCGGATACATTTTAGTGAAAAGCAATTGGCTATTGGAATGATGTACATGTCGTGCGCAGTGATATCGTTTTCTTTTCTTTACTTTTTTTTTAGGTAAGTGTTAAGTTGTTCAATTTTGCAATCGTTACTGTGTAGCTGTCTGGAGATTGTCGAGCTTTGAACTTTATTCAAAACGCCGACAGCCTATTACCAAACGTATAATCGGTTACCGTGTAGGAAGCAATTTCGAGAAAAAATTACTACAAAGCTTCTGAAATGCGTGAGGAATATCAATTCAGAAAAAAATACATAGCCGTTCTACTGGAAGGATATTTACCGAATATCAAGTGTCGGTTATTTAGACAAAAGCATAACCTTTTTTTGTTTCTTTTCACAGGAGAGGGAATTATATGACATACAGTCAAACAAACTCGAATGGCGAACCCATAAATCTTTTATGCAATTCTCATTGATATTCAGTCCCCGATATGAATCCTATTGAACATATCTGGGCTATTATGAATTGTATAATTTGGGAAAACTACGAAACAACTAATAGTAAAATAAAATAAAAATAAAAAATTCTTTCGTATTTTGATTGCAAACTGGTTGGATATTAAAAAAGTAGAAATTAAATTTCAATATGCATAATAAACAGATTTAGTTGATGCTAATTTTATTTAAACAAGAATGTTTCTCATTGTTTTTGCTCCTTCTCTCTCCCCCTCTCTCTTTATATACATATCTCTCTCTCTATCTCTCTTTCTATTTTCTCTACGTCCCTTTTCTTCCACTCTTCCTTTTCTCTCTCCCCTCTCTCTATTTTTCTCTCTCTTTCTCTCACTCCCTCTTTCTCTCCCTCTCCCCCTCTCTATCCCCCTCTCTCTCTTTGTCAGCCAACTAGCGTAGTTTGACGTTTAGCGATCTTCGCTATCAGGCTATTACAAGAAAAGCCAATTCTCACTGGATGCTCACATTTAAGCTAAATTTAAGAAATAGGAAAACAGCTAAAAAAACAAAACAAAACGCCTATAGTTTGGCCGAATTCTAATTTCAAAACTACTGCGTATAACGAGAAAAATTTCCAACCCTCCAACAATGTTTAAATAAGTACCTGTATCTGTTAAGCATGAACTATTTATGGGAATAAACGTAAATGCGGGCGACAGGATGAAAAGAGCTTTTGAAGAAAGGAATAGAACAACCTTTACAAGAAATTAAAAATACAAATAGCACAAGAATATATAATTAGAAACAATGTAAAACACGTAATGACAGTTCAATTTTTACTGTTAAAAGATTGGGTTTGGTTAGGCTAGGTTGCAGATAATATAACTACTGGGACTTACCTTATGGTAGATTTTCCTGGTAATTCCTACATACACTTCTGCTGCACAAAGAAAAAACAAACAAACAAAAACTCAAATACTCAAAGCCTTATATATTAAAAAAAAAACACCTTAAACAAAATAAACTTTGAAACCAGTCAACATGTTCTCAAATGCCAATAATTTCCCGCCAATTCTGCTCCCACCATTCCCCAAACATTCTTATAAACTTCTGAGCCTCCTCCTACTAATTTCTACTAGCTAAAAAATGCTGCCAAAATATACTTATTTTAATATAAACTTCTATGCACTTTAACACTTGCTAGGCAACCACTCTTTAAGAAGGAAATGTCTGAATTCAAATCTGTTAAACGCCTCTTAAGAAATTGATCTTGTGTCACATACTGCTTTTGGGGAGGGGTTGCGGAAATAAATTTTGGGGAATATACGAGACTTACCTTCTGTAAAAAGCACAGCATATGCCAAAGCTACAGTTGTATGTATTTATCACCCATCTCCACATGAGCAGGATACAAAGTCTATTGTATGCAGATTTTAACGGGTTTGAATCCCGAATATTCCTGCTGCTAGATCAGTTGACATACCAATATTAAAAAGCCTAATCTGCCCTATTATTTACCCATAGCTAGAGAGAGAAGTTAATTGCGCTCTCGGGAAATTCCTACAATGATAACTATTACACAAAGTGCGCCTCTATCCTTGTAGAAGGACAGTAATAGTATTTGATGCCCATGTTTATCATGTTTTTTAGTCAGTTTATTTTAGCTCGCACATGTTTCATTTCCTTAAAATGTTGCCGTGTCAAGATTATGCCTGGGATTAAAATACTTACAATGTTAATCGGCAGCCGATTAAACCTTTCGTCCCGTAATGTAGTCACTTTATTAGAGATGTTTAATAATTGAGGAAGATAATAAAAATCATAGCAACCGCAATATGCGTGTTTAATCACAAACACTTATTTTATGATTAGAAGATTCTGAAACTTAAAGATGTGCGTTGCATGTTTTTAATTCTTTCAGGTTTTAAATAATATTCTTATAATTGTTATGATGATTTTTGGCTGGTTTTACTGTGGTTATTTAGCCAACACGTTCGTTACAGGTAGGAGGTGACACAGGTTCGTAATATATGGCCTACAATAAGCATTGAACTTGGTTTGAAGGTGAAGAAATAGAGTCATGCCTATCCCAAGAGAATTAGTGCGAAAAGAAGACACAAACAGTATTGCCCAGAATTTGAACTTAGTTCGCCGATTCCCTTTTCTAAGATGATAACAGTTATGTTAGGTGAGCGTTCTATTCCTATTTCATAATCATAATGATTTTTTGTAAAAAGTTAAATGGTTTCAAGTATTCCTATCCAGTACAAATAATTCACACATAATGTTACAAAATCGGTGGAAGGTAATAAAGAGATTTAAAAAAAAAATAACCGAGCAACAGAAGATCTTAAGCGCAGTCAACAAATAAATAAATAATTGGACACCACGTAGAGATTAGTGGAAAAGCAAAAAAATTTCCAGGCGAGGTGGTTACGATTCTTTATGCATTGAAAGTTTAGTAAGATGACCCTTGGATTAAATCTAAGGAATTTTAGCAAACAAAAGATCTGGAAACGGAAGGATTGGCCGGAAGGAAAAGCGTGGTTAAGTAGGGATAGTCGTTCTGATTAGATGATGGCGTGGTCACAAAATGTGCGTAGGTGTCGGAACGGATTAAGCGTGGCCACAAGATGGTTGCAGAATGCTATATAGCTAGTGTGAATGTTGTTCAAGGCGGAGTCTGGCTGAAAGTTAAACCGAAAATAACTCCTGTCGATCTCCATGCATTCAACCCTAAACACTTCAACTCTCTTACTCAGCTCATTCGTTACAATTCAGAGATTAATGATATAAAACATGATTTTATACTAGTGTTCATCGTTCTTTATTAAGTCCAGGTACAATGTGCGACCTGATAGGTATAAATTAAGAAGTAGTATACTACAATAGTCATGTTTTCACGCATTCCGGTCCAATACTATTCATATTTAAAAAAAAATATATATATTTTTGTGGACCGTGAAAAATACTGCCACTCACAGTGGACATCAGAGTAATTGCAACAAAGGATGACACCACCATCTCCAGTGTCCCAGAACCTGAGATTAACCACTGGCTGCAAGTTTTGGGTGGGGTCTTATCCCTCAGCATAGAATACAGTTGGGTTATTCTAAGCCCCGTCGACAGGGCGTCACTTATCTGGGCCACTTCTCGCTATTTCTGTTATTTTCGTTTAGGTTTACCTTCTTGAGTGCCTATTAAATTAAATGAATTCTCTTTTTTAATGATCAAATTAATTAATTTATAATGTCTTCAAATTTTATTGACTGAATTATTTGCTTTATCAGATCATATAATTGGATAAGCAACAATTATTTGAAATAGTAAACTTTAATGTATCGAGGGATTTTATTTGAAAAAAAAAAAGATTTTGATTTGTCGACAATTAAGATGTGCTTAGAATTTAGTGTCACAATAATTCAACTGAACAAAATCAATTCTGTCACTCATTCTAGAACTTGTTTTGTGTTATCTAATAATCGATGGTCTACCACAGATTTTTCGGTAGATATGGGAGATGATGAAAAAGGCAGTCGAATCCTGATGAAAAAGAGATACAATATTGAGATGAAGAAAAAGAGAAAAAGAAAACCGAGCACGCAGTGGTTGATCTCACACCATATGACAAATCAATAAAATGAGAATGAGAATAAATACGAAGAGAACATACAAAATATTATAGAGATAGTTTAGAATATACAGTCACTTAAGGAGGTAGAATAAAGGGGATTGAGTGGGGAAGAAGAAAGAGTAAGAAATAAAAGGGCAGGATAGTTACACAGAGAGAGAGAGAAAGAACAGAGAGAGAGAGAGAGAGAGAGAGAGAGAGAGAGAGAGACATATATATATATATATATTATAAAATGGGTACAAGAGATAACATATTTAGGTTTCACCATAAGGATCTTCAGGGTTAAATGCAATGACCACACACGTGAAATCGACAGCTATTAATCGGTGTCTCGATTAATTCAGTGGATTTAACCCTGAAGATCCTTATGGGGAAACTCGAGTAGGTTATCTCTTGTACCCATTTTATAATAAATTTGCTCTACTTAGTATTGAGCACTATGCATTTGTTATATCGCTGACTTACCCCTCTGAATTCCACACTCACTAACCATCGTGACCAAATTCACCGGCAAAACTTTTCCTTTATAAATATATATATATATATATATATATATATATATATAGTGTGTGTGTGTATGATAGAGATAGATAGAGAGAGACAGACAGACAGAGAGAGAGACACACACACACAGAAAGACAGTGACAGAAAATATAAATAGAGAAATATATAAGAGTAGGGAAGAAAAAAGTAAGAAGAAAAGAGAGAGAGAGAGAGAGAGAGAGAGAGAGAGAGAGAGAGAGAGAGAGAGAGAGAGAGAGAGAGAGAGAGAGAGAGAGAGAGAGAGAGAGAGAGAGAGAGAGAGAGAGAGAGAGAGAGAGAGAGAGAGAGAGAGAGAGAGAGAGAGAGAGAGAGAGAGAGAGAGAGGAATAGGGAGAGAGAGAGAGAGAGAGAGAGGAGAGAGAGAGAGAGAGAGAGAGAGGAATAGGGTAGGAGAGAGAGAGAGAGAGAGGAATAGGGTAGGAGAGAGAGAGAGAGAGAGGAAATAGGGTAGAGAGAGAGGAGGGTAGGGAGAGAGAGAGAGAGAGGATAGGGTAGGAGAGAGAGAGAGAGAGAGTAGGGAGGAGAGAGAGAGAGAGAGAGGATAGGGTAGGGAGAGAGAGAGAGAGAGAGGAATAGGGTAGGAGAGAGAGAGAGAGAAGAGAGAGATAGGGAGAGAGAGAGAGAGAGGGAGAGAGAGAGAGAATAGGTAGGAGAGAGAGAGAGGAATAGGGTAGGAGGGAGAGAGAGAGAGAGGTAGGGTAGGAGAGAGAGAGAGGATAGGGTAGGTAGGAGAGAGAGAGGAATAGGGTAGGAGAGAGAGAGAGGAATAGGGTAGGGAGAGAGAGAGGAATAGGGTAGAGAGAGAGAGGAGAGAGAGAGAGAATGAGAGAGAAGAGAGAGTGAGTGAGATAGAGAGAGAAGGACATAAAGACATTTGGAAAACAAAAGCAGCTTGAAGCATAGTTATCAACTTGTGAAAATTCCAATGTATAATGCTTCATGCACATCAGTTCAATTCTCCAGGGTAATAAGCACATTCACGATGGATATTGTTAATAATAAATATTTTTGTGTAAAAAGAGTGTTATTTTTTCAGCTGTAAGCTACAGACATATTGACGGATCTAGGCATATATACACACATATATATATATACATACATATATATATTTATTTTTTATTTATTTTATATATATATATGTATGTGCGTGTGCTTGTGTTTGTGTATCTGTGTGTGTATTTGTGTGTGTTGGGAAGAGATTGAACATATTCTGGTTTACTCTGGTATCAATGATTTGTACCCGTGACTAAATGACAACTTTTCGAATATTGATGTTACCAACAGTCAGACTTTACATTTAACTCTGATATATTTGCGTGGCGCAACATTATTTTCATAAACAGATTTATTTCACTTTTGTCCATATTTCCAAGTTAATCATATACCTATATATTCACAGATTCATGTGGAGCAAGTTTATTATAAAATCGGTACAAGAGATAACCTACTCGAGTTTCACCATAAGGATCTTCAGGGTTAAATCCACTGAATTAATCGAGACACCGATTAATAGCAGTCGATTTCACGTGTGTGGTCATTGCATTTAACCCTGAAGATCATTATAGTGAAACCCGAGTAGGTTATCTCTTGTACCTATTTTATAATATATATATATATATATATGTCCCCCTTCTCTCTCTCTCTCCATCTCTCTCTCTCTCCATCTCTCTCTCTCTCTTTATGTCTATCACTGTATTTATCCTAGTCTGTTCCTATCTATCTATCTCAGTGTATTCATCTACATCTATCAACGTATGGTCATATGTATGTATGAATATATCTATTAATTCACTTTCATGTGTTTGTCCATATTATCAATCTATCGAACGATCTATCTACTTATTCCTTTATCCATAAATTATCTTAAATATCTACACTAGTCATACATATCTATCTGTTTACCCATAGAAGTCTCTCTTCCGCCCCCTCTCTCTCTCTTTCTCTCTCTCTCTCTTCTCTCTCTCTCTCTCTCTCTCTCTCTCTCTCTCTCTCTCTCTCTCTCTCTCTCTCTCTCTCCCAAAAGACAAAAACACCTGTTTAAAACACAAATGTTAAAAATGAAATTCCTTTATACTCCACTCCCACAACAGGAAGAGAGAAGTTAAATACTTATGTATGTATATATATATATATATATATATATATATACACGCACGTAAGAATTCATTATCACATTATTGGCCAAAGCCTGAAGAAGATACCAGAAGATCTGAAACACGTGTCGCATATGTAAGATAAAAATAATAATTTTTTTTTCTAAAAACATAATCCATTTTGCGGACCTTCTTTTTTATAAAATATTTAATTTCCTCCCGTTAGAACCAGAATAACACTTTATATATATATATATATTATATATATATATATATATATATATATATACCGAAACGGTGGACATTCTCTCCTGATGATCCCAAGCATTTGTAAGCATCATTTGTTTTTTCAATATATCAAATTCACACTGTCGGATTAATTTCCTTTTATTTAACATATATATATATATATATATATATATATATATATATATATATATGTGTGTGTGTGTGTGTGTGTATAAGATTAATCTGTTTATACATATCTATCAAGCTATATTGTTCTGTTCATACGTATCTATCTATATATCTATCTATCTGTTACATAATTCACAGGCAGCTCATGAATTATGTACGTACTGTAGTTAGACTATTTTTGAATCAGAGTTTATTAGATTCAAGAATAACGGGGTTCAGAGGAAAATTACAATCGCTGATGATTAACAACTGGTAAAATTCGCTTGACCTCCGGAAGCGTACGATTAGACGCGTGAGAAGTTTTAGTCTTAGTTGCGACTAGACATTTAATGAGAAAGGATGTCTCTCCAGACGTCGCATCTCACCGCTGCGGTTTTGTGGGTTGGGTTGTTTTAAAGAAAAGACTTAAAGAAAACCAACAAGTCTTGTTTATTGATGAATTAAAACAAGATATGACCAGCCCAACAAGAAAGATGAAAAATCAACCCGAACAAAACAGCCCAACTGGAGAATATGGTGGTCGACTTATCAGTAGTAGAAAGCAGAGGAGTTAACAAGTAAAAGCCATCGTCTCATCATCCCCTAATCTGTCTCACTCTCGCCATTATATAGCCGATATTGAGTGGGTATATAATATATCTATCCATCTATCTATGTCTGCTCATATCTATCTATCTCTCTTTGCATGCTCATACCTATCTATCTATATCTGCTTATATATATATATATGTATGTATGTATGTATCTATCCTTCTATCTATGTCTGCTCATTTCTATCTATCTCTTTCAGCCCAGCAACATTCAAAGTGGAGAAATTCCAACATGTAGTTTATGTGGAAGAGTATGTCTCTCCAGGGCTGGCCTGGTGAGTCATCTGAGAAAACACAGGGATAGAGTGTCAGATGCTATTGGCACCTAACTATGATGATAAAAAAAAGAAAAAAAAGAAAAGAAAAACAACAGGAAATGGTCTTACTCGAGCATGAGTTGACAGTCATTATCTATCTATCTATCTATGTCTTTCCTACTTTTCTAAAGAATTCTAGAGAAATGCTCTATCTGTGCCAGTTCTTATTGTTCATGCAAAATTAATAAGTAATGGTTTTGATTTGGTATTTAAACTCAGTAATCCTTCCTTATTTGAAAGTATAGCGCATCACAATCTTTTTGTCATAGATTTCCTTTATATTTGAGCATTACTGAAATTATTACGTTAAAAACACACCTACAAAAACATACACCTCCCCAAACACGCACATGGATCCATGTACATATATATGTGTATGTGTATATATGTATATGTATATATGTGTGTATTTGGGATTTGTTGGCGTATGCGCGTAGCTGCCTCCAACCTCTATGTAACACCGGAACTTACTAGGCAGAACCTATGCTTGTTTTTATGCCTACATCTATTTGTTAACTCAGCTCGCGAGTTCAATATCTTCTCTGGGTCCCTGAATTCTGCTATATTGAATTTTTTTTACAGGCACAGTATGCACGGGTTATCATTTACTTTGTGTGATGTTATTTTCTTAATAATCCTCCATGCAAGAAAAATTAATGCCTGCAAAAAATACCCTGAAAATTCGCGCTTCTGTGAGAAACTATAGTCGGTGATTTTAAACCATTCAATTTTAAACGTATATTTTGCCCTTTAAAATCGTTTTTTTTATTAATCCAGAAGTAAATAGTATTTTACATTTGTTTGCTTGTGGATTTAATGGTAACTGCGATATATATATATATATATATATATATATATATATATATATATATATATAAAATGTATTTTGACAGCATTTTTCTTTTTAAACATGTTTGGTTGAACTTAAGAGACAATTCCTGTCGTACGAGTTTCTGTTCAATCCTTTCAAGGTGTCTGGCCATCTTTTTGGTGTCAGGGTGGAACTGGTGTAGTAATCCACAAAAGGTGTCTCTACGAGCGCTTTCGGCATGTCGATCTGCCATCTTCAGGCTGGAAACTGATGGTATGTTTCGTGGTGTCTTGTTTTTAAAGAAAACGAGCAGTAGCATAGGCGTTGGTATATATATATATATTCATACATGTGTGTGGGGGTGGCTGGGTGATTGCTTAACGTCATAAGCTTAGTAATGCTCAAATTACAAAGAAAACTGTGACAAGAAGATTGTAATGCGCTATAGTTTCAAATAAGTAAGTATTCTATTGAACATATATATATATATATATATATATATATATATATATATATATATATTATAGAATATAGTGATAGACAAGAAAGACGTGATAGAGAGAGAAGTGGTGTGTTATGTTTATAATGAGGGTCTTAAGTCACGCAAGTTCCAAAAGGTCTAAGACAGAACCATTTGATGTGAAAAACATTAAATCTTGGCGAAGGAAGCCACACGTTTTAGTAGCTTCATGTGAACGACTGTAGTTTCTCATATTCTTACATGTTCCTTTGCAAGCAAAATGCATTACAAACTGCTGAAAAACGCTTGGACAGAATGAAGCAGTAAAAATGACTATAGGAATGTCGACGTAAAAAATGCATTGATTTTCATTTTTCTGTTGTATTTTCTTGTGTTTGTGTCAGTATTTTCTTAAAAAACATTCTTCATTTACTAATTTGTTTGTCTATTTATTTATTGCTTTTATTCGTTATGTCCTTCCGTTTTCTGATTAAAATTCATTTATCTCAATAATTTGTTTATTTAATTGCATTTTATATTCAAATTTTCCTCCAATCTTGACCACTTTGTTGTTTGTTTCATGGCTCTAAATAGTTTCTCTCTCTGTTTGTTTGCTTCTTTCTTTCTGTATAATTTCTTGCTTTTCACCCTCTTTCATTTTTCCTTTCTTTCTTTCTTTCTTTCTTTCTTTCTACATGACATTATTATTTTACTTTGTTAGAGCATTGCTTTCTTTTTTCTTTCTTTCTTTCTGGATATTTTCTTTCTTTCCTTCCTTTCGTTCTTTTTTTCTTTCTTCCTCCCTCTTAATCTTTCTTTCTTCCTTTGATCTCTTTTTCTTTCTGCATGGATTATTTCTTTTTGTTTATTTCTGCATTATTTCTTTCTTTCTTTTTTCTTTCTTTCTTTTTTTTTTCATGTTATTTTTACTTTCCTTACTTACAGCGTTATGTCTTTCTTTCTATTTCTTTTTACATAGTAACTTTATTTGTCTCAATTTTTACATAATTTTTTCTTTCTTTCTTTCGTTCTTTCTTTTTTCTTTCTTTCTACAGAGTATCTATTTTTTTAATTTTCTGCATAATTTATTTTCTTCCTTCTTTCTTTCATTCGTTCTTTCTTTCCTTTATTGATTCTTACTTTTTCTTTCATTTAACCATTTCCTTTCTATTATTTCGTTGTACACATTTTTTCTCTTTCTTGAAAAATTATTTTACTTTTCTTTTTCTGTTTTACTTTTTAGATATTATTTTATTCTTGTCTTTTTCATTTGTTCATAATTCTGGTTCTGCTTTTTTTTCTTATTTTCTACCTTTTTTCACATTTGTGCACATTTCTTAATTTTTCTCTCTATTTTCATTCATTTTCTTCTTATCCTTAGTATCTTACATTCATTCAAACTCTGTCTCTCTGAATCTCTCTCTCTCTGTCTCTGTGACCCTGTCTCTGTCTCTGTCTCATATCTCTTTCTTCTTATTCGAATTCCTTTCATCGCTCTTTCATTTATTCTCACCCGTATGACTCTCTCGGTCGATTAACTTCAATTTATTTTTTTCTCATCTTTATTTTTGTCCTTCATTTACTCAACCCTCATAAATGATCGATGTTCAAAAATGGCGGGAAAACATGACAGCCTTTTGCCTTCGAGCCTGACAATTTTGCATGCAACTTTCGTTTTCAATTAAGATCGGTAGGTGAAAAGAGTGGTGATCTCCATTGAAGAATCCGCAGTCACCCAGTAAAAAGAAAATAATAATAATGATACTCTCGATTTCTTTTTAAATGTTTTCTCCTTTCTTTTATAGATCATTTTTTTTTCTCGTTTCATTCCCAAACTTTTTTTTCAGTAATCTGTACGCCCAACTGACATGGTCAGGAATGTAAAGAATGTCATATGGGCATCGTTTATATCACGTGATATGCAGCTATAATGAGACGTTCTGTTTGATCAGTGTTGCAGAAACCATGCAAAAGATATAAAATAATAATGAAAACAGTAGGAATAATTGTGAGAAGCGCATCCAGAATGATAATAACTGTTTCAATAGATGGTAGCACATTGGAAAGAAATGGAAAAGATGGATAGAAAAAAACATCTAGACCTTGAAAGGGAATTGAACAAATTGCAAAACATGTAGGTGACAGTTCTACACATGATTATTGCAGTTCTATGAACAGGAATGAACGAATTGGACAACTACAATGCTTCTAAATCAGCACAGTCAAAAGGTGAGCCCCCAACATATGTTACATAATCATTAGATACCTAATGATTATGACAATAGTGTAAAATCAGCTTGTGAAGGCAGGTGTAAGCAACTCAGTCGGTAGAACTTTATGGGTAAATCGAAATCTTGTTGTTATTACTAAAAGCTAACAATGACAAGAAGCCTCATAATAAATGAGTTAAAGTAATAAATATACTATAGGAAGCACATATACAAATTAGTATGTTTATTACATGTAACAAATCTAACAATTCAAATGTATACAAAAACAGACTTACTTTTAACAAATCTCCTGAATTAAGAGGAGGGGTTCCCTGATAGTTCAAGTGGTCATTGCTTCATCACCGAGAGGTTTTCTAAGGTGTCCCTATGTGGCTGGCATGAGAAGCTGTGAGCTCGAGGTTGTTCAGTGCCACATAGATCCGCTCAAAATAGTCGAATTTCTCAACCCGTTAAAGGGGTTAATTCATAACTTCATGTGTCTCCTGACACAGGAAAATTACTGTTTTAAGATTCCTAATAAAAATATATACTTACCAACACCACCACATGACCAGGATGTGACACAAGATCTATTTTTAAACGGAATTTAACAGGTTTGAATTTAGAGTTTTCTTTCTCTTAGACGGCACACCATACTATGTTTAAAGAGCCAAATCTACCTTAGTATTTACCCATAACTGGAAGAAAAATAGGTGGATGACCACCTTTTTCCAAGGCTATTAAACCTATGTTAAATGCTTCGTCCAGGATTTGTTATTGTGTCCATTTCCTACGAAGATATCCCTTACACAAAGGACGCTTCACTCTATGTATAACTTCCTTATTATTGAAATACATTTTCAAAAAAATCTATTATCTTCAGTTTAATAAAACAACTGCAAAATGTCTTCTATGCATCGAATTAAAAGACAAATAACAAGAAAAACAGCTTCGTTCGTTTTATTTGTACGAAACACAAGAGTAATTTGTTACGATTTTTGTCACAATTTCTAGGCTGCAGATGAAAGCAGTGTAAATCCCTTGTGTATCTTAATGAAGAATCCTTGGTTGATCCTTAGTGTTAGGTAGAATCCTTTGGTTGTTCGTTGGTGTTTCTTAGTGTTGGATAGAATCATTTGGTTGTTCCTTGGTGTTTCTTAGCGTTGGGTAGATTCCTTTGGTTGAGCAGAGCCCTTGGTTTTCAGATCCGTTCGTCCGTGTCAAATACGTGCAAATGAACGGTTTTCAAGATTTGCGATTAAATAGTTAAATAACCAATATTCGTGCTCTTGGTTGGCTGGCTTTAATCCACGCGCCCACGTAGAGTCTATAAGTTTAAGTGGTGGATCTCAACACAACTATATAACAAAAATATTCCAACACAATTCAATTATAAAGAGAGTTTTTTAAGCAAAATAATTTATTCTTTGAACTTTTTTCATAAATATAATCACTACATTGATTGTTTGGTTGGTTTTTACGGCATGTCAACCCCTTGATTATTCTATGCTGAAGACGTTTTGTTTCATTCATCCTTTTTGGGTATTCAATCATTTTTAAACTCAATTTTTTAAACCCATTTTTTAATTTTAAAAGTCATTTTTATCTATTCATCCCATAGGTGGGATGCTAACTTGTCAGCGTGGACCTAGGGTTAATAACGATAAATGGGTGTTCTGCACTCCCCAGAGCTACAAGATTGGAACCTCTCCAATAGATACAGTTTAGTGTCATACCCAGTCGCCGACTTCTAGTAATATGATAAAAAGTATTGGTGATTTGCTATAAGGGCAATAAGGTCGGGAAAATTATATAGGTGCTATGGCTTGACGTCACCAGCTGATTTGTCGGTGGGGGACCTCTCTGACCTTCCTGCTCAGCCACCAGGATTCTATCCGTTAATATAACGGGTCGTCATCCATGAAGTGTTGGCTTCATTGGGGAATTTTTAACTTTCTACAGAGGTGCAGTGCGATACGTTTTTTTAAAAATTGTTTATAGTCAACATCATTTAAACCCAACAAAAATATTTGTTTTCTAGCTCTTCACATAACGGAACATTAAGCAACTTATCCAGCTTTTAACAGTCTGTTATCAAGTTTTTGGTGGCTGAGAAGTATAAAACATGTGAAATTTACAGTCAAATTCGTGAAATGTACGCAGAAGTATAAGAAAGTGTTCACAAACGGACTAAATATTGTTTCCTACAACGGATCGGACTCGAAAATATAGAGAAGAACACTCTAATACTGAAAAAAGTTCCAGGTGCAGCGATCAGTAAAGAAGATCATTATAGATTTATTGAAAAAGATGCTACTGTAATTGGAAACTCCTAAGGAAATATCTTTTTAATGGACCATCCATCCCGTTCTGATACACATTTTTTTATCTCAAAGTCCTGATGAAATTTTATTAAAAAAACTAAACGTTATCACGTCGACTTCACCATCAAAATAAATTCATCTTTTTAGAACACTTTCTTTTTCTTTTATCCATATATTGTCTGATTTATTTCCATATTTCCCCCCCCTCTCTCTCTCTCTCTCTCACACACACACACACACACACACACACACACACACATATATATATATATATATATATATATATATATATATATATATATATATATATATATATATATATATATAAATGTCCGCTTGATAATTCCTGAAAAACCTAACAAAACGTGACAATTTGATTTTCTACATTCAGCTCTTTTTCTCATGCACCCACATACGCATATATATTATATATATATATATATAACTGTAATCTTGTTACACGACACAGCATAGTGATTTTATCAATGATATAAGGATAGCTACAATAATGAGGAACACGGACCGTTAATAATCTGGATAAAAGAAAAGTGAGAAATAATATAACATTAATGTTGATGAGCAAGCCTATCTGTGAAAAGATGACACCGAGCAATTGTAGATAGAAAAAAGAAATGATTTATGAAGATTTTTCTGAGTCCAATATCGAAGTATATCAATGCATTTGTGAACAGAAAACTTTGAATCATGAAAATTGGATAACGAGAAGCAGAATGTACTGAGAGAAAAAAAAAAGAAAAAAAGAAAACAATTCAATTGAATTTTTCAGAGAGGGACACATGGAATTTAAAATAAAATGAGATTCGAAATATCACAAAGAAGAACAATAAACAATAATACACACACACACACACACACACACACACACACACACACACACATACACACACACATCTATCTATCTATCTATCTATCTCTCTCTCTCTCTCTCTCTCTCTCTCTCTCTCTCTCTCTATATATATATATATATATATATATATATATATATATATATATGCAAAGACTGGCATAATACATTATAGAAAAGAAATGTGATTAAATCGTGTTTAGATTTGTATCTCTTATTAAAATCAACGTCTCTGAGTAGGTAATGATAATTTATATTGAGCTACTATCAACATGCAAGTAAAAAAAAAAAAAAAAAAAAAAAACAAAAAACAAAAAAAACAATTAATGTACTTTATTATCTTCAGGAGATATATATATATATATATATATATATAAAGAATGATAACCATCAAGAATGAATAAAACAAAACACCCTTGGCATAAAATAACCCAACAAGGTTTGACATGTCATAAAATCCAACAAATCACCCAACCAAGTAAACATGCATGGATAAAGAGTTTCAAACATTAAGACCAAATGACTTTAATATTAATGTGGTGATAAAATATACCCACATTGACATCGGGTAAATAATTGGTGAGAGTGAGACTCCAGGGAGAGTTCTCAGATGATAGAGAGAGTTTAGAGAGATGATTAGAGACTTACTTGGTGAGGAGATGGTCGTACTTTATCACGTCATTTCTCTAGTTACTCTGGTTCTTGCTGATTCTTCTACCATCTCCTCCGGTTGCCATCTTGTTGTCTAGTTGCTGACTGAGTCTTTTAACTAAGGGCTTCTTTTGGGCTGACTTTCGTCATTGCAATTAAATGAATTAACAAGACATTTTTGTTGCTTGATCAAGCTTTTATTTTATCTAGTCCATGATGCGGACGAGATCGACCTCAGCACATTTGCTCTGCTTCAACATCCAGTCGAATCTAAAAACTAAAACTAATCCCGTGTTTCTCATGGCGCATGAGATTCGCGCTCTACGGGTCAAGGAGTTACCAACAGTCAGTGGTAAATTTCCATTGGCTCCCTTGAATTCAAAGTTAACGGCCCTTATTCTGGCTACAGGGTATGCCAACAATTTAGGACACGCATAAATTGTAACATTAAGCTGAATGATTGCCAAAGCGGCACTTTGAAATAGGATTGGCATATTTGGAGTAATACATAACACTTAAATAAACAATCCAGGCTAATTTGAAATACACCCTGCACATTCATATTCCTATCACATACACACACGCACCCCCCATATATATATATATATATATATATATATATATAGTGTGTGAGAGACAGAGAGATCTACCAACCCCTCCAAGTAAAACGGATGTTTAAAAGGTTTAATATGTTTGAATTTAGATTGTATCTTCTCCTAGACTTGTCGCTTAAGCAAGGTAAAAGTGAACATTCTTCCCTACTATTTATTCCTAGGAGAATAGTTGGATGCATACCATTTTCAAGTGTAATAGCGCTGTGCAAAATGCAAACCACTTTGTCCAGGATTTGAACTCGGGGCGCCGAGTTCATTTCTTACCACAGTAACCATTACACCACGCACCACCATGCTTAACATATAATTCTGTGTTAGAGAGCTCAGTGCTAGGTGTTTGTCATTTGGATAGTACACAATTTTGCCATTCAAATAATAGACATCCATACATTATGCGACTTGATGTCACTTTATTCTCTGTGAATTATTTACATAAATATGTTATTGGTGACACTATCATTTTCACTATCATTTATTTGGTAATCTTTTTATTATTTATTATTATTATTTTTATTATTCCTTTGCGGTAAATATCGGAAAATATCACTTTCTTTTTTGGGGAAAGCAGCACTGACATTACTAAAATAAACTGAGTCAAGTCATAGAGGGAACTAGAAAAATAAAATACCAGAAAATATTAAGAAAAACAATAATAGACGATCTTCATGTCATCCGAGTAGTTTCAGGGATTTCTTAGTCTTCTCATCTTCAATCGAAAAAAAAGAATCAGTCTCTTGGAAATTTCTAAACATCAAACAGTCAGTTCTGATCACAGGAAATATTTGGAGCATTTGTTTTTCAATATAGAATCCATACATAAATGAAAATGTCAATGGAAGCAAGTTGTCAAAAATGTATGTCAATATTACAGATTAGTTGATGGATATATTGATCTTAACGCCAGGTCAAACAGTCTACGGTTATCCATGCCTTGATGTTAGGGAATCGCTTTTATAGAATAGATTTACATTATGGAAGAAAAGTGATAGAAAAATAAAAGGAGAAAATTACCGGGTCAACAGAAAATCCTAAGTTTATTAGCAAATAGATAATAAATAAATCGATCTCACACTCAGATGGGGAAAAGGAATAAGAATTCCAGACATTGTGGTGTCTATCCTCAAAGGAATCCACTTGATGAAGACTGTTGAGATAAATCAAATCTAATGACATTTAGGTCAAGAGTTTGAAATAAGAATGAGCTAATTTGGAATGTTCTAGAAACAACTAGAATTAAGATTAATTCATATATTCATTAATCCTTATATAAGTATATTAGTAGTGTATATGGTTCAGGTTTAGTAGCTTTAGAAGTTAGCGGAGAAAGCGGATGATAGTGTTGTAGGAAAATGAAATGTATAGGAGTTTTGATAGGAAATTCTAAAAGAAACAGTAGCGTATTTTCTTTTTACCAAATCTGCTAAATACAAAGTTTTGTCCCATCTATAAATCTGAAAAGTTTCTTTGAGCTCCGAGCAAAGTTCCTTTAATATTCTTTGGTCATTCACTTGCTTTCCTTTTAGATAATTTGTTATAGTTTGTATTTATCACCCTGCTATCGATTTATTCTTGATGGTAAAAAATATTTGCGTTTATGACTCACTGTTTGCTAATTTGTATGCGCATGCGTATAGTGGCACAAGCAAAAAAAGGAAATACATAAATAAATAAAAAAACAAAAAAAGAACTTTGCTTTCTTTCAAAGTTTTCCATTGTTTGTGTTTCAAAAAGAAAGTAGACATATCTACACCCAACGGTAAGCCTCTACAGCCAGTAGAACAATTCACATACCTAGGTAGTAATATCTCATCCACAGAAAGCGATGTTAATACACGAATAGGAAAGGCATGGTCGACACAAACAAATTATTAGTCATATGGAAATCCGATCTCACTGACAAGTTAAAGCAACAATTCTTCCAGGCTGTGGTTATATAAGTACTGCTGTATGGCTGCACCACTTGGACCCTAACGAAGCGCCTTGAGAATAAGCTAGATGTGAACTGCACAAGAATGCTGCGTGCAGTCTTGAACAAATCGTGGAAACAGCACCCCACAAGGAAACAGCTGTACGACCACCTGCCCCCTATCTCATAAACCATCCGAGTGAGACGGAGAAGGCATACTGGTCACTGCTGGAAAGCAAGGACGAACTCATAAGCGACATTCTCCTGTGGAAGCTAACTCATGGACATGATAGTGTGGACCGCACAGCAAGGACCTACATTGACCAACTCTACAAGGATACTGGATGGTGTGCAGAGGCCCTCCCTGGGACAATGAATGATAGGGAGGTTTGACAAGAGAATGTCATGGATATCCGTGCTAATTACGCGACATGATGATGATGATGATGATGATGATGATTAATACATCTGTCAAAATTCTTTTCGAATGTCACACTCATGAGGTCTTAGAAGATTTTGATAAGTATAAAATGCATTAATTAGATTAGCCTGATGATGATGATTGACGTTATTTTGCCGTTGTATTCTTTAGTAAGGAATCACGAGGTTTCGGGTTCAATACCGAACTTGGCCTCCTCAATACAGAAGTAACGCAGCTTGTATAATCTTATTGTGCGGTAAGGTATCTAACATGCATACAAAGACGATATAGAAAAAACACCAAAAATTCTATTTTGGTTTTCCAGATCTGATACCAAATGGTACATAGAAGCGTAGCAGACGTAATGAATAACAAATACGACACAAAGTCATTCAATCTATGACTATGGCCTTATTTCCTCGGTATGCAACTAAGGTGGCAGTACCGTTGATCATTTGCATGTACAACAAATCTTCGAACACACATCATCAGTGCACAATGTGTAATATTTTTATAGTCTAGTATTTTCATTTGTAGCATATTCTAATCAATCTATGACGCGAAAGGGTATCAAAAAATAGAAAAGCTAAACATCTGGGAAATTTTTGTGTTCAATCACATAACTTCGCCCCCTACCACACACACCAGATGCCCTTCTCCTGGCGTCGGTTCTGGGCAAACACCAAACTATCTTTTTGGTACAAATAATGTTCAATATATGCGAAATAATAATCGAAAAATACTTGTCTTAGATTTAGTGCCACATTGGGATATTGATCTTGCTATGAAAAAATAAAAAAACATCAATAACTTAAAATTGGTTAACTCTCAGATTTCTCGGGCAAAAATGCTTTTATAAACCAATTTTTTAGGGTAGGAAAGCTCTAGAACTTCGTTTACAGACAAAAATAGATTACTAAAAGTCGCCATTTTTCGCGACCCCCTCTCATTTGGAGAGCTATAAATCAACAGAATTTTGAGGATTGTCTAGCTTTAACATAGTCCACACCTGTACAAAATTTCCTGTTACTGGCAGTTTCTCGCGTATGCGATCTTTAGACTAAGTGGTCTGAAGATCGTATAGGCAAAAAATATTGGTAACCGGGAGCCGTTGTCTCCATATCATCGCTACCTTAATATATATATATATATTAATATTTAGAAGGCAATTACAATGCGTATAAAATAAAATAGTGTACAACGTCTAATCCATTTCGAATTATCTTCATCTTCAGACACTGTTTTTAAAATGGGCGCGGTCTTGTGTGTTTTTTGTTTTGGACGTTATAAACACGCGTCGCGTGGGTTGGTACAACGCCACGCGGCTGAAACGTGATTTCCGTTGTTCAATCAATTTCAATTTCATTCTTTCTTTTTTTATGTATGTGTATTTATGGAATGTGTATGTTAATTAATTATATATTCGGTGTTTAATTCTAACCTACTGTTTATGCGAGGATGTAACTTAGCGTTCTACCAACCCACGCGACGCGTGTTTATAACGTCTAGAACAAAAAACACACACATATTGCGTCCATTTCAAAAACAGTCTCTGAAGATGAAGATACTTCGGAATTGATTAGAAATTGGACACTGTTTTATTTTATTTTATACGCATTGTAATTGCCTTCAAAATATAAATATTATTATACTTTACTTAACAATGCTTCAAGCAAATTATCAAATACTATTATATATATATATATATATATATATATATATATATATATATATATAATACTGCAATACTGTATTTATGAAAAGAAAACTGTTATTGGTAAATACATTAGAAAGCATTTGATTTTAAGATATAGCATAATATTCATTTTGAAATATCTTATACGTTTGTCTTTCTGTTCACACATTATGTCATAGATAATTTTAACTTGAAATAATCATAGGACATTCTTGTGGAAGCAAAACTTTCCCAAAGAGTAAATCATTAAATACGACCTTAAAAATACACTATATCACGCGGCTACGACTGAGGGTTATTGATTGGACCAAATACCCACCAACGAGACTGCATGCATTGAGTATATACTAAATCCTGATTATTCGTACAAAAAATTATCGCAAGAAATCACGTACAAATCACCAAAAACAATCGCAGGAATTAAAACTTGTGAATCCAAAATTCAGGATTACAAGTCTTGATACGGATCGGAATGGTCCCAATTTGCTCCCAGTGTCGGCCTAATTCCAAACTGGTATTATATTTACGGCCTCTAAGCTAAAAAATGTGACATATTAACATTCGCATTTACTATTAAAGTTATTATTTATGGTTATATGTAATAGTACCGGTTATTCTACGTTATAAAATTGACTCTCAAGATCATATTAAGCAATACAGAGTTATTAAGTTAAAATATGTATTCTTTGATATTCTCAGTGAAGTACGCGGTAAACATCGGTATTTTAAATATACTTTCCGGGACGAAATTCATCATCAACAAAAAGATGTTCCGACAGCACGGATTTCCATGACTGCTTCTCGCCATTCGGCCCTACCAACCATCGATGCTGACAGGTTCTCTATACAGCATGCCGTATCCGCGCAGAGCTGATCGATATAGGTTTTCTGTTGGCCGGTGTGCCCATGTGAAGTAGGGTAGGTCGATTTTTCACTTCTTTAAAATATCAAATTGTCCATCTATGTGAACGTTGTGTGTTTGTACACTGAATACTGATACCAAAAATTATATATTTTACTTGTACCATTGTTTGAGGAAATAGTATCAAAATGCAGTAAAAATCCTAGTTTTCACAAAAACTTAGCCTTTAGAAAACGAGGACTTTATTGCATTTTAGTAAACGATCTTTGATGCTATTTCCACAAACAATGGTGTAATTAAAAGATCTAATTTTTGGTATCATTATTCAGTATACTAACACACAGCTTTCGCATAGATAGACAATTAGATATTTTTTAAAAAGTGAAAAATCGACCTACCTTAATGTGAATGTGTCTACGGGAGAACGTTGCTTATGGTTTCGTCCCTGCTTCTTCAGTAGTGCCCAGCCTGACTTGTTTCTTTTACCTGTATGGTTTGTGCGATAGGAGGTAAACGGCCGTATAGCTGCTTCCTTTGTGGGATGCAATATACAATGATTACGACAAATCTACCATTTTGTCAGGTAAAAAAAAAAGTAAACATTTATTCCCAGTGCATTTTTAATACACTTTCTTTTGTGTCTGTGTTTATACGTGTATTCGTTTGTGTATATATGTACACATGTTTGTATGTGTATACGGCTGCATGTGTGTCTGTAAGTGTCTCTCTCCCTCTCCTTCACTCCCCTCTATATTTCTCTTTCTATCTCGCTCGCTCTTTTGTCTATCTATGCGTGTGCGTGTGTGTGTGTGTGTGTGTGTGTGTGTGTGTTCGCGCGCGTTTGTAAAATGAATACTGGTTGGATAGCGTTTGTTTGTTTCTATTCATCCGAATCTATTACAATTTTGTTACAAAAAAGAAGAGACATTATGTCTACTATAATCCCACCAGGGTTCGTTTTTCTTTCTTTCTTTCTTTCTTTCTTTCTTTCTTTCTTGTATTTTTATCTTTTTGATTTTCCTTTTTTATATTTATGTCTCCATTTATTTTGTTTACTTCTTTTTTTTTTTTCTTTCTTTCTTTCATTTCTTCATTTTCTTGTTTTATTCTTTCTCAATTTTTTCTCGTTTCTTGTCCAATTTCCTTATATTTGTCCATTCTCTTTCATCTTATCCATTCTTTCTTGCTCCCTTTTCATCTTTATTTATTTCCTTTCTTTCTTTTTCGTTGTATGTTTAGTTCTTTTTCCCTTTTCTAATTTCTTTGCCACTTTTCTTATATTTGTCCCTCTTCTTTCATATAGCCCGTTCTTTCTTTCTCTTCTTTTTTTCCTTTCTGTCTAATTTTCTACATAATTTAATTATTTGTTTGTTTGGTCATTCATTATCTATTTATTTTTGCAGCGTTTTTAATGTCTTTATTTCTAATTTGTATCTTGATTTCTTTCTTTAATATGACCTACTTATTACGTTATTTATTTTTTGATCTTCTTTCTTTCTTTTTTTATATTCATCTCCAAATTTTATCTATGTAGTTTCAAGGAAATCATCTTGGGCTTTAATGTTGCCATTTTCTTTCATTACTAATTTTAAAAAAAATATTTATTAAATAGTCTGTCCACATCTCGCGAAATAAAAAACACTTTGACTGTTTTTCTTTTAAGCTAGGCCGATATTTATTGCAAACCTTACTGTTCTATTTTCTAATCCGATCAAGAACAGAGATACAAAGAAGACAGACAACATTGTCGACAAGCAAATAAATAGTCTTACTAAACAAAACACACAGCCAGTCAGCCCACCCACCCATTCCACCTATTCAGTAGGTTTTCTCGATTACCGAAAGATTTTGGGGGGAGTTCCCAAGGCAGTCGCCATTTTCGAAGATGATCAAGTGACTTTTGCGGAAGATTAAAGAAATTAATTCTGAAGTACTTAAAAATCATCAAATCGATATAAAAGATGAAAGAATACTTCAAATAAATTATTTCGAAGATATTACACCCGCTCTTAACGATGGGAAAATTAATTTTTGCTATATTTTATTTGATTACATCAAATTTCCCAACTTGATATTTGCTAGATTTTTATCTCGTCTTTTGATTTTTTCTTCTTGTTCACTAACTATTCTACTCTCTATTATCCTTACTTCATACAAAAAATAATACTAAAATATAGTATTTATTTTTTATAGGGAGGGTCTCCGTGGATAATGGCTAACTTTCTGAATTGAGACATTATATTATTTATTTTTTCAAGTTGGCTATATTATAAAGTCATATTATAATGAAGTCTCCAAATCACGATCAATTTTGTCTATTTTAATAAATTGATAATTATGCCTACAACTCAACCAACCAATTAATCTTTCTCAAGTGGAGTTCATATAGACCCTAGCAGTTCATATATCATTTTTGACTAAACAAGAAAAATAATGAATTAGGAGCCCACAATATTATTTTAGTGGACAATGAAATAATTTTGGTTTATCAATTGTTGTTGTCCCATGACGCAGATCAGGAGAGTAACACAAGACAGTAATAATTGCTAAACTGCTTTTAATATTATTTCTCTTGTGTTATACAAATGGTTCTGTGTCATGCATATGATGCTAAATTGCATCAAATGGTGAAGTTCCAAATCTAGAATTCTGGAGAGTGTTGAGTACCCCTTCATCACTATTACTCCGTGGACCATTCCGACCCGGAGAGTAGTACATGTTAGGGTGCTATCTATAAGTTAAATAGAAAAAATGAGTTAAAAATTGTGTTTAAAAAATTGAGTTTAAATACAAAAAATTGAATACCCATCAAGAATAAATAAATCTTATCTGAAGTTGCCTATATTGGATAGTCATAATAACCAAATCGTTATTCTGTCTATTTTAATTGATCAATAATGTTGCCTATTACTGCTTTCATATACATATCAGTTATGTAACTTGTGTTTAATTGTTTTATCTGAATATTATATTGCAATTATTGTATTTGATGGCCTATATAAGCCCTTTCCATTTGATATGATAGTATTATAGAGTTGAATTCTAGTTACATCTATTGGTAGTGTACAGGTTCTTTGTAACTATTAGCCGGCAAGTTAACTATAATTTGGATACAAAACCTGGGAGATAATTTTTTCATTTTAAGGGGAAAATGTTGACGTTATAGTGATGCAACTAAACAGTGTTTTCTGTGCCTTTTATTTCGTGTTTTGTTTTTCTCTTTTCTTTTCTTTTCTTTCAAACTTCGGATAACCTTTATCACGTGATTATGAACTATGTTAGAAATTATTATATTTCTCGCCCAGACTTTATTGAATTTGCTTTTTCGTTAGTTTTACATTTTATTTCATATATGATTTGAATGAATTGAAAAGCAATTATGTCTGAGGATATCAGATTTCTTCTTTAACGATGACACAGATCAGGCGGGACAAAGACAATGTAACAATTGCTAGACTGTTTTTGTATATACCTTTAGTATTATTTCTATTGTGTCTATACAAATGGTTCTAAACCGGAGCCCATATTGTCTCTATGAGTTCATATATGATATTTAGAACGAATAAAGCAAAATAAAAAAGGACAACCATTTGAGATTCTCATTTTTAACGGCTCGTTTATGTTTCATTTTTTGTTCCTTTGTGTTTTGGATTTCTCCAGCCTTCCACAATAACGTGTCCCCCACATTTCACCGTCAAATTCTTGACTCGGATCAAAATTCTTACACATGTATGTATCGAGATAAAAATCTCTTTAGAAATTGCATTAAAATGCTTTAAAGTAATGTAAAAGACGTTGGGGTGGCCTAAAGTCGGTATCAGCAAATCAGCGAGGGAGTCTATCCCCTTTTCACTAGCGATAGACAAAGGAGATTATTTTAGCATCTGAGGTGGAACGTTACACTTTCCAACAGCTCCTTACTTTACCGCACAGATATCCGTGCAACTCATACGCTGAGTTGGCGAGGACCGCTATCGAACTAGGAACCTTGTGGTTTCTTGTCAAACGCTCTAATGACTGAGCTAACCCGGTCTTTTGAGTAAAGTAAAGTAAAGCAAATTTGGTGGAGTGGCTTATTGTCGGTATCAGCCGCACGGTGAGGGAGTCTATCCCCTTTTCGCTAGCTCTAGACCACGGAGATTGTTTTGCTGAGTTGGAGCGCCAAACATACCGTCAGCTCCCCACTTTAACGCACAGATCAGATTATCCAATCTATACTACTATACGCTGAGTTGGCGGGGATCGGTATAAAACCAGGAACCTAGCGATTCCTATACGAGTGCTCTACCTACTGAGCCATACCCGTCCTTAAATACTTTACATGGCTTAAAATTGACCTTCTGTTGTTATATAAGGAATGAGGTGTTGTATTTGTAATGAAGTGTAGGATTTGAATCTAACCGTAAATAAACTCATGGAAAATCAGCAGAGTTTTAATTGATAACCTTTGAACCCACGTTAACCTGGCACGAGATTATCATTGGTTGGTGGAATCACTTGACTGGGTGAATCCCTTGAAATATTAAATTTATTTAGTCGACCCAACCACCATGTTTTGTAGACGCATATTGCTTCTGTGTTGCTTTACTCTCCCGTGAACTCATTTTTTTGAGAAATAAATAAGAAATATGCACACGATATGTCTCCGTGTTCCTAATTAATATGAACTAAGATGGAAGCGGAGAGAGATAACTCTGACACGAAGATGTCCTCACCGTGAGGAGAACACGAGACAGATTACTGGAAGAATAGATGCAGTGAACGAAATAAGAAGGAAAATGAATCAGTGTCACACCATGTTCCTATCCTAAGTTGGTTGGTTGGATTTTAGAGAGTGTCAAACCTTGTTGGTTTATTTCATAATTATGTTTGTTCAAACGCATTTATAAAAAGTATTTTTTATATTTAACCCATAGATTGTACCCTAACAGGAACTAACACTCCGGGTCAGAGTGGTCCCGAGAGTAATGTCGATAAAGAGGGACTCCACACTCCCCAGAGCTCCAATATTGTTTCAACTTCATCATTAGATGCAGTTTAACGTCATTAAACTCGGGTGATGAGTCCATTTCCTATGACTTTAACCATCACACCGCACGCTACCTGATTGGGATAATCACATAGGGGCTAGGGCTTGACATGACCAGCCGATTGATCGAAGGGGGGGGGGGCTCTGCGACCACCTGTCTAGCCTAAGTAAATGAGAGAGTGTAGTATTGCATGTCATGAACTGCTCAGCCAACAAGAATCCGTCCTTAAACATCACGGGTCGCCACCCACCGTTAATAGGAGGCACCATTGAGGTCTTCTTTACTCCTATGCAGAGGTGCAGTCGGTGTATTATTCTGTCCCAGCCGAAAGGGCGGCTGTCTGTGGGGGACATATTGAGTAATGCATAGTAAACATCAACAAGGATTTCTACTTGCCTCATTTTTCTTTTTAAAAGACAAATAACTTTGTCACACAATTAATATTTGTACATCAGTTTGTCCCTTCAAAGATTTTTTTCTCTTCTGACGCTTGTCAGATTATATTCTGACGATGCATTTAATTCTTTCTGACACTTTCTTTCTTTCTTTCTTTCTTTCTTTCTTTCTTTCTTTCTTTCTAATTTTCAACTTATTTATTTGTGTATTTTTTTAACTTACTTTCCTGTATTCATTTTTAATTCTTTATTTTCTACGTATTTTGACACCTCATATTTTCTTCTGAAATAAAATGCTTCTGTAGTTTTGTGAAATAGAAAAATAAACCACAAAGTCTTTTATGTGTGATGTAACACATCATGAACTGGCGAGAGAAAATGTCAACAGAAATAGCATTCTATGTTAATCCTGTTTTTGACATGCATCTAATATAGAAAAATTCCAGAATATTTTTTAAATTTATCTGCGGAGATGAATTTTATAAAAAAGTTGGGACATTATTGTCATTTCTATTTATTCATATATGAAATGCAAGAAAGGAAGTAAAGTATGTGCTAGGCAAAAAAGAAAGGAAGGAGTATAATTGTCCTTCTGGAAACAGTTGACAAATGGGAAATACTTCATCAGTATTTACCAGACCCTCCACACGAGTAGGATTTGATTCAAGGTCAGTTACTTGAACGAAGTTTAACGGGTTTGAATTCAGAGTTTTCCTTCTCCTAGAGTGATCACCTAGCCAAGGTTCAAGGACACAGTCGGGCCAACTATTTTAACCAAAGCTGGAGGGTGAATAGTTGGATTTCTACATTTCTTATGTGTATTAGCGCTACGTGGAATAGAAACGTGTGTCACCGAGTTCATTACCAACGACGATAACCATTACAAAACGCCTCTAACTAACCTTGTATAGTTAGATTATTTAAATAGTATTATCATTTAAAGGTTTAAAAAAATTCAAATGAGAATGTGTATGTATCTATCACTTCCTCTGCACGAGTAGTATGTGACCTAAGGTCAATTTCTAAAGCGTAGTTTAACAGATTTCAATTTAGAGTTTTCCTTCTCTGAGATTGTTGGCCTAACCAAGGGTAAAGAGCCCCGTCTGACCTACTATTTACCAGTAGCTGGATGAAGAATAGTTAGATGCCTACCTTTCCCAAGTGTATTAGCACTATGTAAAATGCAGAAAACTTCACCCTGAAATGAAAACAAACATATCCAGGATTTGAACTCGTTTCGCCGTGTCTATTTCCTACGAAGGTAATATTACACCACGGGCCTTATCAGTTAAAGATATTGTACTAAATTATGGCTCCAGTTCTTTATCTCTCAGTAATCTAGAGACACCTTCATTGTCATTACTCATATCCATTGTGACCGAAGTAGTAGTAACTGTTCAATTCGGTCAAACAGAATTGGTTAAAAATTATTTGTATTAGATAGGAATACTACTACATAATTATGAGCTACCTGTAGTTAGAATTTGAATTAGGATCTGCTAAACTTAAAAATGGCGGGTCCATGGAAAGTTACTGGAGCGATGAGGGACAATGTAACATTCCAACTGACCTTCCTACAGGCGTCATATGCGAGATCTCTTTGGGGCCAATATGGGCAGAGTGCGAATAAAAGCTTGATCAAGAAACAATCGAGATTTGTTTTGTTAATTGAATATTAAAGAAAATGAACAGTTCAGCACGAAGAAGAATCAACGAAGAAGAACCAACCCTTAACAGCAGAAGCCCACTAGATGGACGGAAATGGCGACCGAGGTAGTAGAACGCCAAGTAAGAAAGACCATCATATCTAATCTGTCTCTTTCTATTATATACCCAAGATGACTCTCTCCACCGATCATATACACCCGAGTAAAGGGGTATATAACACTACATACTGTATTTGGAGATCACCCTTCTTTAAAATAGCTAAATAAATTATGATTGCAACATAATTTATATAATTTTCCGCCAAAATTTTGCGATTGCTTAACGATTTTATACGTCTTCCTGCATTGTTGTGAAACAAGAAGAAATTTGCACAGCCAATTTACACACTACAAAATTTATCTAAATTCTATTGCGGTCAAATCATGCTGAGATCATTGGTTCCCGCTAGATCACAAAAATTAAGCAGTTCAATACTTAATTAGGTGACACCATATCCAAAAGCAGCTAATGCTACCCGAGGCCTTTGTTTATTAAAAATGGCGATTCGGCATTAATTGACCTGAAAAGTGTTGTTGTACCGTAAAATAAAATAACCAGCCAATCAATTTATCTGAATTCTCAGAATAACTCAAGTACTTAAAACTCATTTTTAATGAACAATTCCTTAACTAAGTCAACTCAAAAACTTCAGATAAAAATAATTAGATGAAGATAAGATTTGGTAAAAAGTAGACTTTTGGAAATATTGTAAAATTATTTGATTTATACTTTACTATCTAAATGAAAGCGATATTTTGAGCGTAGATCATATTTGGACACACACACACACACACACACACACACACACCACACACACACACACACACACACACACACACATATATATATATATATATATATATATATATATATATATATATATATATATATTAAAAATTGACCTTGTGTCACGTCCTGCCTGTACGGAGGGGTTGGTATATATATATATATATATATATGTATACGAGGGCGAGTCAAAAAGTAGTGCCATATTGTTTAGGACAGGTATACTTACAAACACAGGAACATATATCATACATCAAAATGAAGCTTGTCCTCTGTGGATCACATCCCTACTCCTTCACATAGTCACCGTTTCACTCAATAGCAATGTTCCACCTTCGAATGAGAGAATGTATCTCTGCCCCGTAAAATTCTGTTGACTGTTCTTTGAGCGACTTCTTCACTACAGATTTCACTTCTTCGTCACTGGAATAATGTTTGACACTCAAACCCTCATTCATGGGTCCGAAGAGATGATAGTTTGAATCTGGTGAGTATGGAGGAAGTGGTAAAGTTAACCCCTCGAATGAAGCGATTATATTTCTCGTCCTGATTCTTGTGTATCGTCGAGGAATACAGAAGGAGGACATTGTTGATTGGCAAGTTGGGTCTTACTCATCGGATTCTTGCTCGGGCCTCGTTAGGGTCTCACTGTATATAAAACACTTTATTATAAAAAAAACTTTCATTACTTTTTTTACTGACCCTCTTATATATATATATATATATATATATATGAATAAGATATAATGAAAAAAACAAACGATGTTTACAACTGAAATAGGCTCATCAGAAGAGAAAGTGTGCAAACCGTTTCGGGGCCCAATTCTCTTGACGTTTAAAAAGCAACACTTCCTCAACTAATATGATGGGCCGAGTGTTGCTTTTTAAACGTCAAGAGAATTGGGCCCCGAAACGGTTTGCACACTTTCTCTTCTGATGAGCCTATTTCAGTTGTAAACATCGTATGTTTTTTCATTATATCTTATTCATACTGTCGGATTAATTTCCATTTTATTTTCACACACACACCACACACACACACACACACATATATATATATATATATATATATATATATATATATATATATATATATATATATATATGAGAGAGAGAGAGAGAGAGAGAGAGAGAAGGGTATGTCGAATTAAAAATACTTTAAGTCTTCTGGACCGAAGTGAATAAAAAATGAAGCAGTGACCACATACGGATACAGAAACGATTTATTTTAGATTATTTCATGGTGCTTGGGTGGGGGTTATATTAAATACACAAACCCAACTATTGAATGAAGTCAACAGACCGAATCAAATGAAGCCATGGGACAAATTAGTTCCGCAGACCGTAGTTTACCGACTTCTGATGTAGACGGTGATTAGTCAGCGATGATTTGATTTCAGTCAAATCACTCAACATCATCATATTCATTATCATCAAGGCGTGATAGATTCACATGCGCACATGTTCGTATCTCTGTGCAACTTTTTCTGACCTTTTGTGCAAAGCAGCGTTCAACTCAAAGGTAAACCAGTTTGAAATATATCATGAGTATTTACTCCCCCCCCCAAGAAAAACAACAACAAATACAATACATGAACAAAAATAAGGTTGGCACAAGGCTTCCGTCAATTCCCACAAAAAAAATCACCTCCAGCCCCAGTGCAGATTAAATTCATTATCATTAGCTTATAATACCAGAATACCAACATCAATAC
>CM042140.1:137603645-137628645 GCA_023376005.1 Doryteuthis pealeii | reverse complement strand
AACAAGTCTTTTCACATCTCTAGGGATATTTTAGTTAATTTCAACAATGCTCTAGTCTAGATCAGTAGTTTGCAACCTGGGTTATACGTGAACCATATAACATTCTTTGGGTCCAGGCAAGCAACAAATATATAATTATATAAATACAATAGTATTTTTAAAATGGTAGAGATCTTGGAAACCACAGAAAACTACGTCACCAGCGACGTCACATATCCCTTAGCTATTTATGTCACATTCTCCATAATTTCGCTTTTATTTAAATCTAAGTTATTAATACAATTGTATTATACTATTATGACGGAGAACAAAAAAAGAGCAAGACATTGTCTTGCCTGCCGGGATCGAACCCGCGTCCTCCCGCATGCGAAAGCAGATGCAATTTAGGCACTGGAAAATAAAAATACGTACATAAATGGCATATGAGTCGAGCGCTGGGGAGTCAGGAGTTGCAGTAGCAGGTTGACTGATGCGAACGACCGAGTAAAGAAATGTGATTTTGAACTGCTAAAGATTATTTTCGACTACGGTGACGAATTTTGCAGCTGCTAGGCGAGGACGAGAAACGTGTTGACCAGGCGAAGGTTTGGCTTGCTGGAAGACTGTGGATTCGCTTGTTTTTGGCACCCTCTCAGCGGGAGCTTGTTGATACGAACATTTATTTCCCCCCATATATTTCCCCCCTTCTATAACTATTAATACTGTTTATCTTATCTACATACTAACAACATGCAATTCTGAGTTAAATCGAACTTAACGGACTTAAATTCCACCATTGTATGACACCCCGCCATTGTTGTTATATTAATGAATGAAAAATATAATGCACCAATTATTTCATTTAAAAACTTTTACATTTTTTCAGGTCAGTTAATTTGAACCACGTATGTTTGAGATTTAGACAGGAATCAAAGGTGTCCATATGTAAAAAAAACTGACGCCCCCACATCTAAAGTAACTAAATCAGAATAATAGATGGAAAAATATTCGTTGTATGCAAGAGAAAAGATCCTACAGTTTATTCATTTAGTATAAATTTTAACAAAAAAAATCACGATAGGTACGGATTACCATATTGCTAATCTAAAATAATACAGACCAATGTAGTAGAAAATTGTAGAAAATTCGAATTATCATCATCTTAAAATTAAACTACTATTTTCAATTTTTATTTTAAAAACAAATGACACGGGCTGCTTGCTACGTACATACAATTCTATAATTTTTAATACACACACAGGAGTCATTTTATTTTAATAAATTATTATATTTTAATTAAAAAAATAATTCAGAAACGAGAAAAAAAAACGTTTGAGAACAACTGGTCGACATGGTCTCGATTCCTCGGATCTCCAGTTCCCTCGACTCTTTTCCAGTCCTTTGGGAATTGTACTACCTACACTTTCATCACCAACACCAGATTTCCCAGATCTCTGGCAAGTCCAAAGTATTCCCCTTTCCCTTTGATTTGTTTCATTTTCATTTTGAACAGTAAAATCAACTAGATATCAAGTTCTTTTCTTCCTATTATTTCATACTAGGTCTGTACCTCTGGCCATAATAGGATACATTTCATTTATTTATTATTTCCTGCCAAAACGTTATCTATTACAAAAACTAGCAAGAATATGCGACATCCTGGGCGTAAGTATTTGACTAACGAAATTAAATTATAACGCATATAAAAGGAATACACTTATAAAAATTATATTATAAAATCATTCAGAAAATTGATTTTAATACGTTGGAGAATAAAAAGAATATTAGACATCAATAACACCAAGTTATTATTCATTAAACCCGCTTTTCTTAAAACTAGTGTGTAAATTGATCACACCATATATTATGTAAACCTTTATTTCTTAGTGATATGTAAAACACATGCAGGATTTTAAGCGCACTAATAACATGGGATTTTTTGAGGCAAATCATAAGTATGAGTTTTTTAGACACATGATTAATAAATAGGATTTATTCTATATTATGTATTAATGATTTTGACTATAAATTAAATACTCATTGATAAACTTACGCAAGTGCTGAGGATATTGTGACGTAAGCAGTGACGCAGTTTCGGTTACAGACAGACAAACACCGAATCTCTATGATTAAATTAGATTTACAAACTTGATTTTATTAATTAAACTTTGTACGTTTTAAAACACTGTAAGTGAATTGTTAGAACGTGGGTTAATACAACATGGAGCATTATTTCGTTTGTAAAAAGGTGATATCATTTCTTTCTGAAAGTTGAATGTAACATCCATGTAATCTACTTCCTTAGAATTTGTTTTGAACAGAAACGTATTATCAAATATTTTAAAGAATTGTATTTGTCTTATTATATCAAGTGTTCGGCCATTTTCCTCCTATGAAGTGCTAATCCATCGTCTCTAAAAACATTTGATCAGCTTTTTTACACTCATTTAATGCCCACAATTTGCATATTTGGCAATGTCATGGCTGTCCCTTGACATATCGAACAAAAACTTTAAATTACTTTTTATATATCCAAACCATTGTTTGGTGAAATACAATCGAATTATAGGTGTTTAATTATGTTTATTATTATTTATAGGTAGGTTACTGTAAATATCAAATGAAACCGAGATATTTTTCTTTATCAGCAATGCCATTGAATCTGCTTTAGTGTCTAAATGCAGGCGTATATTACAGGCCTGTTTGAAGAAAGGATATTGATTACAAGATGAGCAAATTACACCAGATAATATGAATTTAAATTTTTACATTGTCTCATTTTAAAGCAGAGGGTGTTACAGGATTATAACGGATGGAAGATTTAGGATTATTTCTCTGAGATTTTTAGTTAATGATAGTCAAGTATGCCTATTTTAAAACATATCCTTTAAGATGGTATTAATCTAAAATGACCAAGTAATTAACAGCCCGAATGCGTGGCTGGTTGACTACTTAATCACTGATACTGAGTGACGTCCATTTGCAATCATTGACGAAGGACTTGCAATACTGAGGAGCACCAAGGAACAACCAAATGATTCTTTAACAAGGATCGCACTCTGCTTAACACAAAGGATCTCCGCTGGACAAGTACTCTTGCTTGAAGCCTAACGGATTGCCAGTAAAATCGTAACAGTTATTAATTATTTGAGATTGTGGTGGGAGAAAGTTGTCAAATCTAGTTTCAAGGGAGGGCTGTGGTTTTAGCTTTGGGTATCCTGCCTAAGACTAGAAATGGCTTTATTTATCTAGTTTTCAATAAACGTATAGGTATGTCCCGTTGATGTGAACGGCTATTTTAGTTTGTCGGTTTGTCTTTTCCGTTTTCTCTTATCTGTGTAGAATATTCTTTGTCTAATTACTTTCGAGTAGAGAAAGCTTATTTTGAGATGAGTGGGGCAAGAAGATTTGTTATGGAGATACCGACATGTTTTTTTCTTCTGTGGAGTGTGGCTTATAGTTATCTGTAGTAAAATCTGATAAGAGTTGTGCATTCATTTTGTTAGGAAATTGTTCAGTTTTACTTTAAGGCATCTGTGTATGAGAAATATGTCATGAAAATATCTAGCGTATAAGTGGTAGTCATAGTTAATTTCGGGGTAGATATAACTGTTTGCAAACTATTCTTGTAAATAGTTGGTTGTTTGGTTGGTTGGTTGGGTGTTACGGCATGTCAACCCCTTGGGTTATTTTATGCCGAATACTTCTATTGGTAAAAAAAAATGTTTAATGCTGACAAAGATTTGAAATAATTTCATTTTTAATGATAATACAATTTTGTTTATAAACTCATGTTTTCTATTTAACCCATAGATGGGACCCTAACAGGTACTACCACTCCAGGGAGCAATGGTGATGAAGGGGTGCTCCACATTCCCAAACCTTCAAAACTGGAACCTCACCATCAGATAGCGTTTAACGTCATTCCCAGGGCATGTAGACCCGCAGCCACCGCCTTCTAGCACCCATATGATAAAAAGGGTTGGGGATTACCAAAGGGCAATAGGGATGGGGCAATCATATAGGTGATAGGGCTTGACGTGACATCGATTGATTGGAAGGGGCCTCTCCGACCCCCGTCTAGCCCAAGATAGGGCCAAAGTGGAGTATTGCAAGTCATGAATTGCTCATCCACCTGGTTTATATCCTTAAGCATCACGGGTCGCCACCCACGGCCAACAGGTGGCCCAATTGGGGGAGTCTTACAGAGGTGCAGTCGGTCATTCTAACGCCCCCCGACAGGGCGGTTGTAAATAGTGGCTTATGAAGTGACAGCAGTTGTACACATTAAACATCCTTTTGTTTGTACAAAGCATTGAGCTTGAAGTTAGATTTGTTTTGTGTTTGGTGCCACCTGTTGGAGATGGGTGGCTATCCAGGACGCCTAAGGATGGAGCAGTCTAAGACATGCAACACTCTACTTTGTCCCTTACTTAATAATCAGGGTGCGACACAAGGTTAATTTTTTAAGCGAGTTTAACAGGTTTGAATTCAGTTTTCCCTTCTCTTAGTATGGTTGCCATACCAAAGTTAAAGAGCTCACTCTAGCTTATTATTTACACATAGCTAGACGGAAACCAGTTGGATTAATACTTTTCCCAAGTATATTAGCGCTAGGTGAAATGCAAAAAAAGTATTTGAACTGATTTGTTAAAGATATCACACTGTACACCTTATCATAATAAGATACTGATCATAATAAGATAATGGGACAGTGACAAGAATAATGACTGAACAGTGAGCAACATTTCTCTTGTGAATATCTCGTGTTCATTAAAAAAAATCAAACATTTTAGTAGATGTTTAAATATTGATGGCAAATGTTTTTCCTCCTTTTTTTAGAATGTGCTATTTTAATGTTCTTATTATTTTTGTTTTGTTATATACTATTGTTGAAGTGTTAATTCAAAGTTGAAAGTACCAAATTAGTTTGATATAAGGATTTGACATTCATTGTGACGAGAATTGCATCTTGCATTGTGTATCATTTTAATGTCACTGATTCTGTTTAGAAGGTTCTTCATATCCTGTATGTAGGACTTTAACCCTGAGCCAGTGGTTTAAGTAGACTATCTAAGTAGATAGTTTGTTTTTGTAACTGTTAATTAAGGAAATTACTGGCTTTCCAGAGGTAATGTTATATATTTATCAACTCCGCCACACAAGCCAGATTGGCAGATAGGCTATTTATAAGCAGAGTTTAACCGGTTTGAATTCAATATTTTCCTTCCACTAAACCAATTGTCATGCTAAGGTTAACGAGTACAGTTTGTATAGCTCGGATGCGTACATTACACGAGGATATTAACCCTATGTGTCATCTGGCTTAGTTAACGGTTAACGAGTAACATGCTGCAACTAGCTACAGTGTAAGCCTATATGCGCTTGGATTGTTTGATGAATATAGTCGGATAAATCTTAAAAGAAATCCCAGTACATTCACACGTTTCAAAGGCTCTATCGATTATACCAAATCTGTATAGGGTATATATATATATATAATAAACTTTACTTCTTTTGAAAAGCGATCGTCGGTAAGTTATTAAAATACTAAAAGATGGAAATGGACCCAACTGGAGAGAAAGAATAAAAAAAATCGAATGGCTAAATGATTTTCTTCTCTTCTCTGGTTGTCTCATCTTTCATCTTTGAGTATCTCTACTTTATTATCCGCTGACTTTTAATCGCTTCCCAGTTTTCACTTTTGCTAAAGTTCATTATATATATACTTAGATATGATTCCATTTTAAAAAGTGTTCTATCATTGTCTTTTCCCTTTTTTTAATTATATATATATATATATATATATATATATATAGTATGTAAGAAAATATATATGTAGAATATATATGTGTAAAAAAACACCCAACACTGTTCAGAAGGTACTTCTTCCATCCAAATATTCTGATGAAGTTTTAATAAGAACTGAATCGTTTTTACATCATCTACTATAAATTCATATTTTCTATATACTGTCGGATTTATTTCCATGTTTTCCCTCCCATATATATATATATATATATATATATATATATATATATATGTGTGTGTGTGTGGAGATATATATGGAGTTAACTGAGAAGAAGAATGAATCATTTTGGAAAATATACTAGACTAATCCTCTGTAATAAGTGCAGAATATCATTTTAATTAGAAAAATCCTTAAGATAAAGTGAGTCGCAATGAAAATTGTAACGAAAAATGGTGGAAATTTCAAGAAAAGAATCGAGACACCATCTTGGATGATAGCTGAAAAATAATTACAAGTTATGTCGAGAAACTTAGAAGTTGGAGAAAAAGAAAGGAAAACAAGACCTGAAAATGTTAGAAGAAGAAGAAGAAGAAGAAGAAGATGGGAGAAATACATGGGCAAGGGAAGAGACTGATATTTAATGCAAAAAAACGCGTCGTAGATGAAAGGTGAAATTTCAAACGAAATATCTTGAGAGGAAATTAAATGTAATTCAGAAAGTTATCAAGTTCACTTTATTATAAGAAAATATAATTAAAAGTATCAAAATTTAATAATAATTAAATTGTTTTTTCGCTTTCTTCTCTCGACAGAGTTCTCACAAATCACAGAAACTTTGATGTTATTAAAGATTTTACACGTGTTGCATTGTACACAAAACTTTCAATCCTCGGCGGATGATTATTTAATCATTTATATTTTCAGGGTGGTCCGAAAGTCTTGTCACCCCTACATATTTTTCAGGTAATATAAATTACTTATATATATATATATAATATATATATATATATATATACACCAACTCCTCCGCACGAGCAGGATACGACACAAGGTCAATTTCTTAAGCGGAGTTCAACAGGTTTGAATTCAGAGTTTTCCTTCTCCTAGACTGGTTACCTAGTCATGGTTAAAGAACCCAGTCTGCCCTGCTATTTACCCATAGCTGGAGGGAGAGTGGGATTCATACCTTTCCCAAGGGTATTAGCGCTAAGTGAAATGCAATTACCACGTCCAGGATTTGAACTCGGGGCGACGAGTCCATTTCCCATGACTTTAACCATTACACCACACGCTTCCTAAATTACTTATATAGCCTATTATTTAACTAATAATGAATATTAAAACAATATGTCGGCATGATAAGATTTTCGGACCACCCTGTAGATTAATATTGAGCATATAGGTCCGAAAGTTACCTCGAAAAATGATTACTTGATACAACCCGAAATTCTAGAAAATAATTTAATTTTTGAAGATATATTTTAGAGATAAAATAATAATATTTTATATAATAATTTTATGAAATAATAATTGTTCTGAGGGCAATTCCTTGTTCGATCTGCATATCCAGCATAATCGATTCCTATCCATATAGTACCTAAGTGGATATGCCGTTCCGTGATTTATCCTACCATCACACCTATCGTGGGATCTTATATCATGCCCTATTGCATTGATATGTACCGCGCGCATTCTAGCGTGGCAAATCTCCATCGGGGCAGGATCAATATAGAGTCCTAACTCTCGCTCTTAGTTTATCCTCTGAGAGTGCTAGTTGATAGGCGCTCTCAACTGTTGAGGGATCACTTCTTAGTACGGCTATCTTAACCTCGGCATCCGCTAATCCTTCTATAAAGCAGCACTTAATCTACTGTTGCACTATAGTTGAATTTCTATCAATTGGACCGTATGCGTTTTCAGGTAATTGCACTAGACCAGTGAGAAGTTCTTGCTAAGGTGGGGCACCACAACAACTATCAGCTCCCAGATGCTTTACGGCCTAGATCAGATTACCCAAGCTGTGGTACCCATGCGCTGAGTTGGTGATAACCCAGAACCTTACGATTCCCAGGCAAATTAGGAATGTGTGTAGGGCCATTAGGCATCACATTGAAATTTGTTCATTCGTTATTCTTATCTATTTCTCCTTGTTGTTCTATTAATCTCCTGAGCTCTGTAGCTGGATCTCTTGTTGGGCTGGTATTATCTCTGTTCTTTAAGTCTAGAGCTACTTGGGTTCTCTTGGGTTCTTTTCTTTTGTGCGTCCGTTGATACTTGGTAGTAACGAAAACAAGACTTGATGTTTGTTTTTATAGCTTATTCATTTTTCTTGAACCCAACTAAAACGCCTCCGTTTGTCCGCTTTAAAACACTCAGTCCAGACTTTTCCACCCGTCTCTGGTTAATTTACATTATTTCACTTTTGATTTTCGCACAGGTGCCACTTTCAACTGCCCGCTGACATCCCACACTGATTTCCTCGTCTCGTTATTTTAAAAGTAGATGGTGAGTTGTTGCATTGCTGACTCGTGGGGAAAGTTGCCGTAAACCGATATGAAGGGATAATAACATGTTCATTAAAAAACAAAAGAAGGCAGACATGATCCAAGAAAAATACCTCTCACTTTATTAGTATGCTTTAGATTCCTTCCTGGATGGTCTCAAATCTGGTAGGTGTAAAATTCCTATTTTTGAGTCGTTGCAGGAAATATCATAATGTTCCGCGAATCGTAGTCCATCTCACCAATAGTGTATGCTTTCCCAAACTCAAAATGGTTTAACTCAGTCGGTAGAGCATCCGCCTAGGGATAACAACATTTCGGGTTCAATACCGGTCAGAACTGACTCAGCACCTGAGTTGCACAGCTTGAGTAATCTGATCTCTCTGGTAAAACATCTGGAGATAATGGTAGGTGTGTGGTCCACCTCAGCAAAGCAATATCCCTGGTCTAGTACTAACAAAAAGGGGATAGATCCCCTCGCTGTTCAGCTGATACCGATAATAGGCTACTCCACAGACTTAACTTACTTTTCCTCTGCTGATTGACTCTTTTAAAAATCTCAAACTTTCACAGGACCGTTTCTCGCATTTACCGGGAGTGTTCCCGTGATTGATCTTTTTCTGTCGGTCAAATAGACGGTTATAAGGTTAATAGGTGAAAATGCTACCATTATATTATATAGTATTCATGAGGCTGGACCTTTTCATTTTAATATTTCTTAAATGTGGCATAACTCCAATTATCGAGTGGAGAGTGGGCGTAAGTTACGGGTAGGTAGTTTGGCATTAATTGCCGGCATCTGTTGTCAGGTCAGATTAGACAATTGTTTTGTAGGTGGAGGAGTTCGAGTAGAGGAGGAAATCTCGGTAAGTATCAGTCGCCTTCGCATTATTCTCATTCTGTTTACCACTAGCTACGGACTCTCTCTCTCTCTCACACACACTCTCTCTCTCCCTCTCTCTCTCTCTCTCTCTCTCTCTCTCTCTCTTTCTCTCTCTCTCAATCATTTTCTCTTCAAGGCATCTCGGGTAGGTAGTTTGGCATTAATTGCCGGCGATTGTTTTGGTGGAGGAGTTCGAGTAGAGAAGGAAATCTTGGAAAGTATCAGTCGCCTTCGCACTATTCTCATTCTGTTAACCACTAGCTATGGACTGCTCCTATTCCTAATTGGCCACTGGTATAGCTGATCATTCCCTCTCTCTCTCTCTCTCTCTCTCTCTCAATCATTGTCTCTTCAAGGCATCTGTGTATGAGAAATATGTCATGAATATATCTAGTGTACAAGTGGTAGTCATAGTTAATTTCGGGGTAGATATAACTGTTTGTAAACTATTCTTGTAAATAGTGGCTTATGAATTGACAGTAGCTGTCAAGTTATTTTTTTTTTATCATAAAATTAGATTTTCTCACTATACAAGCTCACTGTCTTAAATAAATACTGGGAATCTTTATGGCCACTTACTGTATCGAACTATTCAAATAAAACGAAATATGTCATGAACTCTTATGTATCGAGTATGTGGACACACCAGTGATGTACATCGATCAGTTCTGTATAGACGCTGGATGCCATACTGAGACTTGCACAGGATTAATATAGAGTCGTGGAATCCGTTCCATCATCACGACTTGATAATGAAGATAACCGTGATATACTAACACTGAACAGAACAAACTCATCCATCTTACGGCATAAATCAGTGGTCATTTAATGAGTATTGATTCATGGATAATACAGTTGTACACATAGATTTAACATTTTTTGTTTGTACAAAGCATTGGTCTTGAAGTTAGATTTGTTTTGTGCTTGGTGCAACCTGTTGGAGATGGGTGGCTATCCAGGATGCTTAAGGATGGAGCAGTCTAAGACATGCAACACTCTACTTTGTCCCTTACTTAATAATCAGGGTGCGACACAAGGTTAATTTTTAAGCGAAGTTTAACAGGTTTGAATTCAGTTTTCCTTCTCTTAGTCTGGTTGCCATACAAAGTTAAAGAGCTCACTCTAGCTTATTATTTACACATAGCTAGACGGAACCAGGATTAATACTTTTCCCAAGTATATTAGCGCTAGGTGAAATGCAGAAAGTCTTATCCAGTATTTGACTCATTTGTTGAATATCACACTATTCACCTCGTCTGATATAATCGTCTAATTTCTTAGTCTATATATATATATATAGTTTGGAAGCCCATGAGTAATGTTTATCGTGGTAGGAAATGGACTCTCTGACCAGAGTTCAAATCCTGGACGAGGCTTTTTGGGTTTTCCCTTTGCGCTGATATCATTGGGAAAAGTATGCATCCCTCGAGTCTCTCTCCAGCTATGGGCAAATAGTAGGGCATAATGGAATTCGTCAGATAGTTTATGTGATAGCTGTATGACGAAACTTGTCTCTTTTACAGAGGTACTAGTCGAAAGAAATTCATAATAGTCAAATCACGGTTTTGGTGAGTGTTATCACTTATATTAGAGTACACACACACACACACACACACACACATATATATATATATATATATATATATATATGTGTGTGTGTGTGCAGTGTCCAGGTAGATACTTGATATGCTATGTTTTTGAAGTGTATTATTTCAATCATTTTCATCCTGCTTCTCGTTGTCTCACACTGACCTTTCTGACCTTTCATTATAACTTTATCGGCTTCTTCGTCTTTTGTGTTTCAATTCACTTTTTCATTTCTTGATATATGTTGATCTGGCCACTTTCAACAATATAAGACATATACTAATTAGTAATATTACACACACACACACACACATATATATATATATATATATATATATATATATATATATATATATATATATAATAATATATATATATTATATATATATATATATATATATATATATATATATATATATATATTATATATATAGATATATATGAAATTATTATATCAGCAAACTTATCTTATTTGAAATCTACAGGGAAAAATAAAGCGACATCATTATTAACTGACAAAATACAAGTGATCTTTCATCAGCAACATGAAGTAAACTAGCTTCCGCAAAAAGACAAAGAGACATATAAAAATATATATATAAAAAAAGGGAAAACGGAAGCGAGGCTTTCCGGTCAAAGAAGCAGGGAGAAGATAAAGAAATATATAACAAATGGCCGTTATCAGATCAAAAGATAAAAATGCGTAAACATGTTAGCGGATGTGAAGACCAGATCAAAAGATAAAGATGCGTAGGAGTATCTATGAATATAAAGCCAGACGGTTCGAGCCGACAGGCAGTCAGAGACGCCAGCCAGCAGCCAAAAGGACACTTCACGTCTCTCGTCAAAAACACCCCTCGGGCACTCATCGAGAACACTGCGCTCTTTGCCAGGCGCCGGCATTTTCATTGTGAAGCTCTGCGCCTTCCACCACCACACACCGAAGAAAATAAACAAAGGTCCTATCTTTGTACATACGTATCTGTTGTTTATTGAAGTTCAGTAGTCGGTAGTAGCTGACTACTACATACTTCGCTATGTGACCATATATACCCGCAACGACTACTTACACGATTTAGATAGCGAAGAAGGCCGCTACGTAACATTCGTCTTACTTTTTGTGTTTCTTGTGGGTTTGTTTTTCAAGGATTATTTCAAGACATCATGCAGCCTCTTTAAGTAGCTCCCATCTAGCCTTTTCTTTAAAGATTTCGTTAGAGTGCCAGTAGTAAAGCCATGAATCAGCACAGACAATATTAATGATTAGAAGAATATTTGATTTACCTTAGTAGAGAGATCACATTTTCCGATGGCAGTCCATCATTTTCTGTAGATGAGATGTTACTACCTAGTGTTCAATAACATTGGTAGAGCATATATATCTCATATTAATTTTAAAATCCATAGTTTAGAAACTGGCAGTTACCAAGCATCGTTAAATTATTGCCTTCATTACCCTTATTTAGAGATACATTACCTATCAATGAGATTAAAACCTCTTTACTAACCTACATATGTAGAAATATATATATATATATATATATATATATATATATATATATATATATATATATATATATATATATGAAGAAGTGTAAGTAAGTACGTCAATATGTAATATCATAAAATTTGAAAAAAAACCCCACAAGTTTCATTAACGAATGATGCTTAATAAGCTAACAATGCAGTGTTTCTGTTTGTTGAAACAAACCTTCCTCAGTGCTTTCGTTGGTTTAAGGAAAAATACATTATTAATCAAAACAAAAGTCTGCGAGCCTTTTCTTTTCGTATGTTGCTGCTTTTGTTGATATTCAAATATGAGGAAAGAAAAGACATGCTTTAAAACGCTGACTAACGTCGACGTCTTAATTCAAAACTACGTGACGTAATTTTTCCCTAAAATTAAGACGCCGACGTTACCCAGCGTTTTGAAGTATGTCTTTTCTTTTGGAAAAAAGTGAATTTGTTCATATCATGCACATATTAGAGGAATTCATGTTGCTATAGCAACTTGGGTGCACACAAGGTGACGACTTTGAAATCGTATTATTACATATTTCTCAATAGTATATTCACCAGAAATTGATTTGCTTTAAATTAAATTGTTTATTCTACGTGGAATTTATTTGTGTTAAAATAAATGAATGTTTTCGATTGTTTTCTAGTGAAATGAATTGTTTGTTTGATTGTTTCACCTTGGTTACTCCTTCAAATAATTTTCGTTCAAAAGCCGTTCAGTGAAACCTGAAGAAAAAATGGAAAAGAAAAACGAGACTGTTGTCTTTGTTTGATGAGATCACATTTAATTATGACCTCAGTTGCATTTCCACTGAGGAATTTCAACGTGAACAAGTACTTGTTTAATAACCAGATCATAAAAGTTTCATAAATGTTAATTGGATACAGAAAGAAAATAATTCGCCTCTGTATTTTTAAATTGTGCCATGTCCATTCTCAGTTTCCTATGTTGGGACACAAAAAGCAGTTGTCTCCCTTTTAATATTGGAGCGTGGGCTTCCCACGTATCCGTAGGTAACGTGACAATTCAAACCCTTAGCGATTTCTCTTTGACCGAAATGACTCATAATTAACAGGCGTGAGTCTCTCACTCCAAAACGACTGATCACATGTGTGCCTGTTTTGTTTCCAAACCAAAAAAATATCAGTTAGTGAGATTCCACCATTATCTTGATAGACTTTTTGTGTTTTATGGAACACCTTTGTGTACTTTTTGTTTGTTTGGACTGGATCAAGTTATCCTTGTATGATGATTGTATAAACTGACTTTGTCTTTTCCCGACTGTGTTCAAATTGTAAAGTTTTTAAGTGCCATCCTTGGCCAGTTGAAATAAGGCTTAAAGAAAGTCCTATGTTATGGAATCCTTTGTTGATCCTTTGGTAATCGTATAAGTCCTATCCTGCGTATTGGTAAAGGTCCAGTGATTTAATCTTATGTCCGTCGTCTAAGAGCGGTGCAATAATTATAACCAGTAGGGTGGATTAAGTATTGTATCAGCCTCAAAGTACTGCCAGTGATTGGCCAAGGAATAGATCATATGATCTCGCCTAGTCTATAGGCATGGGCGAGGATCTAGCACACACCTTATATAAGAAAAACTCAACACAAATTTGATCATCTGTTGACGGGGGTGGTGAGACATAAAACTTAAGGACAGAATCCTGGTGGCTGAGCAGTCTATTACATGCAACATTCCACTTTGGTCTTATTGGGCTAAATGAGTTTCGGAGAGGCCTCCTCCAATGAATCAGCTGGTCATGTCAAGCCCTAGCCCCTATATGTTGTTTTCCGACCGTATTGGCCCCTTCCCTATCATAGCAATCTTCCTCCAACCCTTTCTATCAAATGCCATAGAAGGCAGTGGGTTATGTTAAGGAATGAACAAACAAAAAAGCAAGCTGTCCCAACACAACGAAGTTTTCAGACTCAGTGTTTATTTCTTGGTTAATAATTAAGCAAGACTTATTTTTTTATATTCTTTATTAAAAACCCACTGCGCAAAAGGGTTTTCTACCGCGCTGAGAAGTTGGCATCTTGAGAGCAAAGGACCCCTACGTCTGCTCGTTCCAACTAACGGCCAAAATTTGCCAAGTCTAATCTCTGTTCTTACGTCTTCCTTTAGCCAATCAGCGTTCAGGTCAGAGAAGGTTAACTTCCTTGTCAATCAATTATAACGGCTAACGGTATCTTTCCCATTATTTGAATTTGAACTAAAAAATTAGTAGAAACAAAAATGTTTTATATTTTTAATGTGAGAAGGTATTTGAATAAGTATGAATAAGTATTAATCGCTTTTTTATCACTAGATAGAACACTAAACAAAAAACAATTTTAAAAAGGCTTTAGATATCGGTGAATGAACTGATAAAACAGTTTATATTGTACTTATGGATTCGCAAAAGCATCTCACCCGTTATTATTCCTTTTCAAATAAACAGCTACCCACCATTCCAATCCTAAGAAGTACGGGAGAGATTCGGAAATTATACGAACTTGCTTTTTAGAAGTCGATTCTCATCGTGGATGACTTGATAGGCATAGCATGGTTAATCCGCAGAGAACAAGTTACCTCATCGATGATAACTCGCTGATTGGCCACACCATCTTTCGTGCTTGCTGAGTCTTCTCAACAGTGGTGGAGGTTGATGGGTGTCCTGTGTCAGCCACTTTTAACATTCTTGATCCACCCATACACTGTTCTTCGTGGTAGTACACTTCCCCCTATTGTACTAAACGGCTCCAATGAATTTATGCTTACACTAATTCCGACCAGAGAAATCGGGTCACTTCCTTGATGCACACTGCTAGTGGAGTTGCCTTGTTTATACTGTAAAGATAGCAAGCAATATGGCCACAACAGTGCCAATTATAAGCAGACGTGCGCAGACCACAGTGGGAAATATGGCTCAGTCAGCAGAGCATCCGCCTCAGAAAGACAAGTTTCCAGGTTTGATACAGGCCCTCGCCAACTCAGCGCATGAGTAGTACAGCATGAATCTGCGCAGTAAATTTGGAAGCTGATGGTACGTGAGGCGCTCTACATCAGACGTAAAAACATCTCCCTGGTCTAGCGCTAGCGAAAAGGGGAGAGATCCCCTTGCTGTCCGGCTAATACCGGCAATAAGTCACTCTGCAGACTTTATTTACTTGTATTATGCTAGTTATTTAGTGTTAACAAGTCAACTCTCTTAAAAACCTTCAACTTTACGGGACCGTTTCTCGCACTTACCGCGAGTGTTCTCGGGATTTATCCTTTGGTTTTAGTCAAACAGACTATCTCCCTGGTCTAGCGCTAGAGACAAGTCCGGCTGACCGGCTGATACCGACAGTAAGCCACTCCGCCAACTCTACTTTTTACTTTGATGTCGAAATTTCGGATAATTTTTGACTCTCCCTCGTAAAATGTTCTTTGTAAACCTTCCAATCATATATTCTTCACACGTTTCTTCCGAATACAACCAACCAGGAACTAAAGATTCAAGTTTATTCCAGTTTCCCCAAACAACTAAGAAAGAAACCTATAGCATGTTTTAACACAAAAGAGTTCATTTGTAAACTTCTCTTTTCCTAAAGCATCTATCAATGAAAGACAAACCATTTTAGAAAATGTTTTAACATTAAACAGGCTGTTCATTGTAGCAATGATGTCTGCCTCTTTAAAAAAGAATAAAACAAGAATAAAATTAAGTATGAACCAAGAAAGTTTCTCGGCTCTTTATCTGAAGCCATATTCTTGCGACGACTCTCTGTCTACTCTGAGGAACATCACTTCGATATCGACAAATAATGTTATTCTAAAATCTGAAGAGAAAGAGAGGAACCTGTTGATCTTTTTGATATTCACTTGCTTTCCCCAGTGCATGACAATGCTAAATAGGAGAAGTGTGAACCTCTAAACAAGCGGTACACAAGGGACAGATGTCTTCAAGGCATCTTGTTAGATCGAATTGACCAAAGGCAAAATAATAAATGATATCCAAAAGAAACTAAAAATGCAGATAGCGTGGAAAATGAAAGAAAGCAGGTATTTTACTACGTGTAAAGATCATCACCAAAAATATTGAAAGAAGAAAACCACAGGATATAAGTTTACATTAACCTGTGAGAAAAATAAACGGGAAGTGAATGAAGAAGAAGAAGAAGAAGAAGAAGAAGAAGAGAAGAGGATCGTCATACTTAGCCTAAGAATATTGTTAGGATGATGATGATTTTGCTGGAGATTTGAGATTTGTAGTTAGAATTTAGTGATGCTGAGGAGACACTGGTGTAAATATACAAATGAATGAATGATAATAATAATAATAATAATAATAATTGGGACCATCCAGCCGACTGCATTGCTGTAATCGGCTAGAATACTCAGAAGAGTCTTGGAAACCAGAGGAGACTTGCTGTCACTCAAACTTCAGTGCAATACCATCAACTAGCGCTGATGTGAAAAACTCAAAAAGGAGTGAAAATAATAATAATAATAATAATAATAATAATAATAATAATAATAATGCTACACCCTAGAGATTATATAGATAGGCTACATGTATCAAGAAAGGAAGGCGGAAGATGTCTTGCCAACATATAGGATGCCACAAACCAAGGACTCGAGGAGTGCACAAAGAAGAGTAAAGAACGATTACTTATGCCAGCTAATAATAACAGCGTCTGCAATATATGGACAAGCAGAAAAACAACAAAAACAAGGAAACAAAAATAGGAAGAAAAACAATTATATGGATATTTCAAACGACAAATTGGGGAGGTTGCGCATGAAAAGGCCTGGACATGGTTAAGAAGAGGAAACCTCAAGCAAAAAACCGAGTCACTCATAATTGCTTCTCAAAAGAATGCCATACGAACTAATTATATCGAAACAAAAATTGATAAGACACAACAAAACAGCAAATGAGGTAACATAAATAAGACCATAAACCATGTATTAAGCGAATGCATCAAACTAGCTCAACAAGAATACAAAGCTGGGCTCAACTAAATTAGATAGGTGGATTATGCAAGAAACTAAGTTTTTACCATACAACAATATGGTATGTGCATAAACCAGGATTTGTTCTTGAGAATGAAACCCATACAATCCTCGGGGCTTTTATGATAAAGACGGATTGCCTCATCCCTGCCAGAAGACAAGACCTAGTACTGATTTAAAAAAATAGAGAATTTGCCAAATGGTAGATTTCGCATTTTCCAGCAGATCACAGGGTGAAGATGAAAGGAAACAAAAAGATAACAAAATACATGGAGCTTGCCAGATAATTAAAATAAAATGTGAAATATGAGGGTTAAAGTGATAGAAATTGTAGTTACCATCCAGCATTTTTTAAATCAACTGGAATACCCAGGAGAGTCCTGGAGACCCGAGGAAACTTGTTGTCACTCACACTAGAGTTAAAGGCCATCAGCTAACGCTGATGTGAAACACTCAATAATAATAATAATAATAATAATAATTTGAAACAGTGATGAGACTTGTTGTCAATTAGTGAAAATCACCAATACAAATCATGTAAATTATTGTAGGTGATTTTGTAAATCTTTTCTGGATTGTTTCGAGTCTTCCACAGGTTTCTTGTTTTTTTTCCAAACTGCAACATTTTTAGACAGTTAGAGCACGCCAATGTGTTCAAGTGTCCCCTTCTGTTTATCAGTTCTCTCTCAAGGTTCAGATATTTATCTCACTTAAAAAACAAACAAAAAAGCGCATTTGCCAAAAGCAGCAAACGGAAAAAATTATCAGTTTCTTTCAGTACACGTGCAGTCAGATATTTATTCTCGCTTTTTTTTTTTAATTATTGTTTTTCCTTTTCCTTTTATTCTTTTTCTTTCTTTTTATCCTTTTGAATTGTTTCAATTCTTCGACTATTCTCTCTTCTTCTGCTAATACAAATCTTTCATTTTTTCTTTCTTCTAAATTTCTTTGATTTCCGTCTTTTCCTTACACTCTCAAATGGATTAAGAATTATTTTTTTCGTATAAACGTAATTGTCAAGAAGTTTTTGGTTCGTTGGAATTTATGGCACATCAACCCTTGGGTTATTTAATGCGGAATACGTTTTTGTTTTATTCAGTCTTTTGGGTATTCAATTTTTTAAAACTCATTTTTATAGCTAATTTTTTCATTTATATAACCTACCTGACAGGTACTATGGCTCCGGGTCAGAGAGGAAATGAAGAGGTACTCCAAATTCCCCTATTTTAGCAGCTTTTAATTATGAGTTTTTCTTTTCCTAGACCGGCTTTTATACCAAAGTTAAAGAACACGGTTTAACCTTCTATTTACCCATATTTGTAGCGCTATGTGAAATGGAAACAGACTCATCCCTGATCTGAACATGGTCTATTTCTTTCCGACGATAACACTGGTTTACAAAGAAATTGAGGCAAGCACAAAAATAGCTGTTTTAACCTAATTTGGGGGTGCTGAATTCAGATTTTATATCCGTTTTTACTCATCACCTCTAGTTTTTTAGATATGCATACTGTACATTTTGTACACATACTGTACATAAAGGCGTATATACATCCAGGGTTAATTTCTAATATTGTGTGACTCATGTCTTCTTTTTTAATTATTATGCAATAAATGTAAGTGATAGATTTACATTATATATATATATATATATATAGCTATATATCAAGACGGATTTTGGCAGTTAAGCGCAGCCAACACGTCTCAATCAACAGCCAGTAGTGTATGGGCAGTCAGCGCAGGAGATTTTCGTCCCTCCAGCACAGGAGGAAGGTGTCCCTCGACAATTGTGAAACACAATCTTTTGGGTATATATTTGTATTACAATTTCCAACGACGCACATTTTATTGCCTTACATATGATTTAATTTTCCTTTTTTTTTTCATATTCTCCAATGGCTTCAAGCTCGTCAAAACATCGAGGATGCCTCAACAAGGCCAATTCTTTCTGCTGTGTGTGTCGCACAATCAAGTATATTTATTCCATCAATGTTCTTTATCTATCCTGTTTTATCTGTAATAAGCTGCTGCAACTGTTGAAATAAGCACGTATATACTCTGTATATACTAAAATGAGACTATTTAAAAGACAGAAAACTAGAGGGATAGAGCAAAACTGTTTATAAATTTGAATTCAGCACACCCAAATTAGTAAAAAAAAAACTATTCACATTCTTGCCTCAGACAAAAAATATTTTTTTGTAAACCGGTGTAATCATTACATGACGAATGCTTCCATAACTATTTAGCTGTTATGGTCTCCAATTATATATGGTATAAAATATAATTTTCCACTCATTTTAAAAAGGCAAAAACTTTATAATTAGTTGCAATGTGAATGTTAGAAGGGTAAATGTACTTCTAACACATTAAAAAAAAGGTTTTCAAAAGTTGATCTATTTGAGCCATAGATGGAGCCCTAACAGGTACTACCACTGCGACCAGATTGAACCCAACCACGTACAATGTCAACAAGTGCATGTTTCTAACTCCCCAGAACTTCTTAATTAGAGCCTTATCACCAGATGTAATTTTGTGTCATATCCAGGATACCAAGATTATTTCTTGTGACAACGATTCATGCGAAGCAAATGTATTTGCACAATTATTAGTAAATGATTGAGTTAAAATAAAACTTGGTTGAAATTATAGCTAGAGGATATCAACATAGAAAAGTGTCATTGGCTCTATTGATATCCAGTTTATTTTGACACGTACAGGCAAACTATTTCCATCCTAAAATGTTTATTATTATTTCCTTTCTATTTCCATCTCTTTAAATGCTTTTCATTTCCTTCTCTCTTTCTCTTCTTACATTTTGTTGGAGGCACCAAGTGTAATGGTTATAGTCGGGGGAAATGGCCTCGTCGACCCGAGTTTAGATCATTGACGAAGATACAGTTCACTTAGCGCTAATACCCTTGCGAAAGGTATGAATCCAACTATTATCCCACCAGCTATGGGTAAATAGTACAGTAGACTGGGCTCTTTAATCCTGGTTAGGCAATCAGTCTAGAAGGAAAACTCTGAATTCAGACCTGTTAAACTCCGCTTGGGGTGGTTGCAACTAGAATAGGTTCAGACCTAATTAGTGATCTATTTCACTGGGCTCTTTAACTTGGTTAGGCAACCAGTCTAGGAGAAGGAAAACTCTGAATTCAGACCTGTTAAACTCCGCTTGGGGTGGTCACAACTAGAATAGGTTCAGTCCTGATTAGTGATCTATTTCACTAACTACTATAATTCTTTTTCAACGCCCCCTTTTACTTTTCTTCATCCCTTTCTATCAAATTATTTAACGTTCTTTTGCTATTTTACAGTTTCTGTAAAATGATTTGACTTTTCTTTTCTCTTCTCACACATCAACACCTTGGGAAAGTTATAACCTCCCCATTCCCAGTTATGGATTAGATAGTACCACTAATATTCTTCTACAAGGATAACTTTTCATTAAATAACCCACGAATGTTGATGTGCCATTAGGCAAAAAAACAAAAAAAACATAAACAACCAAAACCTTTCAAATTATTTAACGTTTTCTTGTTTAATCTTTGTTTCCCTTCTCCCAAGTACAGTAAAGTTTTTTTTTCTGATTCCTCCCCTTTCTACAAATAGTTTGTCTTTTTTATCTCTTGTTATTCTGTTGCATATTATTAATTTTTGCCTCATTATGGTATTATTTTGTGCTGTTATTAAAAGAGATTCATTTACTTTCGAGATTTTCCCTTCTCATCCATATTATTATTATTATTATTATTATTATTATTATTATTATTATTATTTACTCCTTTTGTGTTTTTACATCAGTGTTATCTGATGGTTTTACATTGGAGTCTGAGTGACAGCAAGTCTCCTCAGGACTCCAGGACTCTTCTGAGTATTCTGGCAGATTGCAGCAGAACAGTGTTCTGAATGGTTTCAATCCTTCCTCTGATTCTCAAACTTTCCAAACCCTTTTCCAATCCTTTTGGGACTGTTCCAAGTGCACCAACTACAATTGGTTTTACTTTCACTTTCACATTCCATAATTTTTTAATTTTTTTTTTTTGTGCTGTTATTAAAAGAGATTCATTTACTTTCTAGATTTTCCCTCCTTATCCATATTATTATTATTATTATTATTATTATTATTATTATTATTATTATTATTATTTACTCCTTTTGTGTTTTTACATCAGTGTTAGCTGTTGGTCTTACATTGGAGTCTGAGTGACAGCAAGTCTCCTCAGGACTCTTCTGAGTATTCTGGCAGATTGCAGCAGTGCTGTGTTCTGGGTGGTATCAATTCTTCCTCTGATTTCCAGACTTTCCAAACCCTTTTCCAATCCTTTTGGGACTGTTCCAAGTGCACCAACTACAATTGGTATAACTTTGACTTTCATATTCCGTAACTTTTTCAGTTCTCTGGCAAGGTCCAAGTGTTTGTCCATTTTTCCATTTTCTTTTAGCTTCACCCTGTGATCTGCTGGAACTGCAAAATCCACCAGTTGACAAGTTCTTTCTTTTGTCTGGTCTTCTTGCTGGGATAAGGTGATCCGTTTTTATTTCAAAGTCCCAGAGAATTTTATGCGTTTCGTTCTCAAGAACAGATTCTGGTTTATGCATATACCATTTTGTTGTATGTCAAAATTAAATTTTTACATAGTACATGGTTTACAGTCTCATCTCTATTACCGCATAATCTACATTTACTATTTTGTTGGGTCTTATCAATTTTTGCTTTGATATAGTTTGTCCTTATGGCATTATTCTGTGCAGCAATTATTAGTGATTCAGTTTCTTTTTTAAGGTTTCCTTTTCTTAACCAGGTCCAGGTTTTTTCATGTGCAACCTCTCCAATTTGTCGTTTGAAGTGTCCATATAATTGTTTTTCTTCCCATTTTTATTTTCTAGTCTTTGTTGTTATTCTGTTTGTCCATATGTCACATCTACTATTGCTGGCCGCCATAAGTAATCTGTCTTTACTCTTTTTTGTGTAGTCTTCGAGTTATTATTATTATTATTATTATTATTATTATTATTTCACACCTTTCGATTTTGTCATACAAATGTTAACTGGTGGTCATTTACTTGAGTCTTAGTCTCCATAAATCTCCAGGAATCTTCTAAGTTTTCTAGTCAATCTTAACAATGTTGTTTTTTTAGATAGTCTATATTCTTCCACTAATTTCCGATTAATCTAAAACTGTTGGGGACCGTTGCAAGGACCCTAATTATAATAGGTACGACATGTATGTTCATTTCACAGTTTCAGTTTTGTTAAGGTCCGATTACTAGTCAATCTGTTCGTTTTCTTTGATCCACCGGAAAACAAAATCCACTTGTTGATTTCCTCTTCTTGTTAATCAATACTAGGATAGGTCTTCCACCTGGGATAAGGTGCTCCTTCTTGATCTCAAAGTCCCAGGGAATTTTATGCGTCTCATTCTCTAAACAGATTCCCTTTTGGATTTCCCATTTGGTATCATAGTCAAAATTTTATGTCTGTCACAATTCCCAGTGGATCACGTTTAACACACGGTTGTACTTTCGATGTACTAGTATACCTTCACTTCTTCTTCTTCTTCTTCTTCTTCTTCTTCTTCTTCTGCTGCTTCTGCTGCTGTTGCTGCTTGTTGTTGTTGTGTTGTTGTTGTTGTTGTTCTTCTTCTTCTTCTGCTTTTGCTGCTGCTGCTTCTTTTTCTTCTTCTTCTGCTGCTGCTTGTTGTTGTTGTTGTTGTTCTTCTTCTTATTATTATTATTATTATTAAGATGCAATATCTTTTTTGTCATTATTATGGTGAGCAATAACGATGATAGTGTCAATGATGGTTAGCTGTGCAACTCATGATCTAAATGTTCGTACCCATTGGCGATCCGAGATCAAATTTGAAATACCTGTGAAAAATTTGCCTCGTTTCGTTCAACTCCTCAACTCCTCACAAACCCATGAAAAGACCCATAAAATCCGCCTGCAGCGAAAGAAAAATCCAAAGAAATGAATTTCAACAATGCAACTTTGCAATGAAAATTCAACACAAAAAATAAAAAAAATAAAATGCGACAGGGGGAAAAAAAAAAAAAAAAAAAAACAAATCAAAACAAAAAAAAATCACTGAAATCATTTATTTAAAAAAATATTGCCCAAATATTGAAAAAGCATTCTGTTTGCACGAGGAGCCGTTGCATGGGATTTCTTTCCTCGGAACGTGACGGGCGTAGTGAAAAGAGTGTAAGTCTCGGTGGGGTATCCTTTTTATCAGTGCAGTGTGAGGCAAACGCAATGACTACACAATGTTTCAGTTTTTTATGCTTTACAATCAGAACAGGTTGTGAGATGCGTAATTTTCTTCCCATCAGATAGAGAATAACGAATAAGAGAGAGAGAAAAAAAACGAACTAAAACCATTGCAGTTTAAACAAGCAATAGTCCAATACTCTTGGGTATTGCTTACCTCTATCAATACAACAACATAGTAGGTTTAACGCTATATATATATATATATATATATATATATATATATATATATATATGTGTGTGTGTGTGTGTGTGTGTGTGTGTGTGTGTGAGAGAGAGAGAGAGAAAGAGAGAGAGAGAGAGAGCGTATGTGTGTGCACACGTGCATACGTACAATATAATAAATCATGACGTATTAGCAACTTCAGATTGTAAAGGATGTAAATATATATTTTCAATAGAAATATAATTGTTATGCTAGTAGTGATTTTCCCAATGTGTTCGCCGCCGGTAGAATGTGACACAAGGACACAAGTATGGGGCATTTAGCGAGGATAGAACGCGCTTTTCATTTGTATTGGATATGCGAGATTAGCTTGTGAACCACTATGCAAAGATGGGAAGCCAATGTATTTATCCAACCCGTTCGCCACAAGAAGGCTCTGGCACTCGGTCGGTAGTATGTATATTTACCAAACCCTCCGCACGAGCAGGATGTGACACAAAGTCAATTTCTTAAGCGGAGTTTAACAGGTTTGAATTCAAAATCTCCTTCTCCTAGACCGGTTGCCTAACCAAGGTTAAAGAGTCCAGTCTGCCCTACTATTTACTCATAGCTGAGGGAGAGTAGGATTCATACCTTTCCCAAGGGTATTAGCGCAAAGTGAAATGCAATTACCACGTCCTGGATTTGAACTTGGGTGACGAGTCCATTTCCCATGACTTTAACCATTACACCACACGCTTCCTATTTATTATATAGTATAGGGCATCCAGCTAGTATCGAACTCGCTGTTCTGTAGTATTGGATCTGAGAAACTAGCTTGCTAACCATTACACCATGATGAGAAGCCTAATGGTTCTGTTGGTTTGATGTTTAGCTGTGTCCTCGCTCGCGAAAGACCAATACTAACATTAATATACTCCTGATATACAACCCTGAACAAAACTGAAGGAAATACAAGATAAACGAATTTGTACACATAAGAACATTTTAACTTTTATATATATGATATACATATCAAAGTCATGGGCGACATATCCTGGTGTGATTGTGTGGATGTAATGAAAATAACATACCCTGAAACTCAAAGCGTGCGCGGACGTGTCTGACTTGCAGGGTCACCGCAGGAAATAAATATGGCTGCTTTAAGCACTATATTTAACAATGGTCAACTCTCGAGAATGGGATTGCACGTATGCAAATTCTCTCGAGATCGAGCGTGCATTTAAGCATACGGCGACGGCTAGAGGCGAAGCGTCAAGCGAATACGTACGACGACTACGACTGTCTCATAACCTGAAGGAAACAGTTTGTTAGAGATTGTGAGTAAGTTAGTCTCACAGATCCATTACTAAGAAATA
>CM042140.1:137573645-137596145 GCA_023376005.1 Doryteuthis pealeii | reverse complement strand
TCTACATCAGTAGTCGATAGACAAAGCCGAAGTTAAAACAAGGTTATGAAAGACGTCATATGCGCCTGTAAAGATCGCGTGTCTAATGCTGACCTCAGTAGAATCCGTTCAGTCCACTGAATGATAAAATGCAATTGAAATTTTGGGCAAAGTCACGATCCGCTTGAATCGCGTAAATGTAGCGGGAATTCAGCGAAACAAGCATTTTTCCTTTGCAAAAGATTCCTTACACTTTAACCAAGCATGACAACAAAGAGTTAACTGCATTTACCGTAGAATCCATTTCATTAAACGACCTATGGGCCAACGGTTGCACGTTTCCAGTTCCACTTCCTCTTCCGGATAATTTTGAACTACCTAAGCACAGCTTTTCTATATTATATTAGCATTATACATGAGCAAAAGTTTTAAATGCTCTGGTATTTCATGTTAAAAACTGGGTATTTAATTTCTATATAAAACAACGACACTTATTTTACTATTTATAATTCTTTATAAATTTTGGCAATTCCCTTATACTCTTTCTATCTATCTAAATATCTTTCTCAGTCATTTTGAGTTTATCATCGTCTGTTCCCAATTATTTACTAAGCTATCTCACTGGGTATGGTATGTATAAGTATATCTTTCATTCCCGTTCTCTCACTCTCTCTTTCTCATTTTCTTTCTCTCTCTCTCTCTCTCTCTCTCTCTATATATATATATATATATATATATATATATATATATATATCACTTTCTTAACCAAATATATATCACGTAGATAACCAAAAGAAAATCTCTGTTTTTTAAAGGATTAATTTTACTATGAATACAATTGTGAAATCACACACAAACACATACATACTTACCTGAGATACTATAAGTAGCACAACCTGCAACTTGGCGCTAAAATAAGGAGCTGATGGTAGGTACGACGATTCACCTCAGACGTATAAACCATCATCCTGTTCTATAGCTAGTGAGACAGACAATTGTCATTTATATATATATATATATATATATATATATATATATATATATATATATATATATATATATATATATGAATAATTTTAATCAAATGGACTGCTGTATAGGAACAAAAAAAGGCAAATAACTATTCTCAAACCCACTTTTGTTTTTTTTATGAAAATAAAATTATTGCTTCTGAAAAACTCCTTTCGGGGTATTTTCCGTTTCCTTATAAGAAAACACATGTTTTAAAAAAATACATTAAACATGTGTCATCCCACAGACACAGAAACACACAAAAATTTTGAACAAAAAAATATTCAACTCATTATTTTAGTGGACACTATTTTTAATAGTAATATCAATAATATAACTATTAGCAAGTAATTCGTCTCAGGATATAAAAAACAAAGAGAAATATCATTATTTTATAGAATGAAGCTTCATGCCCTTAAAAGCCGACATGTCATCTTGCACCTTTTATGAATCTACATTATTTCTTGTTTTTAAAACATTTTAAAATGATAAATGAATCGCATCAATTTTTAATCTCTAATAATAATAATAATAATAATAATAATAATAATAATATTTAATTTAATCTAATTTATCAAAATCTTGGAGATATTTGTTGAATTTAGATATTGTATATTCTTTGTTCTTTTTGTTAATTGGAAAATACAAATTAAACCACCGATTTCAATTTGATGATCCACACTCCCAAGATTTCCAGAACTGGAGACTCACCATCATATGCAGTTTAACAGTAACAAACCTTTTTGGTTGGTCTTAATTCACTTCAAGGGATAGAGTCAGCGTATTCTACACCTCGTTGAAATGGCATTTAATCTAAATAGGCAGTCTAATTTAACCTTCTAGATTTAATTATTCAACTGCTGATTAGATCACTGTGAAACAAGGATTGCATCATTCGTAACACTTTTGCGGGCAATGTACATTGCATGGCCACCGAATCCAATTTTTCCATATAAAAAGTGAGTCAGAAATAAAACAAGATATAATTATCGAACTGAACTTTTTCGGAAAAGTGGATTCATTCCTAAATATATTAGTATGAATTTAGTATAAACTACCTCTACCGGAAATTGAACTCTATGGGAATCTCTCTTTAGTAGTAATGATTGGCTCGGCATGATCATCTTGTTAACTACTAAATGTTAACCTGGAGCATTTAGCATGGGGAGATTATTTCTAGTTTATTATCAGCATGGTAGAAGTTCTTCTTTTTATTTAATGACTTTGATATCTAGTGAAAAACACTTTGTGGGATTGCCTTTTCTCTGTGTGGTTCAACGTGAAGCTACGACTAGCTAACTAACTTCGCCGTTTGAATAGGATTACTACAAGTAGGGTTCTGTCTAATGCTTGCGGGCTTGTTCCATATTCAGCTAAGTTTCAATGAAGGTCAATAATACCTTGCTGTTTCTAATAATAAAAAATCACCAGCCGTCATGTTGTTTTGACCTCCTTTGTAGGTTTTCTTATTTGTAAAGCCTTTGGCTCCGGTGATTGATGTTCGAGCCCAGTCCTTGGCAGGAAATTGAATGCTGAATTATAAGAGAGATAATGTCCTATTAATTTCTCACATTACCCCTACTCATTTTTGCAAATTTAGCTTTGTGTTATACGAACCTCAGTCAAATTATTATTATTATTATTATTATAAAATAAAAAGTAGGTGGTGTCCGCGGTGTACTGGCTAAAGTACTGGACTGCCACATTATTTTAAGGGAGTTCGAACTCCTGTCACATTCAATTTCGAACTAAAATACTTTGAAAATGTGTGTCCCCTTTTATACACCCAATTATGTGTTAAATAGCACCACTATTGTTCCTCTTCAAGGATGGATTTGGTATTAAATAACCTTCGCAGATTTACATGCCCCAAACAAAGTAACCAAACCAAACCACAGATATATAGGATTTCTGGTCTCGTGAATTTAAATAATATATATATATATATATATATATATATATATATATATATTAAGGACAATTTATCAGATATTGAAATAAAAATGAAATTAAATTAAAAGTTGATTTGATAATATATAAACTTTCATACAGAGTGACCCAAAGAAAAAGTTGGGTTGTGCTTTTTTATGCTGGTAGTCTGCATCAGTAACAGTATATATTCATAAATAAGTTGGATTCAGTTGTTTTTTACAATTGTATTACAATTAATCATAAGTTTTTCAATGTTTTCATTTTACCTTAATTTAAAAAGAAATGCCTCCATAACAAGACTTAAGTACAACAATATTAATACAGTCTAACAGAAAATAAATCAATTTACATTTTAATTTACTTGTTCATGATAATAGTGTGGGGTTCATGCACTCACGATCAATCATTATAATTCCTCAAGATATAATTAGTAAATATGATTTTTTCATGTATTTATTGAAAGTAATTATGATATAATTATTTATATGACGTGCATTGAGTGCGAATTTAATGGCCTCCGAAGTAGTTTAGTTTTGTTGGTTTGTTGGATTTTACAGCATGTCAACACTTGTGTTATAGTATGATGCTTCATGAGTATTCAATTCTTTAAAACCCAGTTTTCTTTAACCAATTTTTTAGAACTCATTTGTTTCTATTAAACTCATAGAGCTCTAAAAGTTACTACCATTCTGGGTTATAGTGGACCTTGAGCGATGATAGGGTACTACACACTCCACAGAGCTCCAATTTGGAACTTCACCATTTGCCGCAGTTTAAAGTCAAACCCAGGACCCTAAGACCCTCAGGCACCACCTTCTAGCACATATATGATACAAGTTTTATAGCTTGCCATGAGGGCAATAGAGATGTGAGTCATATAGGCGCAAGGGATTGATTTTGTCTCGCCTAAGTAAGGGCCAAAGTAGGGTGTTGCATGTCATGAATTGCCCAGCCACCTGGGTTCCATTCTTAAGCATCACGGATCACCACCAATGGCCAACAGATGGCCTCATTCGGGAGGAATTTACCCATCTACAGAGGTGCAGTCGGTGTATTATTTTGTCCCAGTTTAGATTAGTTTCTTTATTTAATGGCATGTCAGAATTCGAGGGTTATTTAATACCTAAGCTATCCTTGTATAAGAACAATAGTGGAATTATTTAACCCATAACTGGATGGTTGAGAGGATTCATATCTTACCCAAACGTATTAGTCCGAAAGTGAACTGAATAGCATGATGTAGTTCTCGCTCGTTACGATGTTGCAGCCCAACACATTAGCCAAAACGCAAAGGAAACCCCAGATCTTTTAGTGATTACTAAATAAATTATTATTGACACTTTCCTCCCTTTAACAATGAAATGAACAGCATTATCATATCCATATGTATACAGTTATTATGTCAAGGGTATGGACAAAATATCACGTTTTCTATAACCCCATGGATGAAAAAAGTCAACAAAACTCTGAAAGCTGAATGAAAATTAACGTTTAACTATGAAGAGGAAGAGGAAGTATAAAAATCACAGTTATTTGTTTTAAAGTCTTTAAAACAGGAGACGTTTATGAATTCGAATCATTATCAATCAAAATGGTGTTTATGTCGTTTTTATCTCACGAAGATGTTCTCTTTTTAATGTAGTTTACTTTAGTGTTATAATTAATGAATTTATAGAACGATGTTTTGGCACAGTTCTTAAAAATAATTAGTCGCAATTTACAATTTTAATTAATCTAAATCTGCATGAATAAAGAGCGAATGACCTTTTCAAAGATACACGAAGCCAGTTCTAACTTGAGTAAAGAAGCTATCCCGCACGTTGTATGAGTAACCTATTTTCAAGATGCCAGAAAATGAATGGAGAGAAAAAATCCAGGTAAGTTTGGGGGTTTCAATTTCACCATTCGACATCAGTTTATCTTGATTAGGCTATAATCACACACACACACACACACACACACACACACACACACATATATATATATATATATATATATATAATATATTATAATAATAAGGGTACACGGTAATAACCTACTCGAGTTTCACCATAAGGATCTTAAAGGTTATATCCACTGGATTAATCAAGTTATTGATTAATTGCAGTCGATTTGAGCACGTTATATTTGTTATATCGCTCTTATCATTTTGACCGGTAAGCCACCTTTTCCACAATTACCATATATATATATATATATATATGATATATATATTGTGTTAAACTCTACCGACGAGTATTGTCGGACGAGTTTTTGTTCGATCCTTTCTAACTGTCTGGCTGTCTTTTTATGTCAGGTGGAACTGGTGTAGCAATCCACCAAAGGTTTCTTAACCAGCGCTTTCGGCATATCTATCTGCCATCTTCAGGCGTGAAACTGATGGAATGTTTCAGGTGTCTCATTTTTAAAAGAAACAGTAGCGTAGGAATTGGTAGTGGGAGGTACTAAGAATTGGTAGTGGAAGGTAGTAGGAATTGTTAGTGGGTTCAAACGAACAATAGCAGTAGAGATTTTTGTAGGAGGGGTGTCACAATATATATATATATATATATATATATATATATATATATATATATGAATTATCCTGAAGAACCATTCGGGTAAACCTAGGTAAATAGTGTCTGACTCATGTACGTCCTTATATATATATATATATATATATATATATTAAGTTAGGGTAGCGAAGACATGAAAACTTGGTAACTAACTTGGTTTCACTCCTATGCGAGTTTAAATGCAAAATTGTATATATATATATATAATTTGCATTCATATATATATATATATAATTTGCATTCATATATATATATGACTGATGTTAATTCTTGCCGAGCACGATCGCCTCTCAGATACAAATAGAATCACGTTCTGATTTATTTAATTGTCAAATTCGTGCGTAAACTGTCTTCTCAATGCAACTGGTAACTTTTAAACCATTACTCAATTACGGCTTGAAACCCTATTTCTTGCATTTCTTTATTTTGTTTGCTGATTACTTTTTTAATGGCATATCAACCTCCGCGGCTTATTTAATGCCAAAGCGAGCCTTGTAGAAGAACAGTACTATTTAAACCATAGCTTAAAGGATGATCTGGTTAATAACCTTTCCCAAGAGTATTAGCCCGAAGGCGAGCGAAATAGCACGACATAAGTTCGAACTTCTTTACTACGATTAACCATTAAGCTACGGAGTCTGCCCCGTGGCATAATTTAAAATGATGCTTATTAGCGTTAGAATGCATCGACTGCACCTCTGCAGAGGGGTAAGACTCCCCCAATGGGGCACCTGTTGGCCGTGGGTGGCGACCCGTGATGCTTAAGAATAGAACCCACGTGGTTGAGCAGTCCATGGCATGCATTTATTCCACTTTGTCCCTACTTGGGCTAGACGGGCGGTCGGAGAGGCCCCCTCTGATCAATCGGCTGGTCACGTCAAGCCCTAGCATCTATATGATTGTCCCAACCCTATTGCCCTTATGGCAAGCCCCAACCCCTTTTTATCATATGGGTGCTAGAAGGCGGTGACTGCGGGTCTACATGTCCTGGGAATGACGTTAAACTCTATCTGATGGTGAGGTTCCAGTTTTGGAGGTTTGGGGAATGTGGAGCACCCCTTCATTACCATTGCTCCCTGGTCCACTCTGACCCAGAGTGATAGTACCTGTTAGGGTCCCATCTATGGGTTAAATAGAAAAATGTATTTATAAAAAAATTGTATTATCCATTAAGAATTGATTTATTTCAAAACTTTATCGGCATTAAATGATCCACTGAGGTTGATATGCCATAAAACAAAAGAAACAAACAAATCAGTTCAGTGCTCGATTGTAAGACAAGGAATATGCAACATCCAGTGTAAAGTTTTTAAATGCCATCCTTGGCTTAAAGAAAGTCCTGTGTTATGGAATCCTTTGGTAAGTGTATAAGTCCTATCCTGCGTATTGGTAAAGGTCCAGTGATTTAATCCTATGATCGCCGTCAAAGAATGTCAGTGTAGTTATGACCAGTAGATCGATTAAGTATTGTATCAAACTCAGAGTACTGCCAGTGATTGGCCAAGAGTTAGATCACATAATCCCGGCCTAGTATATAAGTATAGGCAATAATCTAGCACACACCTTATATACCAAATTCTCAACATCCAGCTGTATGTTGTACTGCTATGCCTTGCCCTGATAGAGTGACGCTGTTGGTTCATTATAGACGTGAGTGTCCACATTAATAGCATATCACCAATTGCTTCTGGGCCTTTTTCGGATAAGGTTTCTACACCTTCCTTATATTTTGCCGCACGTTTTAGACTTTAACACTTGAAAGATACATATTCCTCCACAAGTTACTTGCACGAGATTTCTCAGGTATTGACATCGATATTGGCTTTCTTCACTGGCCAATAGACAGTTATGTATATTTTCCTTGGCTTGCATTACAACTGCTTTCCTTGAGTCAGTGCACCATTGAGTGTGTGCTTGGGGTCATTGGGGAATCACTTAAGTGCACATGCACAAACACTTACACACAATTGTACATATGCACACGCGTAGGCGCGCACACACACACACACACACACATATATATATATATATATATATATATATATATTTGCAAATATTCGCAAAGTTGTGGCACAAGGTCAAATATATGGGTCGTACCGTGAAAATCGAACTGCCTAATAATGGTCACCACATGAGATGCATATATATATATATATTATATATATATGTATATATATATATATATGAATGGCTATATATATATATATATATATATATATATATATATGTATATATATATATATATATGAATGGCTAGAAGTCTATATATATATAATATATATATATTATATATATATATAAAATAAAAATCGAAGGCAATACAATGCGAAAAATAAAGACAAAAAGATGCAAAAATTTCTTATTTCTCTCTTTCTTTTTTCTTTCTTCCGAAAGAGAGGGAGAAAGAATAAGAAATGAAAGGTGAAAGCGAAACAAAAGCTAAGTATGTAAAAATAAAATTTTCTATTAACGGTTTTTATTCATTTGTTCACTTTTGTTTTTGAAATTATGACATGCTACGGTTGCTACACATTGCAACACATTGCAACATTGCAACATCTTACCGGATGTCAACCTTGTTCTCAACAAACTTTTAAGAAAGAAAAAAAAGAAAGAGAGAAATAAGAAATTACAGTTATTCGCCCAATCAAAGGTGGAGAGGAAGAAAGAGAGGAAAAAAAAGGAGAGGAAAAGGAAATAAGAAGTGAAATTATAACCACACAAATAAAAAAAAAACATAAGCACGTCATTTCTGAAATAAGTCTCTGGCGATAAAGCTTCGCTTTGAAATCGATTAGACATATAAACATCTTTTTGTCTTTATTTTTACGCATTGTATTGCCTTCGAATTTTATTATTTTATAACATACTTAACAATGCTTCAAGCAAATTACCAATTATATATATATATATATATATATATATATATATATATATATATATATATATATATATATATATTTTTTTTCAGAGGGAGGGATAAGGTGTATTGAAATATAATAGAACAGAAATTATTATGCGTCATACTATATGGCCTATAATTGTAAATACATATAATCTAACAAGGAACCTTATGGTTTCTAGCCGAACGCTCTCTCTCTCTCTCTCTCTCTCTCTATATATATATATATATATATATAGTGTTCGGCTAGAAACCATAAGGTTCCTAGTTCGATACCGGTCCTCGCCAACTCAGCGTATGAGTAGCACTGGGATCTGTGCGGTAAAGTAAGGAGCTGATGGTAGGTGTGGCGCTCCACCTCAGATGCTAAAACAATCTCCGTGGTCTACCGCTATTGAAAATGGGATAGACTCCCTCGCTGACTGGCTGATACCGACTTTAGGCCGCCCTCATCCATTTACTACTTACTATATGTATATTGAAATTATACCATTTTATGATAAACTTCTGGTCAGTGCTACTTAATTCATCAAATAATATATTGGATAGTTCGAGAAAAACCCCTACTTTTTGAATATCATAGTATCGAAGATCATTATTTCATGAAGAAATTCTAAGAACAAAGAACATAAGCGAATAATCCAAGGAAAAACAAATATTTTGATTGTATGATAAAACTAATTGGTTAGAAATTCTGACATGCATCCACTAAGCCAATGGATAAAAAATGTACGAACTCTATACAAATTAAAGTTCAATTTTAGCAGCAAATGTCGGAACTGTAAAACCAGCTGCCTCATCTATCTTAATTACTTATTTGTTGAGGGAAAACGATCGAGTAGAATTGGGTTTACACATGTACGACAAGAGGATTCCTTAATTGATGGATTTGCTTCAAATGTTTGATCCCATTTTGTAAGGAGGCAAAAATAATTACCTTCCCTTAGATTGTGAGCGAGGCTTCCCACGTCACGTGTCCTATGGTCACATAATAATTCAATCTCTTAAAACTTTCCCTCTGGACCAGAGGGAAAGTTTTAAGAGATTGAATTATTATGTGACCCTTTGTTGAAGGGGAAATACCTATCTGTTTTCGATCCTTGCTCGTTAAGCGAAGAAGACATATTAACCAGCTCTGTTCCTAGAACTGAATGAACCAAGTTAATTTCCCGCGATGTCGGCTGGGGCTGTAGAATACACTGACTTCACAGAGGGGTAAGACTCCCACAATGGGACCGCCTGTTGTCCGTGGATGGCGACCAGTGATGCTTAAGGGCGGAATCCTGGTGCATGAGCCGTCCATGACATGCAACACTCCACTTAGAGACTTAATTAATCTAGACGGGTGGTCGGAGAGGCCCCCTCCAATCAATCGGCTGGTCAGGTCGAGCCATATCACCCCTAACCTATTACCCTTATGGCTAGCCCTACACTTTTTATCATATGGGTGCTAGAATTCGGTGGCTGAGGGTCTTCAGTTCTTGGTAATGACGTTAAACTCTATCCAAAGGGGAGGTTCCAGTTCTGGAGTTCTGTGGAATGTGGATCACCCCTTCATTACCATTGTTTCCAGGTCCACTCTGACCCGGAGTGGTAGTACTTGTTATTGTCCCATCTATGGGTTGAATATGAAAAATATCTTTATTAGAATTGTGTTAAAAAAACATTTCTACCAAACTATCGCTTATAACAAACTTGGACTTTACCCTATAAACATACCCCTTAAAGTTAGTTCCGATTCACTTAGCAACAAACTTCAAACAACCTATTGTCAAAATGAAGAAAAGTCCTAGAAAAGAACTTTACAATAAATTTGACCTTCACTCACAACCGCATGACATAAAATAACCCTAGATAGGTTCACATGTCGTTAACATCAATCAATAAATAAATCAAAACAGTTAACCTCCAAATTCGTGTTCGGTATTGCATTTATTGCACCTCGCCCTGAAAACCAAGGAAAACACAATAAGTCTTTTCTGACTCTTTTTTGTACCTTTCCATTACACTTTGTTTCTTGGGGGAACATTATGTACAACTAGCCTGATTGGGATTATGTGTATTATCTTATTTTGGTGTTACTTGTTATGCTCATTAAACATTCATATGTGTCAGTTTATGGATATTAGTTCTTTGTCTTTCCTTACCTAATGTTCAGTGTTAGTGTATCTATATATGCACTCATTGATTATAAGAACTTAATATTGATTATTAACTAATACCCACTATGTCCATACCATCATATGAATCAAAGAATTGGACTGATGTCGGAGAAATGTAGTTCTAATGTATTCATTGAGTATGTTTCATCCCTGTCGATGGGGCTTACAATACACTGACTGTATCCTCTGCAGAGTTGTAAGGTCCCGAAGAAGTTGCGTGCTGAGTATGACACTAAACTGCGCCTGGTGATAATGCTCTGGTATTTTAACTCTGATGCGTGTGGAGAACCACTTCATAGTTATCACTTCCAGATTCACTCTGACCGGTAGTGGTAGTACCAGTTAGTGTTCCATCTATGGGTCAAATAGATATATTTGAAAATTATTAGAGAGGAATATTTGATACTATATAACCGTGTACACATTATTTGCATAAATACTTTAAGCTATAATTGTTTACTAAGGATCATTATTACTGTTCATTTGCAACCATATAATTGCATGCAAATTATTGGGCTTATGAATAAATTGCAATACGTAAAACCATATGACTGGGGGCAAATTATTTGCAAATCATTTGCATTAATAATACTTACTGGATTATACAATTGTTTACAAAAGATTGAAATTAGTAGTTACTTGAAACCACATAACTGTGTTATAACTATTAGTAGTATGGCCAATTGAATCTATCCAAACAATCTATATTACATAGGAATACTTGAAACCATATAAATGTGTGCAAACAAATGATTAGTATTAAAGAGAAATAATTACTTGAAATAATATAAGTGTGTATAAATTACTATTTGATAGAAATACAAAAAAATCTTACAAATGTGAGCAAATTATTCGTATTAGATTGGAATATTAGATAACATATAAGTGTCTGTAAAATACTCTGAAGAAATAAATTTCCAAAAAGGTGGAAATATATGGACAATCTACCTCTAGGTATAAAATGACCTCAGACGGATAAAAATCAACCAGTCGATCAATAGAATATATCATTACTTTTGAAAGAGCATTATTATATTGCGATTGTTTTCATTCGAAGATTTAGTGTCTGTTTAAAGCAATTAGTTTCATGCACTTCACTATATTCCTACCGGTATAGGATTTTATAATGTATACATTAAGGATCAAACCAGCTATCTAATGGAACCAAATAAATTGCTTCAAATAATTTCTTGACGACGATCTCTATATATACACACACACACACACACATATATATATATATATATATATTATATATATATATATATATATATATGATTATTCCTCAGACTTTACAGTTGATACTCCAGCATATTCTGGATTGACGCTTTCCCCTCGACCGCTTCCTATAAATGACTTTTCAGGAGGCCAGCAGCAGTCTTGTAAACTTAAGGCAGAGATGACACACAGACAGACAGACACAACACACACACACACACACACACACACAACACACCCATATATATATAAATATATATATATATATATATATATATATATATATAGCATATCATTCTCGTTATAAAAGCTGCTATCCCACGTTCCCGAAAAAAGGCAGCCTTTAATCACTAAAAACTACAGAGGTGAAACGCTGACTGCCGAAACTGATAGGGTTTATAATGTTTTGCTTCTCAATCATACCGGATATAAGTCGAGAAAATTCTTAGATAAATCGAAACAGATTAAGGGGAAACCGATCCACAATTTATCAGATTCAGACTATTCGTTGAATCATCGGAGGAATACGAGCAAGAAAATTCGAGGCAGCAAATCTGTTTGTACTCCTAGCAGATGGTCTCCTTGTAAGATAATGGTAGGGGAGAGCCATGAATGTAACCTGACATGTAGATTAGCACGGGAAATTTTTAGCAGGAATTATGTGTAGATTAGAATGGAAAAGTTTAAGGATGAATCATCATAAGTCACATGGGTTGTTTCTATGAAACGTGGCTAAGTGGGAGAGAAGAGTAGTGAGAGGTGAGAATGTGTGTGAGTGGTATTTGCGTTAACAGAGTGAGACATGATGCTCGTGCTTCCGGCAGTTAAATAAAAATCTCATGAGAAAAATAAGGGGCCTTGTATCATTACTAAAAACTTTAAATGGCACAAGGCGAGATGTTCCCCAGCGCCCTAAGTTGGTTTTCGGACTCCAAACATCCAGGAAATGTCAACCAACTGAGTATCGGCACAGCAACCAAGATTTGAGCCTCTGCAGTGTGGTACCGTTCCAGAGATAAGTATACAATTAATATTTCTATATGAATACATCATCACTCCATTCGGAAACGAGAGCCATAACGTAATAACCGTTGACACACCATCTCCACATTCCGCTAATGAGAGCATTACGTAACATCCAAAAAGAAACTGTTACCGCTAAAATGATGCTCTACAAAAACACGAAAGCTATTTTTCGCTCACCTGATCGTGAGAATGATTTCTTTGACATTGTCGCAAAAGTCTTGCAAGGTTGCTGGTGCTCAATGCGGTTCTTGAAAAACATTTTGGATAACACTGTGTGCCTTTCCAAGCCACACAATAACTTGAAGAATGTCACCTTAAATTCCTCCTCGGCAGATGTTAAGACTTAGAATATAAAGAAACCTTACAGCGTGAACGTAGAAGAATCAAGAAATGAGTTGTTAGCTCACATCTCGTGTGAAACCCAATAGGAATTTAATAAATTCATATCGTTTTACAATGTCATGTATGAATTGTCTGCTATTGTTCCATTGATTTAAAAGGATGATATTTCTCTCATCAATGGTCCTGCGGAACCCCTGAAAAGATAACGTGATCATTTTAGCGATGTCCTAAATAAAAACATTTAAAAAAATACCATTCCTCATGTGAATTAAATTAAATTGGTTATCAAACAAGTTAATAGCGTCAAACACCGAGCACGGGTAACATATTGGTCAACCTATAAAAGACTGGTGGTAAAAATACACTCTGCTCTATATATAGGGAATATAGTAAATAGACATGTTTTTCTAAGTAATACATTTTATGGATACATATCTCTACATTAATGATGTGGAAATCACCTACACACTTTTGTCCTTTGGAATTGGTGTTCCTTAAGCAATGAGAGATAAAGAAATAGACAAGGCTAGGCTCAATGAATATGAACCCTCATATCCATATAAACAGTGGTAATAAAAAATTAATGCATAAAACAAAATTAATCGTTTAGTCTTTTGAGTCATAAAATATAATTCAAGAAATTATATATATATATATATATATATATATATATATATATATATATGTGTGTGTGTGTGTGTGTGTGTGTGTGTGTGTGTTAAAGTTGAAGTTGCACAATCCAAGAACATCAGTGAACTAAAGAAGGAAGGAATGTGTGAAACATATTTTCTATCATATATATATATATATATATATATATATATATATATATATATATATATATATATATATATATATATATAGTGTATATTGCACAATATGTAAATATCTATTATTACCATCATCAGGTTGTGCTGACAGCATATATTCATATCTCTCTCTCTCTCTCTCTCTCTCTCTCTCTCTCTTGCCATCTGTCCCTATCGATCATCGATCCTGATTGATGTAGTTTTTAAGACCGGCTTCTATCACACAAAAGACAAATAAGACATACTGGACATTGCTTGCGAACCAAGTTCGAACTCATAAGTAACGTTCTCCTGGACACGTACACCCATATCTATACATTATTAACATTCACATGTTATATATCTATATATCTATATATGCGTGTGTGCGCGGGTGTGTGAATGCGTGTGTATTTGAAATCGTAACCTAGAAAAACGATATAACCTGGTGAGTGTTTTATGAACACAAAATTCCTTAACTTAGGGAATAAAGCAATCTCCAGTCTAATTTCCCATTGAGCGTGATTTTTTTCTGTTGCTTTTTAATCATGCAAATTCATATTATAGCAGAGATAATCACTATGGAAATCTTGTTAGAGTCATTCAGTACTTTCTGTATAGCAGCCTCAGTATCACCATAGATTACGACTACAACAGAAACCAAACTCATTCACAGGTCGTCTAGTTTGTGTGCATTATATATATATATATATATATATATATATATATATATATATATATATATATATAGAGAGAGAGAGAAGAGAGAGAGAGGGGAGAGGGAGGAGAGAAAAAGGGTGATAGAAAGAGAGGGGTTGAAACTTTGCAAATAAATACACCAAATATCGATAAAGTGGATAAGGAATGACGATTATTGAATTATTGAAACTTAATTCTTTCCGATTCAAATTTCGCGTACGTCGATCTTGTATATTCTTATATTAGTAATATTCTTACATTCATTGCTATGAAATTGTTTTTTTTTATTTTCTTTTTCTCAATGTAGATTTTCCATAATATAAGCTATCTTCAATTCATCTGATTCTAACCGGCGCAGTTGTTGATATATTTGATTAGTTCCAAAACAGAATTTTTTTACCATGACATAAAGTATCCAATGTGAAATATAAAATACCGAACAGAACAACGTAGTAATAAAAGCAAACAGTTGTTGACTTGTGAATCAAGAAAGGAAATTGATTTTCCCAGTAAACTTCAGTTTTCGGTGCTTATCTTAAATCAAACCTAAGATGAGCTCATCTTTATGTTTTTGTTTTTTGTTCTTTCTCTGTTTTTTTTGTTTTTTTAAATTTAATTTGTTTTTTTTATTCATTTGTGCTCTCTTTCGATCGAGTGTTGATCACAATTTGTCAATTTTAAAGATCCTCGTTCTGATTCCGTCAAAAAGAGATAGAAAAAAGAAAAATAATACAGTGATCTCTCTTCTTCACATGCCAACATCACTAAATAGAAAAGGGCTACTATGTAGTTTTTTTCTAACATATCCTTTTTGATGAAGGATAAATCCTTTGACTGGAAGATCGATTGTCTTTCTTCAGTCTTTGTTTTTCTGAACTGTCTTCTGTTGTTAGGAATTTACAGAAAAGGAAAAAGAAAGAGTAGCAATAATGTAGAATTTTGGTTCAAAATAAACACATTTTTACCTTAGTGCTATTAAAAGCACTCCAAAATGAAAAACATGACAAGAAACTTACAGTGTAATTGAGTTGTTAAAGTGGGTTTTCGCTTACGCCAGCCAATCTACGACACCCTTATTTAACTGTGACAGAAACACAATTTGTAGGGATCCATAGAATTTCACTGAATATATAACAGCCTAAAAAAAGAAGTAAAGAAAAAATAGTTCGGAAGAGCTATAACAACGGTGTTTAGTTTGTGGCCTTCTTATACGCATCACTTGCCTAGTAATACATTTTTTCAGAGACAAAGCACATACGAAGCACAAATAATACCAAAATGAGACTTACACATTTTAAAAAAAGGACAGAAAAATTATTTTAAAAATATTTCATGTGAAAATATTGAAACCAAATAGCATTTTGAAACCTGACATTTGAAATACATATATTTTTAAATTTTAATATAATATAGAGAAGAATCATTATAGAAATTTATATAGAAAAGACTACTATGTAGTTTTTTTCTAACATATGCTTTTTGATGAAGGTTAATCTTTGACCGGAAGATCGATTGTCTTTCTTCAGTCTTTGTTTTCTGAACTGTCTTCTATCATTAAGAATTTACAAAAAAAAGAGAGAAGAAAAAGAATGATTTTAATGTAGCATTACGGTTCAAAATAACCACATTTTACCTTAGTGCTATTAAAAGCATTCCCAAATGAAAAACATGACAAAGAAATTACAGTGTATCCTTGGCTCATTTGTTTCTTCTTTCATTTATTCCTCGGTGTTTCATATTCATTAATCACATTCAACAGGAAGTTTATTAAAAGAATTTGGCGCCAATTTTAAGTCGATGTTGAATCACATACGATTCATAAAGTTCATATTGCAATTATTTGCAAATAAACAAATAAGACAAATCATTCAATAAAAAGTTTTCTGGGTATGGCACAAAACTGGATCTGGTGGTGAGACTCTAGGTCTCTGAAAATGTAGTGATTGTCAGACCTTTTTCCCGGGAAAATTATTTGGGTTCTTATCAGAGCATGTTTATCTTCTTTCTGAAAAAAACTAATTTGTTACGACTTTGTGATTTACTTAGTTTGTTTGTCTTGTTTAACGGCATATCAACCTCGATGGGTCATTTAATGAATCAATATTTGAAATAAATTAATTCTTAATGGATACTCAATTTTTTTTAATAAAAACATTTTTTCTATTTAACCATAGATGGGACCCTAACAGATACTACCACTCCGGATCAGCGTGGACCAGGGAGCAATGGTGAGGAAGGGATGCGCCATATTCCCCAGATCTCCAAAACTAGAACCTCACCATCAGAGTTTAACGTCATACTCAGGACATGAAGACCCTCAGCCACTGCCTTCTTGTACCTATATGACAAAAAGGGATGGGGATTTCCATAAGGGAAATAGGCTTGGAATAGGGCTTGATGTGACTAGCCGATTGATTGCCTCTCTGACCGCCCGTCTTGACTAAGTAAGGACTGAAAGTAAAGTGTTTGCATGTCATGGACTGCTCAAACCACCTGAATTCCATTTTTAAGCATCTCGGGTCGCCCTCACAGCCAACAGATGGCCGCATTAAAGGATTATTACCCTTCTGCAGAGGTGCAGTCGATGTAATATAAAGCTCCAACAACAGAAATGACATTGTCAGTACTTTATTCATTTATGTCACGTCGACATCTTGGTGTTTTGTGTGTTTGTAGCTGCTCGACTGTTGACACGTGTGTCCCGTGTATCACTTGGTACACGTAAAATGTAATTGTAATATGATAGTAAATATAAACTTTTCTTAATGCAGTCATCGGAGCAACAAATGTTAAATAAATGTTAGAAAACATTTCGTCCTTTTTTTAAAATAATATCCTGAAAAATCCGAAATAAATTTAGAATGATGTAGTGAAAACATATTCAATTTTAATAAATTATAAATTCGAGAAAATGGAGAAGACATCATAAGCTGAAATGAATAAATCATTAGATAATTTATTCTAACACACGAGCAACTCATGAAAATAAACAACATATAAGTTCGTAAGTTTTTTTCAGAAAATACTATTTTGTTTCTCCGGAGAGGAACATCTTATAGCTCAATTTTTACGACTGTTTTTTAAACACACACGCAATTCTCAAAATAAACATTAAGCCTAGGTGATTTTTTTTTCTTTTATTCCGGCGAGAGAAAAACATATATTTCTTAATTCCTTTACAAAAATAACTATCGCTTCAAGAATTCTTAATATATGGGTATTTCCCCCGATCCAACAGTCTTGATATTGTGTCATTTTTTCTGCAAAAGTTTTTTCCGCCACCTACTTCTTTGTAAGCTTCTCAGTCTAATCTTATTCTCTCAATCTTCATCGTCTGCGAAAATAAATCTCTCGTCTGCCTTCTATCAAATATTTCATCTCTGTGCATTCATTGGTTAACTTAACAGTTTAAGAATTGCAATCCTTGTTATCTTTTTAAATTTGATTAAATTATGAAATAAACCAATATCGTATTTTTTTTAGTTCTTTTTTAATTATGTTAATTATGTTAATCACTTAACATTTTTTAACAAGTTATCACATCCTCCTTATTAACGCCTCTGTTAAAGTCTTTTTAGAACACAATGCCTTCTACATCTAATTATTCAGAATTGCATGAAACCTAGCTCTTTATTTTATTCATAGCGGAAAAGCTCAAAACCAAAAGATGAATACAAATCTAGCAATCCTTGTTTAATATGTTTAATGCTAATTTGGAGTCAATCTAAATTTCTGATAATTTTCAATCTCAGTATCACTTGGCCACGATCAACCCTCTTTTACTGTATTCTGCGGAATTTAATCCGGTTGGTCAACGATCGCAGAATATATTCAGAGTGATATTTAAGTATCAACTCATTAGCTTGGAGACAGATTGTATTTGATATTCATAAATTATATTTCACTCGAAATCTTAACCATACTCGTTTCAGAGATAGCAATTTCAACGTTAGTTGAATATAAACTTTTAATTAAATTCGTTCATAGAAGAGGATCACTTATTTCCTTTCGACATTTCTTATCTACCGTCTGTGTCTGTTCATAATATTCGACTGAATGGACACTGACAATATTTACTAATATTAGTTACGACAGAGAATCAAATGATTTGATGGCCGATATAGGAAACGTTGCGCTAAAAGTGAAGGAGACTTTCATAGATGACTGGAAAATTGTAAAACAATTAAGTATCTCAATTAATTATTTTAGAAAGGAATTTTTGGTTTTTAAAAAATTGCATATTGAAATTGAAACCGAGTTGCAAAATCATAATTGTCATTTGGGCATTTAGATTCGAAAGGAAATGCTAGAGAAAATGTTGTTAATATGAAAACATCCGAGTATAAACGGTTGTTTACAAATTCATACTTTCGAATGGAAAAAATTGTGTTAATATGAAACATCCGAGTATAAACGGTTGTTTACAAATTTATGCTTTCGAATGGAAAAATCCAATTATAAACGTTTGTTTACAAATTTTTAAAATGCTAGAGAAATACTTTGGAAGAAAAACATCCGAGAATAAACGAAGTTTAGTGATTACGTAATGTTTTAGAAAGTAAACAATCAACTGATGTTTGCTGGTCGGCAGGGACGTGGACGAGCTTATCAAGGAAAATTATTAGTTAATTAAAATATGTAAGTATATATAAAGGCGAGTTCTCAGATAGAAAAGGAAGAGAGGGAAACAGCACGAGAACCAATACGCACATGGCTGGGGAGCCGGTTAGCCAATATACCTGCCTCTTTTCTTTCTTTCTTTCTCCTAATAGCCTAAACAGTATCACTAGCTAAGCATTGTTTAGTACTTTGATCTTTCTCTGTTTGACCGACTACTACGATCTATGGGAGAATAAACTTTACACTAGAAAACCAAAAAGCGGTTAGTGTTCAACTTCGTGTTTTGACACAATTTTCCACGGATAACAGAAAAGGGTAGAAGAAACCTTCTTAAGGGGTAATGTTACAAAATCAACGTATAAAATATTCTTTTGGGTAAGCCTCATGTAAAAGTCACTCGCTTAAATGTGCCGCTAATTTGTTACATTTTCAACCAAGTGCAGAAAAATATCATTTGCAGTATATATAGATCAAAGACAAAGTTATGTATTTACTAGGTCGCCTAGCCGGCGGATCTGCCAGTATCCCCTGGAAAGGTATAAGCTCCCTCCAAAAAGAGTGCCTTGGTATGAAACAAAACTGCATCTAGTCACCATTAGATGCAGTTTAGTTTATACCAGAGAACCCGTTTATGTGAGGAGCTTCACCACCAGATGCCGTTTAGTATCATATCCAGGACACCTCTCTTCACTGGATACAATCATTATATTTTAAGCCGCGAGGACGAAGCGTTTTTTTGTTCTTTATCAATACTTTTGTGTTTATCTTTTACACTTTAAACACTTACTATTCTGGTTATGTCTTTTCGGCTCCTCCAGAAAAAAGGTTTCAACACAAATAATATGAAAGATTTAATTTGAAAAATGCTAACATGGATGACACGTTTCCCTTTCTTGAGAGAAATGGAATAACACCGAAAATTAATGTTGGGAGAAACAAAATAGAATTATCTACTTTTTTTACATTGAGGAAGGGGTTTTCCCATGTCGCGTGTTCGTTTTTGTCACGTGACAGGCGGGCTCTAAAATTTCCATCTTTTTACCAATACCACATTGTTGCGATAGACTTAGTCTTTTACTTCCTCAGCAGCTACGCACACAGTACCTGTTTTTGTTCCCAGACCTCCTGAAAATAGTAAGTTTCCACCCTTGGTTGTTTAAACGTTTCTTCACGTTCCTTGAAAGACCACGTGACTTTTTATGGTTTCGCATGGCACCGTGTTCTTTTTTGTATGTTGTATAAGTGTTATATTGTATTAATTGACTTGTCACTTGTCATTTTCCCAACCAAATATCCTGTGTTAGGTTACACTCTTTCCGGATAACATAATGCATTTTAAGAGTACAGGTGTTAACTACAAGTTAACTAACACACAACTAATTCTTAATACTATGAATCAAATATAAAATACACCCACAAAAGTAATATACTAAAACTGGTCAGTAAGAACACTTTTAAGATTCAAACATTATGGACAAAATATTTAATCAATTTAGTTTAGATTCTTGAATTTTACACATATCTATGCTTTTTTTACTCATAAGTTTTTTTTTATATAAATGTCAGCAAAACTTTATCTATTTCGATGTTTCATTAGTAAGAAGACAATATGTTGATCATTATTATCAATTAACATTTACACCGAACTGTTGCAATAGACAATTATTAATGATAAATATAAACCCAGAAAACATAAAAAAGAGATTACAACATGATATGCTTTATCTCATGAAGTTAATATTGTTATGTGAAAAATAATTTTCAACAGTTTTACACGTTGATTTACTTCAGAATCTCTATTGGAATTCGTCTGGCCAAAATAGTCTTCTTCCGATTAATTCTTCCTCTCTCTCTCTCTCTCTCTCTCTCCTCTCTCTCTCATTCTATATAATATATATATATAATATATATATATATATATATATCACTGATGCCCTAATCTCTTCCCCCCTACTCTCTCTCTCTCTCTATATATATATATATATATATATATATATATATATAGATATATATCAATGTTTGCCTAATCTTCCAACCTCTCTTTCTCTCTCTCCCCCCTCTCTCTCTATCTTCTCTCCCGCTCGCTCTCATCCACGCTGTAATAACATATTAATAAATAGATTTAAACATTTTATATTTTTGTTTTTTTCCAGATTGTTCAATCTAATTAAGTAATAACGCTATCTATTTCTTGTCTTCCGCTTTTAAAAATACATGGGGGGGTGCCATGGTGACTTAACGTGCTGGACTGCAACATTATAGTAAGCAAATAATCCGAACTCCAATTGTGCTATTACATTCACTGTTAGACTAATAATCTAGAAAAAGTATAAACCCTCTAACCCTCACTATGGGTAAAATAGTATCACTACTGTTCTTTCTAAAAGGATGTCTTTTGGCATTTAAAGACAAATTCCAAAAACAAAACAATAAAAAATAAGACAAACAAAGAACCGCCAAAAATGTAATCGCCCAAATTCCCAATTAAAAAATTAAATAATGCTTAAATTACATATGTTGTATTGTCCTCGCCCGGAAAGATGGAACTTCCCGCTGAGGGACAAAGAGAAAGAAAAAATATGTATTTAAAAAGAAAGAGTAGCGAAGAAGATAGTTTTCCGGTCAAGGAAGCAGGGGGTGAAGATACATAAATATATAGACAAAGGTCCGTTATCAGATTCAAAAAAGATAAAAGATGTGTAGGCGTGTCGTCAATACAAAAAGTCAGAGGCAGCCGGACAGAAATCAGACGCCACCCAGCAGCGGAAAGGACAATTCAAAGTCTCCAGTTAGCAACACGCTCCTCGTGCACATCATTGTAAGCTCTGTGCTTCACCACCCCACGCCGAAGAAAATAAAGAAGGGCGCTCTTTTTGTATACGCGTATCTGTTTGTTATTGAAGTCAGTTGTCGGTTCGTAGCTGACTACTAACATACATGCTTTGGGTACAGTGAAAACCCCAGTACACGATTGAGAGTAGCAAGAAGGCGCTATATAACATATAGAATTCGATGCCAGTATCAACACATATGCAAAAAAATGTTATTAAGTCATTAGATTATTTATTTAATTTTTTTTATTGTTTAATGAATCTAAGTTCTGTAGAATAGTTAGATTTGAATAAATATGAATAACTATCATTGTTTATTCTGGGAAAATTACCGTCTAGAAAAAACATTAACGTTAAAACGTTTTCCCTCTGTGAGTCGCATTAATAGTTCAGTGTCTAAAAAAGAGACAAAAACTCTATCCAATTAATTTTTAG
>CM042140.1:137496145-137568645 GCA_023376005.1 Doryteuthis pealeii | reverse complement strand
TATATATATATATATATATGTAATGTATGTATATCAAGATTCCTTGTCAGTAAGCTACAAAGTCAACTTTATAAACCTCTTTGTTATGACCATAAGCCCGTGAATATATTAAAAGTAATTTTCCGAAGCCATGGATCTTCTCAGATGACACCAGAAATATCCTTTCATGTTTATGCGGAACGACCTGGCAGTTTTTCCATAGGCTCGAAGAATTTCATTTTTTTTCTTTTCGATTATTCTTTTTGCCCATTTTTAGCAAATAAACGCCCGCACACTTTTTGGAGCAAGGTCCAACAGCCATTCCATCATCTCTAAAATAAATTGGATAGAGTTTTGTCTCTTTTATTAGACAACCTGAACTATATTAATGCCGAGCTCACAGAGGGAAACGTTTTAACGTTACTTTTTTTCCTAGGGTAATTTTTTCCCAGAATAAACAATGATAGTTATTCAATATTTATTCAATCTAACTATCTAGCAGAACTTAGATTCATTAACATTAAAAAAAGATTAATAAAAATAATCTTAAATGAACTTAATAAAGCATTTTTGCATATGTGTTGTATACTGGCATCGAATTCTATATGTTATATAGCGCTTCTTTGCTTACCCTCAATCGTGTACTTGGGGTTTTCACTGTACCCAAAGCGATGTATGTTAGTAAGTCAGCTACGAACCGAACAACTGGACTTCAATAACAACAGATACGCGTAATACAAAAGAGGACCCTTCTTTAAATTTTTCGGCGTGTGGGTGGTGAAGGCACAGAGCTTACATGAGTGCACGAGGGTGTTTGCTAACGGAGGACGTGGAATTGTCCATTTTTTTTTTTTTTTTTTTTTTTTTTTTTTTTTTTTTTTTTTTTTTTTTTTTTTTTTTTTTTTTTTTTTTTTTTTTTTTTTTTTTTTTTTTTTTTTTTTTTTTTTTTTTTTTTTTTTTTTTTTTTTTTTTTTTTTTTTTTTTTTTTTTTTTTTTTTTTTTTTTTTTTTTTCGCGATGCTGGTGGCGTCTTGATTTCTGTCGGCTTGCCCTTGACTTTTTGTATTGACGACACGCCTACACATTTTATCTTTTTGATCTGATAACGGACCTTTGTTATATATTTATGTACTTCACCCTGCTTCCTTGACCGGAAACTATCTCTCCGCTTTTCTCTTTCTTTTTAAAATACATATTTTTTATCTTCTCTTTGTCCCCTCAGCCCGGAAGTTCCATCTTCCGGGCGAGGACAATACAACATATGTAATTAAGCATTATTTAATTTTTAATTTGGATATTTTGGGATATACATTTTTGGGGTCTTTTGTTGTCTTATTTTGATTGTTTGTTTTTGAATTTGTCTTTAATGCCAAAGACATCCTTTTAGAAGAACAGTAGTGATTACTATTTACCCATAGTGAGGGTTAGAGGGTTCATACTTTTCTAGATTATTAGTCTAACAGTGAATGTAATAGCACAATTGGAGTTCGGATTTGCTTACTATAATGTTGCAGTCCAGCACGTTAAGTCACCATGGCACCCCCCATGTATTTTTAAGCGGAAGACAAGAAATAGATAGCGTTTATTACTTAATTAGATTGAACAATCTGAGAAACAAAAATATAAAATGTTTAAATCTATTTTATTAATATGTTAATTACAGCGTGGATGAGAGCGAGCGGGAGAGAGATAGAGAGAGAAGGGGAGAGAGAGAAAGAGAGGTTGGAAGATTAGGCAACATTGATATATATCTAATATATATATATATATATATATTATATATATAGAGAGAGAGAGAGAGGGGGGGAAGAGATTAGGCATCAAGTGATATATATATATATAATAATATATATATATATAATTATATATAGAGAGAGAGAGAGAGAGAGAGAGAGAGAGAGAGAGAGAGAAGAATTAATCGGAAGAAGACTATTTTGGCCAGACCGAATTCAATAGAGATTCTGAAGTAATCAAACGTGTAAAACTGTTGAAAATTATTTTTCAATAACAATATTAACTTCATGAGATAAAGCATATCATTGGTAAATCTCTTTTATGTTTTCTGGTTTATATTTATCATTAATAATTGTCTTTGCAACAGTTCGGTGTAAATGTTTAATTGATAATAATGATCAACATATTGTCTTCTACCTAATGAAACATCGAATAGCATAAAGTTTTGCTGACATTTATATAAAAAAACTTATGAGTAAAAAGCATAGATATGTGTAAATTCAAGAAATCTAAACTAAATTGATTAAATATTTTGTCCATAATGTTTGAATCTTAAAAGTGTTCTTACTGACCAGTTTTAGTATATACTTTTGTGGGTGTATTTTATATTTGATTCATAGTATAAGAATTAGTTGTGTGTTAGTTAACTTGTAGTTAACACCTGTACTCTTAAAAATGCATTATGTTATCCGAAAGAGTGTAACCTAACACAGGATATTTGGTTGGGAAAATGACAAGTGACAAGTCCATTAATACAATATAACACTTATACAACATACAAAAAAAAAACACGGTTTGCCATGCGAAACCATAAAAAAGTCACGTGTCTTTCAAGGAACGTGAAGAAACGTTAAACAACCAAGGGTGGAAACTTACTATTTTTCAGGAGGTCTGGGAACAAAACAGGTACTTGTGTGCGTAGCTGCTGAGGAAGTAAAAAGACTAAGTCTATCGCAACAATGTGGTATTGGTAAAAGATGGAAATTTTAGAGCCCGGCCTGTCACGTGACAAAAACGAACACGCGACATGGAAAACCCCTTCCTCAATGTAAAAAAAAGTAGATAATTCTATTTTGTCTCCCAACATTAATTTTCGTGTATTTCCATTTCTCTCAGAAAGGGAAACGTGTCATCCATGTTAGCATTTTCAAATAAATCTTTCATATTATTTGTGTTGAAACCTTTTTTCTGGGAGGAGCGAAAAAAGACATAACAGAATAGTAAGTGTTTAAAGTGTAAAGATAAACACAAAAGTATTGATAAAGAACAAAAAACGCTTCGTCCTCGCGGCTTAAAAATATAATGATTGTATCCAGTGAAGAGAGGTGTCCTGGATATGATACTAAACGGCATCTGGTGGTGAAGCTCCTCACATAAACGGGTTCTCTGGTATAAACTAAACTGCATCTAATGGTGACTAGATGCAGTTTTGTTTCATACCCAAGGCACTCTTTTGGAGGGAGCTTATACCTTTCCAGGGGATACTGGCAGATCCGCCGGCTAGGCGACCTAGTAAATACATAACTTTGTCTTTGATCTATATATACTGCAAATGATATTTTCTGCACTTGGTTGAAAATGTAACAAATTAGCGGCACATTTAAGCGAGTGACTTTTACATGAGGCTTACCCAAAAGAAATATTTTATACGTTGATTTTGTAACATTACCCCTTAAGAAGGTTTCTTCTACCCCTTTTCTGTTATCCGTGGAAAATTGTGTCAAAACACGAAGTTGAACACTAACCGCTTTTTGGTTTTCTAGTGTAAAGTTTATTCTCCCATAGATCGTAGTAGTCGGTCAAACAGAGAAAAGATCAAAGTACTAAACAATGCTTAGCTAGTGATACTGTTTAGGCTATTAGGAGAAAGAAAGAAAGAAAAGAGGCAGGTATATTGGCTAACCCGCTCCCAGCCATGTGCGTATTGGTTCTCGTGCTGTTTCCTTCTTCCTTTTCTATCTGAGAACTCGCCTTTATATATACTTACATATTTTAATTAACTAATAATTTTCCTTGATAAGCTCGTCCACGTCCCTGCCGACCAGCAAACATCAGTTGATTGTTTACTTTCTAAAACATTACGTAATCACTAAACTTCGTTTATTCTCGGATGTTTTTCTTCCAAAGTATTTCTCTAGCATTTTAAATTTGTAAACAAACGTTTATAATTGGATTTTTCCATTCGAAAGCATAAATTTGTAAACAACCGTTTATACTCGGATGTTTTCATATTAACACAATTTTTCCATTCGAAAGTATGAATTTGTAAACAACCGTTTATACTCGGAGTTTTCATATTAACAACATTTTCTCTAGCATTTCCTTTCGAATCTAAATGCCCAAATGACAATTATGATTTTGCAACTCGGTTTCAATTTCAATATGCAATTTTTTAAAAACCAAAAAATTCCTTTCTAAAATAATTAATTGAGATACTTAATTGTTTTACAATTTTCCAGTCATCTATGAAAGTCTCCTTCACTTTAGCGCAACGTTTCCTATATCGGCCATCAAATCATTTGATTCTCTGTCGTAACTAATATTAGTAAATATTGTCAGTGTCCATTCAGTCGAATATTATGAACAGACACAGACGGTAGATAAGAAATGTCGAAAGGAAATAAGTGATCCTCTTCTATGAACGAATTTAATTAAAAGTTTATATTCAACTAACGTTGAAATTGCTATCTCTGAAACGAGTATGGTTAAGATTTCGAGTGAAATATAATTTATGAATATCAAATACAATCTGTCTCCAAGCTAATGAGTTGATACTTAATATCACTCTGAATATATTCTGCGATCGTTGACCAACCGGATTAAATTCCGCAGAATACAGTAAAAGAGGGTTGATCGTGGCCAAGTGATACTGAGATTGAAAATTATCAGAAATTTAGATTGACTCCAAATTAGCATTAAACATATTAAACAAGGATTGCTAGATTTGTATTCATCTTTTGGTTTTGAGCTTTTCCGCTATGAATAAAATAAAGAGCTAGGTTTCATGCAATTCTGAATAATTAGATGTAGAAAGCATTGTGTTCTAAAAAGACTTTAACAGAGGGTTAATAAGGAGGATGTGATAACTTGTTAAAAAATGTTAAGTGATTAACATAATTAACATAATTAAAAAAGAACTAAAAAAAAATACGATATTGGTTTATTTCATAATTTAATCAAATTTAAAAAGATAACAAGGATTGCAATTCTAAACTGTTAAGTTAACAATGAATGCACAGAGATGAAATATTTGATAGAAGGCAGACGAGAGATTTATTTTCGCAGACGATGAGATTGAGAGAATAAGATTAGACTGAGAAGCTTACAAAAAGTAGGTGGCGGAAAAAAACTTTTGCAGAAAAAATGACACAATATCAAGACTGTTGGATCGGGGGGAAATACCCATATATTAAGAATTCTTGAAGCGATAGTTATTTTGTAAAGGAATTAAGAAATATATGTTTTTCTCTCGCCGGAATAAAAGAAAAAAAATCACCTAGGCTTAATGTTTATTTTGAGAATTGCGTGTGGTGTTTAAAAAACAGTCGTAAAAATTGAGCTATAAGATGTTCCTCTCCGGAGAAACAAAATAGTATTTTCTGAAAAAAACTTACGAACTTATATGTTGTTTATTTTCATGAGTTGCTCGTGTGTTAGAATAAATTATCTAATGATTTATTCATTTCAGCTATGATGTCTTCTCCATTTTCTCGAAATTTATAATTTATTAAAAATTGAATATGTTTTCACTACATCATTCTAAATTTATTTCGGATTTTTCAGGATATTATTTTAAAAAAAGGACGAAATGTTTTCTAACATTTATTTAACATTTGTTGCTCCGATGACTGCATTAAGAAAAGTTTATATTTACTATCATATTACAATTACATTTTACGTGTACCAAGTGATACACGGGACACACGTGTCAACAGTCGAGCAGCTAACAAACACACAAAACACCAAGATGTCGACGTGACATAAATGAATAAAGTACTGACAATGTCATTTCTGTTGTTGGAGCTTTATATTACATCGACTGCACCTCTGCAAGAAGGGTAATAATCCTTTAATGGCGCATCTGTTGGCTGTGAGGGCGACCGAGATGCTTAAAAATGGAATTCAGGTGGTTGAGCAGTCCATGACATGCAACACTTTACTTCAGTCCTTACTTAGTCAAGACGGGCGGTCAGAGAGGCAATCAATCGGCTAGTCACATCAAGCCCTATTCCAAGCCTATTTCCCTTATGGAAATCCCCATCCCTTTTTGTCATATAGGTACAAGAAGGCAGTGGCTGAGGGTCTTCATGTCCTGAGTATGACGTTAAACTCTGATGTGAGGTTCTAGTTTTGGAGATCTGGGGAATATGGCGCATCCCTTCCTCACCATTGCTCCCTGGTCCACGCTGATCCGGAGTGGTAGTATCTGTTAGGGTCCCATCTATGGGTTAAATAGAAAATGTTTTTATTAAAAAATTGAGTATCCATTAAGAATTAATTTATTTCAAATATTGATTCATTAAATGACCCATCGAGGTTGATATGCCGTTAAACAAGACAAACAAACTAAGTAAATCACAAAGTCGTAACAAATTAGTTTTTTTCAGAAAGAAGATAAACATGTCTGATAAGAACCCAAATAATTTTCCCGGGAAAAAGGTCTGACAATCACTACATTTTCAGAGACCTAGAGTCTCACCACCAGATCCAGTTTTGTGCCATACCCAGGAAAACTTTTTATTGAATGATTTGTCTTATTTGTTTATTTGCAAATAATTGCAATATGAACTTTATGAATCGTAGGTGATTCAACATCGACTTAAAATTGGCGCCAAATTCTTTTAATAAACTTCCTGTTGAATGTGATTAATGAATATGAAACACCGAGGAATAAATGAAAGAAGAAACAAATGAGCCAAGGATACACTGTAATTTTCTTTGTCATGTTTTTCATTTGGGAATGCTTTTAATAGCACTAAGGTAAAACTGTGGTTATTTTGAACCGTAATGCTACATTAACATTACTCTTTTCTCTCTCTTTTTTTTCTGTAAATTCTTAATGATAGAAGACAGTTCAGAAAAACAAAGACTGAAGAAAGACAATCGATCTTCCGGTCAAAAGATTTAACCTTCATCAAAAAGCATATGTTAGAAAAAAACTACATAGTAGTCTTTTCTATATAATTTCTATAATGATTCTCTCTATATTATATTAAAATTTAAAAATATATGTATTTCAAATGTCAGGTTTCAAAATGCTATTTGGTTTCAATATTTTCACATGAAATATTTTTAAAATAATTTTTCTGTCCTTTTTTAAAATGTGTAAGTCTCATTTTGGTATTATTTGTGCTTCGTATGTGCTTTGTCTCTGAAAAATGTATTACTAGGCAAGTGATGCGTATAAGAAGGCCACAAACTAAACACCGTTGTTATAGCTCTTCCGAACTATTTCTTCTTTACTTCTTTTTTTAGCTGTTATATATTCAGTGAAATTCTATGGATCCCTACAAATTGTGTTTCTGTCACAGTTAAATAGAGGGTGTCGTAGATTGGCTGGCGTAAGCGAAAACCCACTTTAACAACTCAATTACACTGTAAGTTTTCTTTGTCATGTTTTTCATTTTGGAGTGCTTTTAATAGCACTAAGGTAAAAATGTGTTTATTTTGAACCAAAATTCTACATTATTGCTACTCTTTCTTTTTCCTTTTCTGTAAATTCCTAACAACAGAAGACAGTTCAGAAAAACAAAGACTGAAGAAAGACAATCGATCTTCCAGTCAAAGGATTTATCCTTCATCAAAAAGGATATGTTAGAAAAAAACTACATAGTAGCCTTTTCTATTTAGTGATGTTGCATGTGAAGAAGAGAGATCACTGTATTATTTTTCTTTTTTCTATCTCTTTTTGACGGAATCAGAACGAGGATCTTTAAAATTGACAAATTGTGATCACACTCGATCGAAAGAGAGCACAAATGAATAAAAAAAACAAATTAAATTTAAAAACAAAAAAACAGAGAAAGAACAAAAACAAAACATAAAGATGAGCTCATCTTAGGTTTGATTTAAGATAAGCACCGAAAACCTGAAGTTTACTGGGAAAATCAATTTCCTTTCTTGATTCACAAGTCAACAACTGTTTGCTTTTATTACTACGTTGTTCTGTTCGGTATTTATATTTCACATTGGATACTTTATGTCATGGTAAAAAAATATTCTGTTTTGGAACTAATCAAATATATCAACAACTGCGCCGGTTAGAATCAGATGAATTGAAGATAGCTTATATTATGGAAAATCTACATTGAGAAAAAGAAAATAAAACAAAACAATTTCATAGCAATGAATGTAAGAATATTACTAATATAAGAATATACAAGATCGACGTACGCGAAATTTGAATCGGAAAGAATTAAGTTTCAATAATTCAATAATCGTCATTCCTTATCCACTTTATCGATATTTGGTGTATTTATTTGCAAAGTTTCAACCCCTCTCTTCTATCACCCTTTTTCTCTCCTCCCTCTCCCTCTCTCTCTCTCTCTCTCTCTCTCTATATATATATATATATATATATATATATATATATATATATATATATTATATATATATATATATGCACACAAACTAGACGACCTGTGAATGAGTTTGGTTTCTGTTGTAGTCGTAATCTATGGTGATACTGAGGCTGCTATACAGAAAGTACTGAATGACTCTAACAAGATTTCCATAGTGATTATCTTTGCTATAATATGAATTTGCATGATTAAAAAGAACAGAAAAAAAATCACGCTCAATGGGAAATTAGACTGGAGATTGCTTTATTCCCTAAGTTAAGGAATTTTTTGTGTTCATAAAACACTCACCAGGTTATATCGTTTTTTCTAGGTTACGACTTCAAATACACACGCATTCACACACCGCGCACACACGCATATATAGATATATAGATATATAACATGTGAATGTTAATAATGTATAGATATGGGTGTACGTGTCCAGGAGAACGTTACTTATGAGTTCGAACTTGGTTCGCAAGCAATGTCCAGTATGTCTTATTCGTCTTTTGTGTGATAGAACCCGGCCTTAAAAACTACATCAATCAGGATCGATGATCGATAGGGACAGATGGCGAGAGAGAGAGAGAGAGAGATGAATATATGCTGTCAGCACAACCTGATGATGGTAATAATAGATATTTACATATTGTGCAATATACACTATATATATATATATATATATATATATATATAATTGGAGTCGTACCTAATTTTGAAAATTAATTAATTAATAATGAATTAGGCGGGAATACCTATTAAATGTATGGCTAAACAAATCGCTCGATTTGTTTAGCCATACACACACACACACACACATATATATATATATATATAATATATATATATATATATGATAGAAAATATGTTTCACACATTCCTTCCTTCTTTAGTTCACTGATGTTCTTTACTATTGGATTGTGGCAACTTCAACTTTAACACACACACACACACACACACACACACACACATATATATATATATATATATATATAATTTCTTGAATTATATTTTATGACTCAAAAGACTAAACGATTAATTTTGTTTTATGCATTAATTTTTTATTACCACTGTTTATATGGATATGAGGGTTCATATTCATTGAGCCTAGCCTTGTCTATTTCTTTATCCCTAATTGCTTAAGGAACACCAATTCCAAAGGACAAAAGTGTGTAGGTGATTTCCCACATCATTAATGTAGAGATATGTATCCATAAAATGTATTACTTTAGAAAAACATGTCTATTTACAATATTCCCTATGTATAGAGCAGAGTGTATTTTACCACCAGTCTTTTATAGGTTGACCATATGTTACCCGTGCTCGTGTTTTGACGCTATTAACTTGTTTTGATAACCAATTTAATTTAATTCACACGAGGAATGATATGTTTTTATGTTTTTTGTTTAGGACATCGCTAAAATGATCACGTTATCTTTTCAGGGGTTCCGCAGGACCATTGATGAGAGAAATATCATCCTTTTAAATCAATGGAACAATAGCAGACAATTCATACATGACATTTAAAACGATATGAATTTATTAAATTCCTGTTGGGTTTCACACGAGATGTGAGCTAACAACTCATTCCTTGATTCTTCTACGTTCACGCTGTAAGGTTTCTTTATATTCTAAGTCTTAACATCTGCCGATGAGGAATTTAAGGTGACATTCTTCAAGTTATTGTGTGGCTTGGAAAGGCACACCACAGTGTTATCGAAAATGTTTTTCAAGAACCGCATTGAGCACCAGCAACCTTGCAAGACTTTTGCGACAATGTCAAAGAAATCATTCCCACGATCAGGTGAGCGAAAAATAGCTTTCGTGTTTTTGTAGAGCATCATTTTAGCGGTAACAGTTTCTTTTTGGATGTTACGTAATGCTCTCATTAGCGGAATGTGGAGATGGTGTGTCAACGGTTATTACGTTATGGCTCTCGTTTCCGAATGGAGTGATGATGTATTCATATAGAAATATTAATTGTATACTTATCTCTGGAACGGTACCACACTGCAGAGGCTCAAATCTTGGTTGCTGTGCCGATACTCAGTTGGTTGACATTTCCTGGATGTTTGGAGTCCGAAAACCAACTTAGGGCGCTGGGGAACATCTCGCCTTGTGCCATTTAAAGTTTTTAGTAATGATACAAGGCCCCTTATTTTTCTCATGAGATTTTTATTTAACTGCCGGAAGCACGAGCATCATGTCTCACTCTGTTAACGCAAATACCAGACTCACACACATTCTCACCTCTCACTACTCCTCTCATGTGACATGATGATTCATCCTTAAACTTTTCCATTCTAATCTACACATAATTCCTGCTAAAAATTTCCCGTGCTAATCTACATGTCAGGTTACATTCATGGCTCTCCCCTACCATTATCTTACAAGGAGACCATCTGCTAGGAGTACAAACAGATTTGCTGCCTCGAATTTTCTTGCTCGTATTCCTCCGATGATTCAACGAATAGTCTGAATATGATAAATTGTGGATCGGTTTCCCCTAAATCTGTTTCGATTTATCTAAGAATTTTCTCGACTTATATCCGGTATGACTGAGAAGCAAAGCATTATAAACCATATTAGTTTCGGCAGTCAGCGTTTCACCTCTGTAGTTTTTAGTGATTAAAGGCTGCCTTTTTTCGGGAACGTGGGATAGCAGCTTTTATAACGAGAATGATATGCTATATATATATATAATATATATATATATATATATATGTGTGTGTGTGTGTGTGTGTGTGTGTGTGTGTCTGTCTGTCTGTCTGTCATCTCTGCCTTAAGTTTACAAGACTGCTGCTGGCCTCATCTTTATAGGAAGCGGTCGAGGGGAAAGCGTCAATCCAGAATATGCTGGAGTATCAACTGTAAAGTCTGAGAAATAATCATGTATATATATATATATATATATATATATATATAAGGATATCTACTGAGTCAGACGAACCTACTGTTAGTTTCGCATAAAGCTCTTCAGGGCTAAAATCTGACTGAAGAAGAAAAAGGAGCAAGACAAATAAATACTACTAACCACATTAATCATTTAAATTATCAAAACATACTGACCAATAAAAACACAGAACGCATAGTTTATTGTTTAATTAAAAAATATTTAATTTCTATATTAACTGATTTTTTATTTATTTTTTTTTTTTTTTTTTTTATTATTATTATTATTTATATATTATTTAGAATCAAGCAGATTTGAAACAAAAATTAAGTGTAAGCACCCCGTCGTCATTCTCATCCCCTCAACCAAATGGAAACCCAGCACGCCAACGATTGTCCATCTCTTTGCCCGTAGTTAAACGATCCATCGATACGACTAAATCTAGGGAGACGGGGTTTATTCTTTAAACCTCGACATCCCGAAACCCATCATGGAGAAGCAGCAAATGAATTAGGGAATTGGGCATGACTCCCGTTGCTGGTACATATGCCAATATACCTTTTCCCTTTTGCTACCAAACCCCTGAGGACAAGGAGGTTAATTTCCACTGCTGCCATTACCTCCATTATATGGCGAGCAATCAGAAAGGCACACGTTTAAAACGGTCGGGATGCATCCCTTAATTCGAACGGGTTTTTTATACCCAAGGAAGCAACACAACGTATGCCTTAAACAAGCAAATTACGAACAATGTTGGCAAAGTTAGGGAAATGAAAACAACTGAAGAGTGCTCACCCATACTAAATCCATAAAGTTAACAACTACGGAGAAGCCATGTTTTTTATGCATACAGTTGTTTAGAACTTCAGATCTTTGGTTTAAAATTTCTTTATTATTAGGGAAAGTTACTATCGCTAATTTCTCTTCCATACAAAGCTGGCAGTATCTATCGCCAGCTTTATATTTCCTGCATTTTTTAAACAATTTCCCATTTTTAGTATAGGTCAATACCCCTAGCTTTTACCTTCCATATATAGCTAGATAGTGCAGTATTAAATTTATATCTTTCATTAGTGAAACTACACTTATGATTATAAAATCTAGCTTTAAAGTCATTCTGAGTAGAGCCTATATAAACTTTCTTATCCCTATATTTTTTAGGGTCACCCTCGTAGACCTCAACTTTATACACTATGCATTCGGTTTTACATTTACCCCTAAGGGGACACCTAGAAAGTTTATATAGGCTCTACTCAGAATGACTTTAAAGCTAGATTTTATAATCATAAGTGTAGTTTCACTAATGAAAGATATAAATTTAATACTGCACTATCTAGCTATATATGGAAGGTAAAAGCTAGGGGTATTGACCCTATACTAAAATGGGAAATTGTTAAAAAATGCAGGAAATATAAAGCTGGCGATAGATACTGCCAGCTTTGTATGGAAGAGAAATTAGCGATAGTAACTTTCCCTAATAATAAAGAAATTTTAAACCAAAGATCTGAAGTTCTAAACAACTGTATGCATAAAAAACATGGCTTCTCCGTAGTTGTTAACTTTATGGATTTAGTATGGGTGAGCACTCTTCAGTTGTTTTCATTTCCCTAACTTTGCCAACATTGTTCGTAATTTGCTTGTTTAAGCATACGTTGTGTTGCTTCCTTGGGTATAAAAACCCCGTTCGAATTAAGGGATGCATCCCGACCGTTTTAAACGTGTGCCTTTCTGATTGCTCGCCATATAATGGAGGTAATGGCAGCAGTGGAAATTAACCTCCTGTCCTCAGGGGTTTGGTAGCAAAAGGGAAAAGGTATATTGGCATATGTACCAGCAACGGGAGTCATGCCCAATTCCCTAATTCATTTGCTGCTTCTCCATGATGGGTTTCGGGATGTCGAGGTTTAAAGAATAAACCCCGTCTCCCTAGATTTAGTCGTATCGATGGATCGTTTAACTACGGCAAAGAGATGGACAATCGTTGGCGTGCTGGGTTCCATTTGGTTGAGGGGATGAGAATGACGACGGGGTGCTTACACTTAATTTTTGTTTCAAATCTGCTTGATTCTAAATAATATATAAATAATAATAATAATAAAAAAAAAAAAATAAATAAATAAAAAATCAGTTAATATAGAAATTAAATATTTTTTAATTAAACAATAAACTTGCGTTCTGTGTTTTTATTGGTCAGTATGTTTTGATAATTTAAATGATTAATGTGGTTAGTAGTATTTATTTGTCTTGCTCCTTTTTCTTCTTCAGTCAGATTTTAGCCCTGAAGAGCTTTATGCGAAACTAACAGTAGGTTCGTCTGACTCAGTAGATATCCTTATTACTTGGCTCTACTTAGGTATCGAGCACTTTTTTACAAATTAGCTTCTCCTAGCGGTTATATGAATATATATATATCTATAATACATATATATGCATATAAATTGTTTTTTCTTGGCCAAATACTATACCAATAGATTATTTTTTGTTGGTACGAATATCTTGGTCTTTTTCTTTTTTCAAAAATTTTTTTTCTTCCTGGTTGATGTTTGGTAGTATATTTTTACAATCAAACTCTCTGCCGGGTTTTTTCTCTCCGCAAGGATCTACCAACACGCTTGGTATATTAATATTATATATATATATATATATATATATATTGTGTGTGTTGTGTGTGTGTGTGTGTGTGTGTATAGAGATCGTCGTCGAGAAATTATTTGAAGCAATTTATTTGGTTCCATTAGATAGCTGGCTTGATTCTTAATGTATACATTATAAAATCCTATACCGGTAGGAATATAGTGAAGTACATGCAACTACTTGCTTTAAACAGACACTAAATCTTCGAATGAAAACAATCGCAATGTAATGCTCTTTCAAAAGTAATGATATATTCTATTGATCGACTGGTTGATTTTTATCCGTCTGAGGTCATTTTATACCTAGAGGTAGATTATCTATATCTATCCACCTTTTTGGAGATTTATTTCTTCAGAGTATTTTACAGACACTTATATGATATCTAATATTCCAATCAAATACGAATAATTTGCTCACATTTGTAAGTTTTTTTTGTATTTCTATCAAATAGTAATTTATACACACTTATATTATTTCAAGTAATTATTTCTCTTTAATATTAATAATTTGTTTGCACACATTTATATGGTTTCAAGTATTCCTATGTAATGTATGTATTCCCTTGTTTGAAGTTTGTTACTAAGTGAACCGGAACTAACTTTAAGGGGTATGTTTATAGGGTAAAGTCCAAGTTTGTTATAAGCGATAGTTTGGTAGAAAGGTTTTTTTAACACAATTCTAATAAAGATATTTTTCGTATTCAACCCATAGATGGGACAATAACAAGTACTACCACTCCAGGTCAGAGTGGACCTGGAAACAATGGTAATGAATGGGTGATCCACATTCCACAGAGCTCCAGAACTGGAACCTCCCCTTCAGATAGAGTTTAACGTCATTACCAAGAAATGAAGACCCTCAGCCACCGAATCCTAGCACCCATATGATAAAAAGTGTAGGGCTAGCCATAAGGGTAATAGGTTAGGGTGATATGGCTCGACCTGACCAGCCGATGATTGGAGGGGGCCTCTCCGACCGCCGTCTAGACTAATTAAGTCTCTAAGTGGAGTGTTGCATGTCAATGGACGGCTCATGCACCAGGATTCCGCCTTAAGCATCACTGGTCGCCATCCACGGACAACAGGCGGTCCCATTATTGGAGTCTTTACCCTCTGTGAAGTCGTAGCAAATCCACCCAAAGGATTTCTCCCCAGCCGCATCGCATTCTATCTGGCCACTTCACGTGAAAACATGAATGTTTTCAGTGTTCTCATTTATAAACAACAGTAGCGTAGGAATGATTAGTGGGGAGGTACTAGGAATGGTAGGAAGTAGTAGGATATGTTAGTGGTTCAACGAACCATAGCGAGAGATTTTGTAGGAGGGGTGTCACAATTATATATATATATATATATATATATATATATATATATATATATGAATATATCACTTGAAGAACCATTCGGGAAAAACCTAGGTAAATAGTGGTCTGGACTCATGTACGTCCTTATATATATATATATAATAATATATATATATATATATTAAGTTTAGGGTAGCGAAGACATGAACTCAACTTGTGTTAATAATTTTCACTTCCTAGCGAGTTTAAATGCCAAAATTATAGTATATATATATATATATATATTATATACCTATATTACTAATCATGTAATTGCATTCACCTATTATATTACTATATATATATATTAGTTATATTATCAGCTATAGTAATGATACTTTGAGTATATCATAATGCATTGATATATCTCTATGACAGTATGGGGGTGTGTTCTTGGCCTCGAGCACGATCGTGCCTGTCTCAGATACAGACATAGATCGATTTATATATTGTCAAAGGTCTAGGATCGACGATTAGTCGAAAGTCTGCGCACTTCTTCTCAATGCAAACTGGTAACTTTTTAAACCCATTACTCAATTACGGCCTTGTAAACCCCTACTTCTCGCCATTTCTTTTTATTTGTTGAGTTTACTTTTTTTAATGCGTATATCAACCTCCGCGCTTTATTTAATGCCCAAAGCCGAACCTCGTGTAGAGATAGCTTAAAGGATTGATCTTGTAAACTCTTTTCCAAGAGTATTATGGCCGAAAGAGGCGAAATAGCAAACGACTATAAAGTTCGAACACTTCTTTACTACGATTAAACATTGAAAGCTACGGAAGACTGCCCCGTTATTAGTCTTATTAGCGTTTAGATATGCACCGACATGCCCTATGCAGAGGGAGTACAGACCCCCCAATGGGGCCAGCCTGTTGGCTGTGCGGTGTGCGACCCTGATGTAAGAATAAAGAGCTCAGGTGGTATCAGCAGTTTCATGAAATATCATGCAATATCTTCCACTTTGTCCCTATCTTGGGCTAGACGGGCGGTCGGAGAGGCCCCCTCTGTCATCAATCGCGCTGGTACGTCAAGCTCCTAGCATCTATATGATTGTCCCAACCCTATTGCCCTTATTGCAAGCCCCAACCACTTTTATTCATATGTGGTGCTAGAATGCGGTGCTGCGGGTCTACATGTCCTGAGGATGACGTAAACTCTATCTGATGGAGGTTCCAGTTTTGGAGGTTTGTGGGAATGTTGGAGCACCCCTTCATTACCATTGCTCCCTGGTCCACTCTGACCCAGCATGATAGTACCTGTTAGGGTCCCATCTATGGGTTGAATAGAAAAATTGTATTTATAAAAAAAATTGTATTATCCATTAAGAATTGATTATTCAAAACTTTATCGGCATTAAATACTCCCATCTGAGGTTGATATGCCATTAAAACAAACAAACAAACAAATCAGTTGCTTCAGTCTGCTCGATTGTAAGACAAGAATATGCAACATCCAGTGTAAAGTTTTTAAATGCCACCTTGTGCTTAAAGAAAGTCCTGTGTGTATGGAATTTTGGTAAGTGTATAAGTCCTATCCTGCGTATTGCGTAAAGGTCCAGTGATTTAATCCTATTTGATCGCCGTCAAAGAATGTCAGTGTAAGTTATGTACCATAGATTCGATTAAGTATATGGTATCTCAATCTTCAGTTATACTGCCCAGTGATTGGCCAAGAGTTAGATCACATAATCCCGGCTCCTAGTATATAAGTTATAGGCAATAACTAGACACACCTTATATAACCAATTCTCAACATCCAGCTGTATGTGTATGCTATGCCCTTGCCCTGATAGAGTGACGCTGTTGGTTTCATTATAGACGTGAGTGTCCACATTCAATAGCATATCACACAATTAGCTCTGGGCCTTTTCGTATAAGGGTTTCTACACTTCCTATCATTTGCCGCACGTTTTTTAGACTTTAACACTTGAAAGATACATTATTCGCTCACAAGTTACTGCACGAGATTTCTCAGGTATTTGACATCGATATTGGTCTTTCTTCACTGGCCAATAGACAGTTTATGTATATCTTTCCTTGGCTTTGCATTACACACTGCTTTTCCTTGAGTCAGTGCACCATTGTAGTGTGTGCTTTGTAGGTATTCACTAAGTGCACATGCACCACACACAAACACTACACACATATTGTACTATGCACATGCGTATCCGCGCGTGCGCACACATACACACACACATATTATATAATATATATACACATTATATATTATTATTTGCAAATATCGCCAAAGTTGTTGGCACAAGGTCAAATATATGGGTCGTACCAGGGGTGGAAAAAAATTTTCGAACTTTGTCCTAATAATGCGTTCACCACATGAAGATGCATATTATATATATATATATATATTATATTATATATATATATATATATTATATATATATTATTGAATGGCTACCTCTGGGGAGTATATTTAATATATATATTATATATATATTATATATATAATATATATATATATATATATTCTTTTTTCAGAGGGGGAAAGTGTTATTGAAATATAAAGAACAGAAATTATTATGCGTCTTATATATGGCCTATAATTTGTAATATACATATAATCTAACAAGGAAACCTTATTGGTTCTCTAGTCCGAACGTCTCTTCTCTCTCTCTCTCTCTCTATATATATATATTAATATATTATATTATATATAGTTGTTCGACTTAGTAAACCATAAGCGTTCCCTAGTTTCGATACCGGTTCCTCGCACAACTCATGCGTATGAGTAGCACTGGGATCTGTGTTAAAGTAACGATGCTGATGGTAGTGTGGCGCTCCACCTCAGATGCTTAAAACAATTCTCCGTGGTCTACCGCTATGTTGAAAAGGGGATAGACTCTCCTCGCTGGACTGGCTGATTACCGACTTTAGTGCGCCCTCATCCATTTACTACTTACTATATGTATTATTTGAAATTTATTCACATTTTATGATAAACTTCTGTGTCAGTGCTACTTAATTCTATAAATAATATATTGCGATTATGTTCGAGAAAAAACCCTACTTTTTTTGAATATCATGTTATCGAAGATCATATTTCATGAAAGAAATCTAAGAACAAGAACATAAGCGAATAATCCAAGGAAAAACTATATATTTTTAATTGTTGATCAAACAATATTGTTTAGTTAAATTCTGACATGCATCTCACCTAAGCTCAATGGATAAAAATGTACGACTCTATACAATAAAGTTCAATTTTAGCCAGCAATATGTCGGAACCTGTAAAACCAGCTGCCTCATCTATCTTTAATACTTATTTGTTGAGGAAAATCGATCTGAGTAGAATTGGGTTTACACAGTAACGACAAAGAGATTCCTTAATTGATTGGATTTTGCTTTCAAATGTTTGATCCCATTTGTAAGGAGGCAAAAATATATACCTTCCCTTAGATTGTGAGCGAGGCTTCCCACATCACAGTTGTCCTATGTTCTACATAATAAATTCAATCTTCTTAAAACTTTCCCTCTGGACCAGAGGGAAAGTTTTAGAGATTGATTACTATTTATGCTGACCCTTGTTGAAGGGTGAATTACCTATCGTTTTCGATCCTTGCTCGTTAAGCCGGAAGAAAGACATATTAACCAGCTCTGTTCATTAGAACTGTAATGAACCAAGTTAATTTCCCGCGAGTGTCGGCTGGCGGCTGGTTAGAATACACNAAGGGAGAGATATACATTAAAGAATCAAGCCAGTACTACATGGAACAAAATAAATTGCTTCAAAATAATTTCTACGACGTGACGATCTCTATACACACACACACCACCACACACACCACACACACACATATTATATATATATATATATATATAATATAATATACCAAGCGTGTTGGTAGATCCTTGCGGAGGAAAACCCGGCAGAGAGTTTGATTGTAAAAATATACTACCAAACATCAACCAGGAAGAAAAAAATTTTTGAAAAAAAGAAAAGACCAAGATATTCGTACCAACAAAAAAATCTATTGGTATATAGTATTTGGCCAAAAGAAAAAACAATTTATATGCATATATATGTATATAAGAATATATATATATTCTAAACGCTAGGAGAACTAATTTGTAAAAAGTGCTCGATACCTAAGTAGAGCCAAGTAATAAGGATATCTACTGAGTCAGACGAACCTACTGTTAGTTTCGCATAAAGCTCTTCAGGGCTAAAATCTGACTGAAGAAGAAAAAAGGAGCAAGACAATAAATACTACTAACCACATTAATCATTTAAATTATCAAAACATACTGACCAATAAAAACACAGAACGCATAGTTTATTGTTTAATTAAAAAATATTTAATTTCTATATTAACTGATTTTTTTAATTTATTTATTTATTTTTTTTTTTTTATTATTATTATTATTTATATATTATTTAGAATCAAGCAGATTTGAAACAAAAAATTAAGTGTAAGCACCCCGTCGTCATTCTCATCCCCTCAACAAATGGAACCCAGCAACGCCAACGATTGTCCATCTCTTTGCCCCGTAGTTAAACGATCCATCGATACGACTAAATCTAGGGAGACGGGGTTTATTCTTTAAACTCGACATCTCCGAAACCCATCATGGGAGAAGCAGCAAATGAATTAGGGAATTGGCATTGACTCCCGTTGCTGGTACATATGCCAATATACCTTTCCCTTTTGCTACCAAACCCCTGAGGACAAGGAGGTTAATTTCCACTGCTGCCATTACCTCCATTATTGGCGAGCAATCAGAAAAGGCACACGTTTAAAACGGTCGGGATGCATCCCTTAATTCGAACGGGTTTTTTATACCCAAGGAAGCAACACAACGTATGCTTAAACAAGCAAATTACGAACAATGTTGGCAAAGTTAGGGAAATGAAAACACTGAAGAGTGCTCACCCATACTAAATCCATAAAGTTAACAACTACGGAGAAGCCATGTTTTTTTATGCATACAGTTGTTTAGAACTTCAGATCTTTGGTTTAAATTTCTTTATTATTAGGGAAAGTTACTATCGCTAATTTCTCTTCCATACAAAGCTGGCAGTAATCTATCGCCAGCTTAATATTTCCTGCATTTTTTAACAAAATTTCCCATTTTAGTATAGGGTCAATACCCAAAGCTTTTACCTTCCATATATAGCTAAGATAGTTGCAGTATTAAAATTTTATATCTTTCATTAGTGAAATACACTTATGATTATAAAATCTAGCTTTAAAGTCATTCTGAGTAGAGCCTATATAAACTTTCTAGGTGTCCCCTTAGGGTAAATGTAAAACCGAATGATATGTATAAAGTTGAGGTCTACGAGGGTGACCCTAAAAAATATAGGATAAGAAAGTTTATATAGGCTCTACTCAGAATGACTTTAAAGCTAGATTTTATAATCATAAGTGTAGTTTCACTAATGAAAGATATAAATTTAATACTGCACTATCTAGCTATATATGGAAGGTAAAAGCTAGGGGTATTGACCCTATACTAAAATGGGAAATTGTTAAAAAATGCAGGAAATATAAGCGGCGAAGATACTGCCAGCTTTGTATGGAAGAGAAATTTAGCGAATAGTAACTTTCCTAATAAAAGAAAATTTAAACCAAAGATCTGAAGTTCTAAACAACTGTATGCATAAAAAACAATGGCTTCTCCGTAGTTTGTTAACTTTATGGATTTAGTATGGGTGAGCACTCTTCAGTTGTTTTCATTTCCCTAACTTTTGCCAACATTGTTCGTAATTTGCTTGTTTAAGCATACGTTGTGTTGCTTCCTTGGGTATAAAAAACCCCGTTCGAATTAAGGGATGCATCCCGACCGTTTTAAACGTGTGCCTTTCTGATTGCTCGCCATATAATGGAGGTAATGGCAGCAGTGGAAATTAACCTCCTTGTCCTCAGGGGTTTTGGTAGCAAAAGGGAAAAGGTATATTGGCATATGTACCAGCAACGGGAGTCATGCCCAATTCCCTAATTCATTTGCTGCTTCTCCCATGATGGGTTTCGGATGTCGAGGTTTAAAGAATAAACCCCGTCTCCTAGATTTAGTCGTATCGATGGATCGTTTAACTACGGGCAAAGAGAATGGACAATCGTTGGCGTGCTGGTTCCATTTGGTTGAGGGATGAGAATGACGACGGGGTGCTTACACTTAATTTTTGTTTCAAATCTGCTTGATTCTAAAATAATATATAATAATAATAATAATAAAAAAAAAAAAAAAAATAAATAAATAAAAAATCAGTTAATATAGAAATTAAATATTTTTTAATTAAACAATAAACTATGCGTTCTGTGTTTTTATTGGTCAGTATGTTTTGATAATTTAAATGATTAATGTGGTTAGTAGTATTTATTTGTCTGCTCCTTTTTCTTCTTCAGTCAGATTTTAGCCCTGAAGAGCTTTATGCGAAAACTAACAGTAGGTTCGTCTGACTCAGTAGATATCCTATATATATATATATAATATATATATATATACATGGATTATTTCTCAGACTTTACAGTTGATACTCCAGCATATTCTGGTTGACGCTTTCCCCTCGACCTGCTTCCTATAAAGATGAGGCCAGCAGCAGTCTTGTAAACTTAAGGCAGAGATGACAGACAGACAGACAACACACACAACACACACACACACACAAATCACACACATATATATATATATATATATATATTATATATATAATAGCATATCATTCTCGTTATAAAGCTGCTATCCCACGTTCCCGAAAAAGGCAAAGCCTTTAATCACTAAAAACTACAGAGGTGAAACGCTGACATGCGAAACTAATATGGTTTATAATGCTTTGCTTCTCAGTCATCGGGGATATAAGTCGAGAAAATTCTTTAGAATAAATCGAAAACAGATTTAGGGGAAACCGATCCACAATTTATCATATTCAGACTATTCGTTGAATCATCGGAGGAATACGAGCAAGAAAAATTCGAGGCAGCAAATCTGTTTGTACTCCTAGCAGATGGTCTCCTTGTAAGATAATGGTAGGGGAGAGCGCCATGAATGTAACCTGACATGTAGATTAGCACGGGAAATTTTTTTAGCAGGAATTATGTGTAGATTAGAATGGAAAAGTTTAAGGATGAATCATCATGTCACCATGAGAGGAGTAGTGAGAGGTGAAATGTGTGTGAGTCTGGTATTTGCGTTAACAGAGTGAGACATGATGCTCGTGCTTCCGGCAGTTAAATAAAAAATCTCATGAAGAAAAATAAGGGGCCTTGTATCATTACTAAAACTTTAAATGGCACAAGGCGAGATGTTTCCCCAGCGCCCTAAGTTTGGTTTTCGGACTCCAAAACATCCAGGAAATGTCAACCACTGAGTATGGCACAGCAACCAAGATTTGAGCCTGCTGCAGTGTGGTACCGTTCCAGAGATAAGTATACAATTAATATTTCTATATGAATACATCATCACTCCATTCGGAAACGAGAGCCATAACGTAATAACCGTTGACACAACCATCTCCACATTCCGCTAAATGAGAGCATTACGTAACATCCAAAAAGAAACTGTTACCGCTAAAATGATGCTCTACAAAAAACGACGAAGCTATTTTTCGCTCACCTGATCGTGGGAATGATTTCTTTGACATTGTCGCAAAAGTCTTTGCAAGGTTGCTGGTGCTCAATGCGGTTCTTGAAAAACATTTTCGATAACACTGTGGTGTGCCTTTCCAAGCCACACAATAACTTGAAGAATGTCACCTTAAATTCCTCATCGGCAGATGTTAAGACTTAGAATATAAAGAAACCTTACAGCGTGAACGTAGAAGAATCAAGGAATGAGTTGTTAGCTCACATCTCGTGTGAAACCCAACAGGAATTTAATAAATTCATATCGTTTTACAATGTCATGTATGAATTGTCTGCTATTGTTCCATTGATTTAAAAGGATGATATTTCTCTCATCAATGGTCCTGCGGAACCCCTGAAAAGATAACGTGATCATTTTAGCGATGTCCTAAACAAAAAACATAAAAACATATCATTCCTCGTGTGAATTAAATTAAATTGGTTATCAAACAAGTTAATAGCGTCAAACACCGAGCACGGGTAACATATTGGTCAACCTATAAAAGACTGGTGGTAAAAATACACTCTGCTCTATACATAGGGAATATTGTAAATAGACATGTTTTTCTAAGTAATACATTTTATGGATACATATCTCTACATTAATGATGTGGAAATCACCTACACACTTTTGTCCTTTGGAATTGGTGTTCCTTAAGCAATTAGGGATAAAGAAATAGACAAGGCTAGGCTCAATGAATATGAACCCTCATATCCATATAAACAGTGGTAATAAAAAATTAATGCATAAAACAAAATTAATCGTTTAGTCTTTTGAGTCATAAAATATAATTCAAGAAATTATATATATATATATATATATATGTGTGTGTGTGTGTGTGTGTGTGTGTGTGTGTTAAAGTTGAAGTTGCACAATCCAATAGTAAAGAACATCAGTGAACTAAAGAAGGAAGGAATGTGTGAAACATATTTCTATCAATATATATATATATATATATATAAATATATATATATATGTGTGTGTGTGGTGTGTGTATGGCTAAACAAATCGAGCGATTTGTTTAGCCATACATTTAATAGGTATTCCCGCCTAATTCATTATTAATTAATTAATTTTCAAAATTAGGTACGACTCCAATATATATATATAATATATATATATATATAGTGTATATTGCACATATGTAAATATCTATTATTACCATCATCAGGTTGTGCTGACAGCATATATTCATCTCTCTCTCTCTCTCTCTCGCCATCTGTCCCTATCGATCATCGATCCTGATTGATGTAGTTTTTAAGGCCGGGTTCTATCACACAAAAGACGAATAAGACATACTGGACATTGCTTGCGAACCAAGTTCGAACTCATAAGTAACGTTCTCCTGGACACGTACACCCATATCTATACATTATTAACATTCACATGTTATATATCTATATATCTATATATGCGTGTGTGCGCGGGTGTGTGAATGCGTGTGTATTTGAAGTCGTAACCTAGAAAAACGATATAACCTGGTGAGTGTTTTATGAACACAAAAATTCCTTAACTTAGGGAAATAAAGCAATCTCCAGTCTAATTTCCCATTGAGCGTGATTTTTTTCTGTTGCTTTTTAATCATGCAAATTCATATTATAGCAAAGATAATCACTATGGAAATCTTGTTAGAGTCATTCAGTACTTTCTGTATAGCAGCCTCAGTATCACCATAGATTACGACTACAACAGAAACCAAACTCATTCACAGGTCGTCTAGTTTGTGTGCATATATATATATATATATATATATATATATATATATATATATATATATATATATAGAGAGAGAGAGAGAGAGAGAGAGAGGGAGAGGGAGGAGAGAAAAAGGGTGATAGAAAGAGAGGGGTTGAAACTTTGCAAATAAATACACCAAATATCGATAAAGTGGATAAGGAATGACGATTATTGAATTATTGAAACTTAATTCTTTCCGATTCAAATTTCGCGTACGTCGATCTTGTATATTCTTATATTAGTAATATTCTTACATTCATTGCTATGAAATTGTTTTTGTTTTATTTTCTTTTTCTCAATGTAGATTTTCCATAATATAAGCTATCTTCAATTCATCTGATTCTAACCGGCGCAGTTGTTGATATATTTGATTAGTTCCAAAACAGAATATTTTTTTACCATGACATAAAGTATCCAATGTGAAATATAAAATACCGAACAGAACAACGTAGTAATAAAAGCAAACAGTTGTTGACTTGTGAATCAAGAAAGGAAATTGATTTTCCCAGTAAACTTCAGGTTTTCGGTGCTTATCTTAAATCAAACCTAAGATGAGCTCATCTTTATGTTTTTGTTTTTTGTTCTTTCTCTGTTTTTTTGTTTTTTTAAATTTAATTTGTTTTTTTTATTCATTTGTGCTCTCTTTCGATCGAGTGTTGATCACAATTTGTCAATTTTAAAGATCCTCGTTCTGATTCCGTCAAAAAGAGATAGAAAAAAGAAAAATAATACAGTGATCTCTCTTCTTCACATGCCAACATCACTAAATAGAAAAGGCTACTATGTAGTTTTTTTTCTAACATATCCTTTTTGATGAAGGATAAATCCTTTGACTGGAAGATCGATTGTCTTTCTTCAGTCTTTGTTTTTCTGAACTGTCTTCTGTTGTTAGGAATTTACAGAAAAGGAAAAAGAAAGAGTAGCAATAATGTAGAATTTTGGTTCAAAATAAACACATTTTTACCTTAGTGCTATTAAAAGCACTCCAAAATGAAAAACATGACAAAGAAAACTTACAGTGTAATTGAGTTGTTAAAGTGGGTTTTCGCTTACGCCAGCCAATCTACGACACCCTCTATTTAACTGTGACAGAAACACAATTTGTAGGGATCCATAGAATTTCACTGAATATATAACAGCTAAAAAAGAAGTAAAGAAGAAATAGTTCGGAAGAGCTATAACAACGGTGTTTAGTTTGTGGCCTTCTTATACGCATCACTTGCCTAGTAATACATTTTTCAGAGACAAAGCACATACGAAGCACAAAATAATACCAAAATGAGACTTACAACATTTTAAAAAGGACAGAAAAATTATTTAAAAATATTTCATGTGAAAATATTGAAACCAAATAGCATTTTGAAACCTGACATTTGAAATACATATATTTTTAAATTTTAATATAATATAGAGAGAATCATTATAGAAATTATATAGAAAAGACTACTATGTAGTTTTTTCTAACATATGCTTTTTGATGAAGGTTAAATCTTTTGACCGGAAGATCGATTGTCTTTCTTCAGTCTTTGTTTTTCTGAACTGTCTTCTATCATTAAGAATTTACAGAAAAAAAGAGAGAGAAAAAGAGTAATGTTAATGTAGCATTACGGTTCAAAATAACCACAGTTTTACCTTAGTGCTATTAAAAGCATTCCCAAATGAAAAACATGACAAAGAAATTACAGTGTATCCTTGGCTCATTTGTTTCTTCTTTCATTTATTCCTCGGTGTTTCATATTCATTAATCACATTCAACAGGAAGTTTATTAAAAGAATTTGGCGCCAATTTAAGTCGATGTTGAATCACCTACGATTCATAAAGTTCATATTGCAATTATTTGCAAATAAACAAATAAGACAAATCATTCAATAAAAAGTTTTCCTGGGTATGGCACAAAACTGGATCTGGTGGTGAGACTCTAGGTCTCTGAAAATGTAGTGATTGTCAGACCTTTTTCCCGGGAAAATTATTTGGGTTCTTATCAGACATGTTTATCTTCTTTCTGAAAAAAACTAATTTGTTACGACTTTGTGATTTACTTAGTTTGTTTGTCTTGTTTAACGGCATATCAACCTCGATGGGTCATTTAATGAATCAATATTTGAAATAAATTAATTCTTAATGGATACTCAATTTTTTAATAAAAACATTTTTCTATTTAACCATAGATGGGACCCTAACAGATACTACCACTCCGGATCAGCGTGGACCAGGGAGCAATGGTGAGGAAGGGATGCGCCATATTCCCCAGATCTCCAAAACTAGAACCTCACCATCAGAGTTTAACGTCATACTCAGGACATGAAGACCCTCAGCCACTGCCTTCTTGTACCTATATGACAAAAAGGGATGGGGATTTCCATAAGGGAAATAGGCTTGGAATAGGGCTTGATGTGACTAGCCGATTGATTGCCTCTCTGACCGCCCGTCTTGACTAAGTAAGGACTGAAGTAAAGTGTTGCATGTCATGGACTGCTCAACCACCTGAATTCCATTTTTAAGCATCTCGGGTCGCCCTCACAGCCAACAGATGGCCGCATTAAAGGATTATTACCCTTCTGCAGAGGTGCAGTCGATGTAATATAAAGCTCCAACAAACAGAAATGACATTGTCAGTACTTTATTCATTTATGTCACGTCGACATCTTGGTGTTTTGTGTGTTTGTAGCTGCTCGACTGTTGACACGTGTGTCCCGTGTATCACTTGGTACACGTAAAATGTAATTGTAATATGATAGTAAATATAAACTTTTCTTAATGCAGTCATCGGAGCAACAAATGTTAAATAAATGTTAGAAAACATTTCGTCCTTTTTTTAAAATAATATCCTGAAAATCCGAAATAAATTTAGAATGATGTAGTGAAAACATATTCAATTTTAATAAATTATAAATTCGAGAAAATGGAGAAGACATCATAAGTTGAAATGAATAAATCATTAGATAATTTATTCTAACACACGAGCAACTCATGAAAATAAACAACATATAAGTTCGTAAGTTTTTTTCAGAAAATACTATTTTGTTTCTCCGGAGAGGAACATCTTATAGCTCAATTTTTACGACTGTTTTTTAAACACACACACAATTCTCAAAATAAACATTAAGCCTAGGTGATTTTTTTTCTTTTATTCCGGCGAGAGAAAACATATATTTCTTAATTCCTTTACAAAATAACTATCGCTTCAAGAATTCTTAATATATGGGTATTTCCCCCCGATCCAACAGTCTTGATATTGTGTCATTTTTCTGCAAAAGTTTTTTCCGCCACCTACTTCTTTGTAAGCTTCTCAGTCTAATCTTATTCTCTCAATCTTCATCGTCTGCGAAAATAAATCTCTCGTCTGCCTTCTATCAAATATTTCATCTCTGTGCATTCATTGGTTAACTTAACAGTTTAAGAATTGCAATCCTTGTTATCTTTTTAAATTTGATTAAATTATGAAATAAACCAATATCGTATTTTTTTTAGTTCTTTTTTAATTATGTTAATTATGTTAATCACTTAACATTTTTTAACAAGTTATCACATCCTCCTTATTAACGCCTCTGTTAAAGTCTTTTTAGAACACAATGCCTTCTACATCTAATTATTCAGAATTGCATGAAACCTAGCTCTTTATTTTATTCATAGCGGAAAAGCTCAAAACCAAAAGATGAATACAAATCTAGCAATCCTTGTTTAATATGTTTAATGCTAATTTGGAGTCAATCTAAATTTCTGATAATTTTCAATCTCAGTATCACTTGGCCACGATCAACCCTCTTTTACTGTATTCTGCGGAATTTAATCCGGTTGGTCAACGATCGCAGAATATATTCAGAGTGATATTAAGTATCAACTCATTAGCTTGGAGACAGATTGTATTTGATATTCATAAATTATATTTCACTCGAAATCTTAACCATACTCGTTTCAGAGATAGCAATTTCAACGTTAGTTGAATATAAACTTTTAATTAAATTCGTTCATAGAAGAGGATCACTTATTTCCTTTCGACATTTCTTATCTACCGTCTGTGTCTGTTCATAATATTCGACTGAATGGACACTGACAATATTTACTAATATTAGTTACGACAGAGAATCAAATGATTTGATGGCCGATATAGGAAACGTTGCGCTAAAAGTGAAGGAGACTTTCATAGATGACTGGAAAATTGTAAAACAATTAAGTATCTCAATTAATTATTTTAGAAAGGAATTTTTGGTTTTTAAAAAATTGCATATTGAAATTGAAACCGAGTTGCAAAATCATAATTGTCATTTGGGCATTTAGATTCGAAAGGAAATGCTAGAGAAAATGTTGTTAATATGAAAACATCCGAGTATAAACGGTTGTTTACAAATTCATACTTTCGAATGGAAAAATTGTGTTAATATGAAAACATCCGAGTATAAACGGTTGTTTACAAATTTATGCTTTCGAATGGAAAAATCCAATTATAAACGTTTGTTTACAAATTTAAAATGCTAGAGAAATACTTTGGAAGAAAAACATCCGAGAATAAACGAAGTTTAGTGATTACGTAATGTTTTAGAAAGTAAACAATCAACTGATGTTTGCTGGTCGGCAGGGACGTGGACGAGCTTATCAAGGAAAATTATTAGTTAATTAAAATATGTAAGTATATATAAAGGCGAGTTCTCAGATAGAAAAGGAAGAGAGGGAAACAGCACGAGAACCAATACGCACATGGCTGGGGAGCCGGTTAGCCAATATACCTGCCTCTTTTCTTTCTTTCTTTCTCCTAATAGCCTAAACAGTATCACTAGCTAAGCATTGTTTAGTACTTTGATCTTTCTCTGTTTGACCGACTACTACGATCTATGGGAGAATAAACTTTACACTAGAAAACCAAAAAGCGGTTAGTGTTCAACTTCGTGTTTTGACACAATTTTCCACGGATAACAGAAAAGGGTAGAAGAAACCTTCTTAAGGGGTAATGTTACAAAATCAACGTATAAAATATTCTTTTGGGTAAGCCTCATGTAAAAGTCACTCGCTTAAATGTGCCGCTAATTTGTTACATTTTCAACCAAGTGCAGAAAAATATCATTTGCAGTATATATAGATCAAAGACAAAGTTATGTATTTACTAGGTCGCCTAGCCGGCGGATCTGCCAGTATCCCCTGGAAAGGTATAAGCTCCCTCCAAAAAGAGTGCCTTGGGTATGAAACAAAACTGCATCTAGTCACCATTAGATGCAGTTTAGTTTATACCCAGAGAACCCGTTTATGTGAGGAGCTTCACCACCAGATGCCGTTTAGTATCATATCCAGGACACCTCTCTTCACTGGATACAATCATTATATTTTAAGCCGCGAGGACGAAGCGTTTTTTGTTCTTTATCAATACTTTTGTGTTTATCTTTACACTTTAAACACTTACTATTCTGTTATGTCTTTTCGCTCCTCCCAGAAAAAAGGTTTCAACACAAATAATATGAAAGATTTATTTGAAAATGCTAACATGGATGACACGTTTCCCTTTCTTGAGAGAAATGGAAATACACCGAAAATTAATGTTGGGAGACAAAATAGAATTATCTACTTTTTTTTACATTGAGGAAGGGGTTTTCCCATGTCGCGTGTTCGTTTTTGTCACGTGACAGGCCGGGCTCTAAAATTTCCATCTTTTACCAATACCACATTGTTGCGATAGACTTAGTCTTTTTACTTCCTCAGCAGCTACGCACACAGTACCTGTTTTGTTCCCAGACCTCCTGAAAAATAGTAAGTTTCCACCCTTGGTTGTTTAACGTTTCTTCACGTTCCTTGAAAGACCACGTGACTTTTTTATGGTTTCGCATGGCAACCGTGTTCTTTTTTTGTATGTTGTATAAGTGTTATATTGTATTAATTGACTTGTCACTTGTCATTTTCCCAACCAAATATCCTGTGTTAGGTTACACTCTTTCGGATAACATAATGCATTTTAAGAGTACAGGTGTTAACTACAAGTTAACTAACACACAACTAATTCTTATACTATGAATCAAATATAAAATACACCCACAAAAGTATATACTAAAACTGGTCAGTAAGAACACTTTTAAGATTCAAACATTATGGACAAAATATTTAATCAATTTAGTTTAGATTTCTTGAATTTTACACATATCTATGCTTTTTTACTCATAAGTTTTTTTTTATATAAATGTCAGCAAAACTTTATGCTATTCGATGTTTCATTAGGTAAGAAGACAATATGTTGATCATTATTATCAATTAAACATTTACACCGAACTGTTGCAATAGACAATTATTAATGATAAATATAAACCCAGAAAACATAAAAGAGATTTACCAATGATATGCTTTATCTCATGAAGTTAATATTGTTATGTGAAAAATAATTTTCAACAGTTTTACACGTTGATTACTTCAGAATCTCTATTGGAATTCGGTCTGGCCAAAATAGTCTTCTTCCGATTAATTCTTCTCTCTCTCTCTCTCTCTCTCTCTCTCTTCTCTCTCTATATATATATATATATATATATATATATATATATATATATATATCACTGATGCCTAATCTCTTCCCCCCCTCTCTCTCTCTCTCTCTCTATATATATATATATATATATATATATATAGATATATATCAATGTTGCCTAATCTTCCAACCTCTCTTTCTCTCTCTCCCCCCTCTCTCTCTATCTCTCTCCCGCTCGCTCTCATCCACGCTGTAATAACATATTAATAAATAGATTTAAACATTTTATATTTTTGTTTTTTCCAGATTGTTCAATCTAATTAAGTAATAACGCTATCTATTTCTTGTCTTCCGCTTTTAAAAATACATGGGGGGGTGCCATGGTGACTTAACGTGCTGGACTGCAACATTATAGTAAGCAAATCCGAACTCCAATTGTGCTATTACATTCACTGTTAGACTAATAATCTAGAAAAAGTATGAACCCTCTAACCCTCACTATGGGTAAAATAGTATCACTACTGTTCTTCTAAAAGGATGTCTTTGGCATTAAAGACAAATTCCAAAAACAAACAATCAAAATAAGACAACAAAAGACCCCAAAAATGTAATCCCCAAAATATCCAAATTAAAAATTAAATAATGCTTAATTACATATGTTGTATTGTCCTCGCCCGGAAGATGGAACTTCCGGCTGAGGGACAAAGAGAAAGATAAAAATATGTATTTAAAAAGAAAGAGAAAGCGGAAGAGATAGTTTCCGGTCAAGGAAGCAGGGTGAAGATACATAAATATATAACAAAGGTCCGTTATCAGATCAAAAAGATAAAGATGTGTAGGCGTGTCGTCAATACAAAAAGTCAGAGGGCAAGCCGACAGAAATCAGACGCCACCCAGCAGCGGAAAGGACAATTCACGTCTCCCGTTAGCAAACACCCCTCGTGCACTCATTGTAAGCTCTGTGCCTTCACCACCCACACGCCGAAGAAAATAAAGAAGGGTCCTCTTTTGTATACGCGTATCTGTTGTTATTGAAGTCCAGTTGTCGGTCGTAGCTGACTACTAACATACATCGCTTTGGGTACAGTGAAAACCCCAGTACACGATTGAGAGTAGCAAAGAAGGCGCTATATAACATATAGAATTCGATGCCAGTATACAACACATATGCAAAAAAATGTTATTAAGTCATTAAGATTATTTATTAATTTTTTTTAATGTTAATGAATCTAAGTTCTGTAGAATAGTTAGATTTGAATAAATATGAATAACTATCATTGTTTATTCTGGGAAAAAATTACCCTAGGAAAAAAATTAACGTTAAAACGTTTCCCTCTGTGAGTCGGCATTAAATAGTTCAGTTGTCTATAAAAGAGACAAAACTCTATCCAATTATTTTTAGAGATGATGGAATGGCTTTGGCACCTGCTTCCAAAAAGTGTGCGGGGTTTATTTGTAAAAATGGCAAAAAAGAATATCGAAAAGAAAAAAATGAAATTCTCGAGCTATGGAAAAACTGCCAGGTCGTTCCGCAATAAACATGAAAGGATATTTCTGGTGTCATCTGAGAAGATCCATGGCTCGGAAAATACTTTTAATATATTCAACGGGTTATGTGTCATAACAAAGAGTTTATAAGTTGACTTGTAGCTTACTGACAAGGAATCTTGATATACATACATACATATATATATATATATATATATATATATATATATATATATATATATATATGAATTATATGTATTTCTACACATTTCTACATATATTCATACACAAGGACATACACATATATATAAGTAAGTGTGTATGCGTGTGTGTGTGTGTGTGTGTGTGTATGATTGTAACCTTCTGTATGAATATAAATTGATCACTTCTCGTCTATACACACATACACACTCACACAGACACGCATATATATATATATATATATATATATATATATATATATATATATATACGAGAAGTGATCAATTATATTTATGCGTGTAACTTTCTGTATGGATATAAATTGATTACTTATCGTATATATATATATATATATATATATATATATATATATATATATATATGTGTGTGTGTGTGTGTGTGTGTGTGAAAAGTGATCAATTCATATTCATACAGAAGGCTACACACACACAAACATATGTATATATATATATATATGTATGTTTGTAACCTTCTATAAGAATATAAATTGTGCACTTCTCGCAAATATATATATATATATATATATATATATATATATATATATATATATATATATATGAGGTTTAATTTCAACAATGCATCTGTGATTGCATACATCCACAACAAAATATTTAGACAAATATTCGAAGCCAGTGCCATTAGTAACACACCAAATGTTACTTGTAGATCTGGCTTCTGTAATATTGCCTCACACCTACAAAAAACCATCACAAACAGCTACAGACCAAAAAAACAAAAAACAAGACGATACTTAGGAAAAAAAAAATAATAAACATACATACACAAAAACTTATAACAAATCCTACTACCACTCCCCTCTCTAACATCCACAACAAAAAATTAAGAAAAATATTCGAAGCTTGAGCCATTAGCAACACACGAAATGTTAATTGTAGATCCAGCTTCCTCAACATTTCCACATACCCATGAATCGCCTTCACAAATAGCTATAGACCAAAAAGATAGCAAAATGATACTTAGCAAAAAAGTAAATAATAATACACACACACACACACACACAATCACACACACACACACACCTAAAACAAATCCTACTACCATTGACCATTTGTACATGACTTACTACCAAACCCAGTACATATGACCCACCTACAACCTCTCTCAACACCTAACACCTTTGGCATCATTATCAGAACCTTACTGCTACACACCCCATCTGGGGGAAAAACTCCCACTACCAACCCCTGCTAACACGAACAATTGACCACCACTCCCCTATTCCCGACGTCCAAACACACACACACACACACGCACACACACACACACATCTCGTAAGTGCGTGTAGAGGTCACTTAAGAGGAATATAAACACCTACTACTTAACAAAACGAATAAATCTTTGGTGTGTAGGTAAGACGCTTGCCTGTCGATTCGACAGACGGGTTTCGAGTCACACATTCGTATCTATAGCTTCGTATCTATAGCTCTGCTGATGAGGCCTAATAGGCCGAAATGTACATACAGAGATTGATTTTTCTCGATTTGTTTAGCCTTACATTTAAATAGGTAAATCCCGCCTAATTAATTATTAATGAATTAACTTTCATAAAATTAGGTTCGACTTCAATTAAGCACATATTCTCCCATATATATTTGGGAGAATATGTGCTTAATTGAAGTCGAACCTATAATATATATATATATATATATATATATATATATATATATATATATATATATACAAGAAGTTATGAATATTCTCGCATCCAAACAAATATATTCAATATATAGAATTGATATTTATCCCTATTACTGCTAGTTCAAGTAAGGAAATTATATTAACCATGAACACTATTTAAATTTATTTGACTATTAATTAAAATACTTACCTCATTATCATTCGATAGTCTTATTGACTGACCTAGGTTGAGAAACCCGTATATATATATATATATATATATATATATATATATATATATCGCATTAAATCCACCAAGCAAATAAGTATATACGAAGATTCGCACTACTGCGAGAAACTTAAGTAGGTAGTTTTAAACCATTCTATTTTAATCGTATATATATATATATAAAAGTAAAGTAAAAAGTCGTCGAGGCGGCCTAAAGTCGGCATCAGCCAGTCAGCGAGGGAGTCTATCCCCTTTTCAATACGCTAGACAAGGGGATTAGTTTTAAGCATCTGAGGTGGAGCGCCACACCTACCATCAGCTCCTTACTTTACCACACAGATCCCTGTGCTACTCATACGCTGGGTTGGCGAGGACCGGTATCGAACTAGGAACCTTGTGGTTTCTAGCCGAACGCACTACCGACTGAGCTAACCCAGCCCTCCTAACAACCGAAATAATAATAATAATAATAATAATAATAATAGTTGATAAACTAATGGTTCACCTAATACCAACTAGAAGGATAGAAGCAAATAAAACGACTAGAGACAGCTCGTAAGTCGGAAGGGCTCATAATTCAAGATATCACTGCATATTTTTGCATAATAAATTTGGAAACTCAAATGTTTTTAATGAACTTATTAACAGTCATATCTGAAGCTCGCTCGTACCTCATATTTTAGCTGTCGACACACACACATATATATATAACAACTGCAATAATAATAATAATAATAATAATAATAATAATAATAATAATTGATAAAAGGTTCACCTAATACCAACTAGAAGGATGGAAGCAAATAAATCGGCTAGTGACAGCTCGTAAGTTGGAAAATTCGTCAGTTGGAGCACTCATGAGTCAAGATATTTTTTCATAATAAACTCAAATGTTTTTAATGAACTTATTAACAGTCATATCTGAAGTTTGCTCGTACCTTATATTTTAGCTGTCAACACAAAGAAAGCACATCAACCGAGTGACAGCTCGTAAGTCGGAAAACTCGTAAGTTGGGTTACTCTTAAGTCAAGGGACCATTGTTTACGTTCAAAGACAGTTGAAGTGTTAGATATGGTCTAGTAGGCTTGTGAATTAAATAATGTGCTTTAAATAACACTAGTTTTGTTGTTTGGTTAGAAAATGACAGAAAATGGCATTCATTGCTAAATTCTTTTTAACGAGAGCGATGCTGATGTAAATATGTTGGCACATCGATTAGTCGTCTCTCAGAAAGCGACGCCTCTGGTTCAAACGACAAAGGTTGGTCTCCGCGTAAGGAAAACGCAAAGAGTTTTAGCAGAACATTTGCAGGATTCTTTCATCAAGACACTGCAATGCCGACAAAATTGTCATCGCTTTCAGCAATCCGTCGCCGTTTTACCAAAACTCCTTTGATGGGAATCTTAGAAACCAATCCGAACACAGCGTAAATTGCACTCTCACGTCGAAGAGTTACTTCTGGGCTAGAAGACATCCATCCCGCCCCCCCCCTCCACCTTGTAACGATTACATACTTCGCTTACTTTCTCAAACAATACAAAATATTCCCAGTCTCTGTTAAGAAACACAGAAACTTTTTTTTCTGATATAAGTCTACGTATATAAGTGGATTTGTCGTATGATGTATTTTGTCGAGGTGATCATATTAATGTCTCAAAACAAGAAACTCATCTGATTCGTAGATTTTTTGTCAAAAGAATTTCCCAATGAAAAAGAGAAAAATCTTTTTGTCCATTGCTTTTAGTGTTTGTCGACCTGAGGAAATAGGTGTAATGGAGATATATTTGTTATATATTTATCTTCTTGTGTAGACCATTAACGGTCAACAAAAATTCCTATCAGGTTTGCTTCGAAATACATAATTTTGCAATCTGGGGAAAGGGAAAGGGATGGGAAAACAATTTTCACTACCGTAAGTACACGTACATATTCTCCATATATGTCTCCCAACCTCCCGATCGATATATATATATATATATATATATATATGTGTGTGTGTGTGTGTGTGTGTGTGTGATGAGACGTGAAATGGCAAAACAAAAATGTATTTGGATGATAAAACATATGCTAACTACCCTTGGAAGGTCGAGCACTCTGGAAATGGAATTTTCGGCTAGCCGCCAATTACGCAAAATAGATTAGTTCTCCTTAAAACAGATAGCGCGCTCCTGTGGCCTATGTTTAGTAAACAGTTAAATTCTCTTTCTAAAACGTGGATGTGTAGATGGTGCAGAGGTAAGAACTCTGACTGACGACAAATCGGTCGAGTATCAATCCTAGCCTAAACCAACCTCATTGAAGAGCCGCGAAATGGCGAAACAGAACTGTATGTCGAGGACAATATATATAACAACACACACACACACACACACACACACACACACACACATATATATATATATATATATAATATATATATATATATAATAGGTCATCCACAGACAACGTGTTTCGGCGTTTCACGCCTCTTCATTGTGAGATTATGTATATATATATATATATATATATATATATATATATATATATATATATATATTCCCACGAAAAAATATATTGGTGAATAATATTAAATATTTCAGGGATAGGTTTCACCCCCTCCCCACACTTATATATATATGAACATACATACACACACACACACACACACACGCACACACATCTATATATATATAGTCCTCAAATGAATTACTGTTTGAACTTTCAACCAGTAGGAGCTCTCTTTTCGATTAACATCTGAGGAATACTACATACTTGATCACATGCATATTATAAGGAACACTACAGACTTATATATATATATATATATATATATATATATATATATATATATTAAAGGATAGCAACTGTGTTTCTTTGAAAGAAAACAGATAAACTTAACTGCTACATTCGATACTGGCGATAGGGTTTCTAAAAGTACCCTGCGACTTTCTTCAGATGTCGCTCGTCGAACTCGAGAACCTTCTCATCGAACTCAGGAATCTTCATGTCATAATTGGAAGCCTCCACGGATCTCCGAACTGAACACTTTATCCAATCCACCGGGTACCAGTATTAAAGTATGTAAAGTATTCTATCTTAATATCGTTGGAAACCTGCAAACTTCATATGATCATGGCTTAAGACTGCACCATGGGTTCAACTGGATAATCCAGTGAATCTTTGCAACTTATAAACTTTTATAATGTTCTTTTTACCTAGAATATTTACCTTTATCCTCATGAGGTTAAGTAAACAAACAAATGTGTTTATTTTTATATGGCTTTAAGCCGACAATTTTTTGGAGGATATGTGCTTAATTGAAGTCATACCTAATTTTGAAAATTAATTAGTTAATAATTAATGAATTTAAGCTGGCATATATGTTCAAATGTAAGGCTAAACAAATCGAGAAAATGTCATGTTATGCTTATGTATGAGTTGTTTTTTTTACATTTACACATATTACAATTCTTTAAAAATCTAATCTAACTTTTTAATTATTAAACAAAAAAATGAGGAAAACCGTCTGAAAAATAGAAATAATTACAATTATCAAGTCTCGTTTGAAAAATTCAGATAAATACTTCTGACTCAATATGACTTCATGAGCTTCAATTCAATGTCGATCTGCTGACAGGAATTCTCGTTACCTTCACTACAGTTTAATTTCACCTGATTGGTTTTGTTTTTGACGCATCAAAATGACACATCTTAAATCTTTCCGTCATAAAGTTTAACGGCTGACTGGTCAAATGTGATGTCTGAGATTGCATCTTTTGATGACTTCAGTGGCCATCTTGCCTAGTGTGATGATTAGCTAGTTGTGATACCAGATCATTGGGGGTTGGATCTTTCATTACGTACCCCATACTTCTGTCCTCGTGGCAAACTAAGCGCAAGCTTAGTACATAATTCCTATCTTTACTACAACGTGAATAATTAGATACATACTGATATATTCGGGTTAGCTCAGTCGGTAGAGCGTTTGGCTAGAAACCACAAGGTTCCTAGTTCGATACCGGTCCTCGCCAACTCAGCGTATGAGTAGCAGCGGGATCTGTGCGGTAAAGTAAGGGGCTGATGGTGGGTGTGGCGCTCCATCTCAGATGCTAAAAATAATCTCCTTGGTCTAGCGCTGTTGAAAAGGGGATAGACTCCCTCGCTGACTGGCTGATACCGACTTTAGGCCGCCCCGCCGACTCTACTTACTTACGTTTCTCTTACATATATATATATATATATATATATATATATATATATATATGCACACTGGAATTGATAAAAACAAACTGAGACAGACAGACAGATAGATAGAGAAATAGATAGATAGATATATAGATGGATAGATATAAACAGATTGAAATTGGGAGATATATAGATATAAGAACACTGAAATAGATGAAGATAAACAGATTGACATGGATTGATGATTAAATCTTATTTAATAAAATAATTCAGAATCAGTAATGAACTAAGTTTTCTGTAGGTATCAAGACATACAATAAATTCTTGTAGCGGATTTGGTATCTATGGTTGTATGTTAGGTTGAATAGTTATTAAGTGTTCCATAATTTTACAATATGCCAAAATCGTCGGGTATCTAATGAGGAACATCTTCATCATGATGACCATCATCTAAGGGAGAACATTTCTTCAGGTCGAGGTCTGATGCTATATTTTCAGTTATTAATTATTTCACTAACCTCTGAGTTTCAACAAGTGGAAAGTTAATTTGAGAGCTCAGTGGTCATAGTTACTGAGGCTTTATCACAATCTACACTAATGCTGTTAGTCTCAATAAGCCATCACACAGCTCCAGTACGTGTAAAAGAACGGCGTACGTTTTTTCAACAGTAAGCAGATATTCATATTATTAACTATTTTACTACTTTAAGCCACTCAGAGCGGCTTTCCGACCACTGTAGCCCTACCGTATGCCGCTATCTGCGGATCTCACACGTGTCACTTCGTGACACTAAAAATCATTACGTGAACACATCCATCCATCTTTTGTTTAGTCTGTGAACCAACCCTGATACTAGTACTTGATTCTTTTGCAATAAGGAACCAGTTTAGAAGTCTCTAACCGTTACACTAGCTTGCCATTTCCATATTCTACGTTTGTCAATAAAAAATGTGGAATATAAATAAGTTTCAAAACAAACGTAAAATGTGGAAATGGCAAGCTAGTGTAACGTTTAGAGACTTCGCCTGTTAGCTTGACAGTCGAGGTTTCGAGTCACACACGGAGCAGTCTCCCAATGTCTATAACCTTGCTGATGAGACCTAATAGGTTGAAATGTACATTCAGGGATTGACATTTTCTCGATTTGTATAGCGTTACATTTGAAAATATATGCCCGCCTAAATTCATTAATAACTAATTGACTTTCAGAATTAGTTATGACTTTAATTAAGCACATATCCTCCAATATATAATATATATATATATATATGACCAAGATTTATTTTAAAAAAATGATATACGTTAGGACCTTATTAATTCAGAATGGTTAAGATTGAAATGGTAAAGAATTAAGTAAATGTCATATAATTTGATGATTCTTTTTCTCGAAACTGTTTTGATTTATTTCCTGACGCAAATCTATTAACGCCTCTGATTTCTTTTTAATCAATAGTACCCGAATGATTGCAGTAAGCCATTAACAATCCCGCATCGTTTCTAAACTTGTTTTATTTTTAAATCGCCCATTTCCGCCTTCATTAAACGTTCTGTAATGCATCTTAAATTAGGGAAGATGTTTTGTTGCCTTTTTTTTTTACCTGGCGCTTTTATAAATTTAGATGTCATCAGAATCGTAGATTTGTATGCCTTTTCCTTTCAGCTTCGACAACAATAAATAACTTAAGGGGGGGGGGGTCATTACCATTTCTATAGAAAGCTCAAGCGGAAAGCAAGAAAGATACTGTAATAATTGAGAGTTACTTTCCCTGTTTTATTATTACATATCTTATTATAATGGAGATTGTGTGCTTTTCTGTCTGTAACCGAAACTAAATCACTACTCAAGTCACAATTCCCTTAGTTATTGACGTCACATTAACCATGAATATATTTTTATTTAAACCTCAATTCTTGATAAAATTGTTTAACATTATTAATACTGTTAACCATATCTACATACTAATAGCATGCAATTATATTTATATGTACAACAAAATAGCGGTTTACAGTGTGAATGGGAAGGCTAATTTGCATATTGATATTAAAAATGTGATTTTAATAAATATGTGCTTAGTATTATTGATTTCTAACTGTTTGGTTTTATTATAATGAATATAAGCAAACATTTCTTCAATGAATCTTAAATGAAATCCATTAACAAGAAAAAATAACTGTCATTTTATTCTTTACTTCCTCTTTTAACTAAATAATTAAATTAGAAAAATAACAATGAAAGACGAGAGTGATGGAAGAGTAAATTTCAGTTGTTCTATTTTTTCGATTATACTCCCTCTGTTTAAAATCTTTTTATTTGCATTCTTATTCAGTTTCATTAGCCTTTTCTAATTTAATACGATATTTTATTACATTAAAACTTAAATACTTGCGCCCGAAGGGTGCATATATTTGCTAGTTATGTATAACTACATAAATCTAAATACATTATATTTTTAATTGAATTTAAAAATAGATTAAATTAAAAAATTAAAAAGATGAAACAGTCCTCTATAAATTCATACATTTGTTGTTTTTATGACTAAATTTTAAACTCTTTAAAATAACTGTATATTTGCATATTCTATCCCAGCTTTTAAAAAAAATAACTGAAGGCCTTCAATGAATATAGATACTATAATAATCCTGCACAGGGTGCACAGATACTACACTGATCTCAGACATATTCACCAAATAATTCATTTCAACACACCAGGAAAATGTGAAAATAAACATCATATGAATTCAAAAGTGCTTTCTGGAGTTAAAAATATCAGTCCTCAATTTCTTTACAGCAGTCTACTTTGTTACACAAGAATCAACAAAGTAAGGTAACTTTTGTTAAGTATCTGGCAGCCATCCTTCGTTCCAGATGTAATGAATAAGTAAGCAAGCCAATAAGAATCCAGTGTTAACGTATTCCTTGTAAGTCCTTCGTCCAAGAGAATCCAAATGTCAATGAAATAACTCAGAATGGTATGTCTATTAATACAGCAGAAGCAGCAGCAGCAGTGCCAGTGATTGGACAATAAGAATCCTTCTCAGGTCACGTGTTTATAGTCGAGTCTATAAGTAGAAGTGACCATTTACCTGATGCCTTATATCATTAAAAATTCAACAACTTTAACCTCAGATAAATTTAATTTTCATTCAGTGGAGATAAAAGGAGATTCATCACCTCAGTAAAACGACCCCCCCCACTTTAAGAATTCATGCTGTCTCGGAATATTAACATCCAGCAGTTTCAAAATTCTTTCTTTCTTTCTTTTCTTTCTTTCTTTCTTCTTTTCTTTCTTTAATAATCGTGTATACCTTTCCTTTATTAATGTAACTGGTCCTCTGCATTTTAATCAAATATTTCCTTAAGAGTCAAAGCGACACATTTTGTTATTTTTAGATAATTGTTGGAATTTGAAAATTATTAGAATATTGATTATATATATATATATATATATATATGTGTGTGTGTGTGTGTGTCTGTGTATATATATATATATGTATGTATGTATGTATGTATGTATGTATATATTATATATATATATATATATATATATATATATATATGACATAAAGTCAATAGAACTCTATAGCGCAAATCTTCATGTATACTTATTTGCTTGTTGGATTTAATGCGGTATATATATATATATATATATATATATATATATATGTGTGTGTGTGTGTGTGTGTGTGTGTGTGTATATATGTATGTATGTATGTAGGTATATATATATATATATGACATAAAGTCAATTGAACTCTATTTATGAATACGGCAAGCTATACTATCTAGCTATACTCTACAACACCACACGAGAAGGATGTGACACATTCACTTTCTTAAGTTTAACAGTTTTGAATCAGAGTTTTCCTTCTCCTACACTGGTGGCCTGAGCAAATTTAAAGTTAACAAAAGAGGAAAAAAAGTAATTAACTATGTTTGTTTACAAACATAGTTAATTACTTTTTTTCCTCTTTTGTTAACTATCTAATTCTAATCCTGTTCATTAATTTAAAGTTATTAAACACACACACACACACACACACACACACGTGCGCGCGACACACACGCATATATATATATATATATATATATATATTATATATATATATAGTGTGAGATGGTCACTGTTTCAGCTTTTGCTGGAATGGTGTACCAAAGGCAGTGTTATTGGTAGAGTGCTCAATATAAAATAGAGCTGTTATATAATATAATAAAATAAATATATAAAGGTTTTGCATATCTATTTATTAGGTGACAAAGGAACAATCACAACCATAAACATCTTCACCTGATGATTGCATCGCATGAAACCAATATGGTTGTGATTGTTCCTTTGTCACCTAATAAATAGATATGTAAAACCTTTATATATTTATCTTATTTTATATATATATATATATATATATATATATATATTAAATTTTTACTTGAAGGCACTTACAACGCATGTATCGCATAAAATTCGATACTTTTTCTTATAGAAAATGAACTTGACAAGTGTAATCCCAGCAAAGGATGGTTCGATGTGTAGAATACCGTACAGACTGTTTCGACTTTATTAAGTCTCATCAGCGGTATATACTAACGATTTCCCTCCGACAGAAATCGAAACCGGGACTTCAGCAGACACAGTGAAACACTAGTGAAACACTTTTATCGCCTCGGCCACAGTACACAGCTGACCATCCTAGCGAAATTAAGCTTGTCAAGTGATACTACACGCCTCTACCATAAATAGGTAAGGGGGCGTTATTGAGAGAATAATAACAACAAACAGACCGAATGCCCTTCGGCGAAGTGAATAAGATTTTTTGGATGTTTGTTTATTTAGAAACGTTGCTGAATAAAGTATATATTAAATTTTTACTTGAAGGCACTTACAACGCATGTATCGCATAAAATTCGATACTTTTTCTTATAGAAAATGAACTTGACAAGTGTAATCCCAGCAAAGGATTGTTCGATGTGTAGAATACCGTATATATATATATATATATATATATATATATATATATATATATATATATATTATTGGAGGCGCGTGAGACTTAGAAAATGAAATTGTCGGGCCGAATTCAAATCCTGAACGAAGCTGTGTGTATTTCACATAATTCTAATACCCTGTAGAAAGTTATGCATCCAACTATCCCCCCTCTAGCTATGGGTAAACACTAGGCGAGACAGAGTTCTTTAAATTTGCTCAGGCCACCAGTGTAGGAGAAGGAAAACTCTGATTCAAAACTGTTAAACTTAAGAAATTGACTGTGTCACATCCTTCTCGTGTGGTGTTGTAGAGTATAGCTAGATAGTATAGCTTGCCGTATTCATAAATAGAGTTCTTCACTTCGCCGAAGAGCTTACGGCCGGATTTGTTTACTACACAATAAACGTCCACTTACCTACTATGGTAGAGGCGTGTAGTAGTATCATTGACAAGGTTAATTTCGCAGGGATTGTTGGCTATGTACCGGCGGCCGAACGGATATGGTCTCTGACTATGCCTGTGAAGTCCCGGTTTCGATTCCTGTCGGAGGGGAGTCGTTAGTATACATCGCTGAAGAGACTTAATAAAGTCGAAACAGTCTGTACGGTGTTCTGCATAGCGAGCCATCCTTTGCCGGGATTCACTTGTCAAGATTATTTTCTATAATTATCGAATTTTATGCGATACATGCATTATAATTGCCTTCAAGCAAAATATAAATAATAATTTATATATATATATATATATATTATATATTATATATATTATATATATATATACACACATATATATAATATATATATATATATATATATATATATATATATATATATATATATATATATATATATATTTATATATAATCAATATTCGAATAATTATATATTAAGACACTTAAGTGCTTTAAAGTATGATTAGTTCCTAATTAATTACAGCTATGTCGTAATTATGCCAGAAACCAGAGTTATATTAGCAAATAATAGATTAAAATTTCCTTGTGATAAAACCGACTTACATTAACAATAATAAATGTCCTTATTTTTATTATCTATCTATCTATCTATCTCTCTCTCTCTCTCTCTCTTCTCTCAATATATATATATATATATATATATATATATATATATATATATATATACCAACCCCTCCACACGAGCAGGATGCGACACAAGGTCAATTTCTTAAGCGGAGTTTACCAGGTTTGAATTAGGAGTTTTCCTTCTCCTAGACTGGTTACCTAGCCATGATTAAAGAGTCAAGTCTGTCCTGCTATTTACTCATAGCTGGAGGGAGAATCGGATTCATACCTTTCCGAAAGGTATTAGCGCCATGTGAAATGGCCACAGCTTCGTCCAGGAATCGAACTCGCGTTGATGAGTCCATTTCCTACAGCTCTAACCATTAGACAACGCGCCTCCATATTATTTATATATGTTATCAAATATAAGCAATCTAAATGAGACAATGTTATGACAACAATTTGAAGTAAGTTTTATTCGTCGGTGAAATTAATCAACGCCGATGATTGTGCTTTGATACACCTGGATGTGGAATAAAAGAAACTGATTTTAGTGAAAGGCAACTGAATGTTTGAGTGGCTTCTTAGAATGAACTTTAGATTGTTTCTTTCATATGAGTTTCCAAGTCTTATTTGGGTGCAATGAGAATAATTGAAAAATATGTCTTCTTTATCCTGTAGCGAGTTCTGTTTAAGATTGATAATTTGTTGAATATTACTGTTAATTTTAAAAAACAACAAACACACACACACACACACACACACACACACACTAACAACAACAACAACAACAACAACAACACAAAAATAAATCAACACGGTGTCCAATCCTAACACTGATAAAATGGGATATTATATTTCATAGGAAAATATGCAATTAGAATGGAATACCGAAATCTGAAAATATATAAACAACACACAGAAACAATAACAGAAGATAAAGATGCAAATGTTCTCTGAGACTTTGCTATCCAAACAGATAGAAAAATAGTTTAAAGAAGGAGAGTAATTGGAGGCATAGCTTTCTCAAGAGCATTTGCGCTATGTAAAATTCAAACAGCTTCATCGAGAATTTCCTATGACTCTAACCATATATTACGGGCCTCCACACACACACAAATATATATATGTATATATATATACATCTGTGTGTGTAACCAATACATTAGCCCGAGTAGGATCCGATACTAGGTAATCATTTTAGAGCTTTCTTTCTCTTTGATCTGTTTAATATATAGATGGGAAATAACAAGTACTACCACTCCATGTCATAGTGAACAGAGAAGTAATGCTGATGATCGAGTACTTTACACGCCCTAGAGCTCCAGATGAGGAACTTAACCACTAGATGCAGTTTAACATTATATCCAGGACACTAAGACCATCAGCTACCACCTTCTAGCACATGTGATAAAAATGGTTTGGGGGTTTGCAATAACGGCAATAGAGTCGGGACAATCGCATACGTGCTAAGGCTGGAGGTGACGAACAAGTTGATCTGATGGGGCCTATCCCATCGCCTCTCTAGCCCAAGCACGAGCCAAAATGGAGTGTTGTATACAATGGGCTGATCAGCCGTCAGGATTCCATCCTTAAGCATGTCACAACCTACACTCAACAGGTAGTCCCTTTGGGTGTGGTTTTACTACTCTACAGGGCGTACAGTCTGAGTAATCTCCAACCCCAGCCCACTAGGCGATGAAGATCTGAGGAGAATTGCTGTCACTCAGACTCCAGTGAGAAAACACCAGTTTAAGGCTGATTTGGAAAACTCTCATAAGGCTAATACATAGGTCGGTATTTAGGATTATTTGCTACTTTATATATTAGAAAGTTCCATTAAAAAGTTAGTTGAAGAAAAAATCGCGATGCTTAAGCTATCGATCAGGATTAAATTGTTACCAATGAATTATGACTGGCATAGATTAAATAAATAAAAAAAATTGTCTGGTGTTAAAATGAATCTGTCAAGACTTCTATTAGCACATCTGATGGAATAATACCTTAAGTAAAATAAAATGTCTCTCTTGTTCAATTTTTAAGTAATAATCCAACTACTTATATATGTGGTATCTTAAGATGAATGGAAGTATAAATGGAAAGAATAAAGATAAACAGTAGCGGTCAATTGCCTAGGAAGAGTTTTTAAAAACAGGCGAGCTGGATGACTTTGTCCCGTATGATTTAGCTGACCATTAAACCCTCCATAAAATTACATGTTGGAAAGCAATGACAGGTTTGTTATGTAAATAAATCAACTCAGTGAAATGAAATACAACACAAGTTCTATATGAAAGGAAGTATGTTATATATACTAGCAAATATATGCACCCTCCGGGTGCAAGTATTTAAGTTTGGTATAATAAAATATCATATTAAATTAGAAATGACTAAGAATGCAGATAAAAGATCTGCACAGGGGGGGTATAATCGAAAAATAAACAACTTTGAAACTACCCTTCCATCATTTTCCATTACTCCCCTCTTTCATTGGTAAATTTTCCTAATTTAACTATTTATAAAGGATAATATTACAGTTATTTCTTCTTGTAAATAATTTCTTTTAAGATTTATCCACGAGATTGTTGGTATTAGAAATCAATAATACCAAGCACATATTTATTAATAAAATTTAAATATCAATATGCAAATTAGCCTTCTCGTTCAAACTGTAAACCGCTATTTTGTTGATACAATTGCATGTTATTAGTACGTAGATATGGTCAACAGTATTAATAATGTAAAACAATTTTATTAATAACTGAAGGTTTAAAAAATGAAATCATGGAATTTGACGTAAATAATTAAGGGATTGTGACTTGAGTAGTAATAAGTTTCGGTTACAGACAGAAAAACACATAATATCCATTATAATAAGATATATATATATATATATATATATATATATATATATATATATATTGAGGTTAAGTAAACAAACAAATGTGTTTATTTTTATATGGCTTTAAGCCGACAAGTTTTGGAGGATATGTGCTTAATTGAGGTCATACCTAATTTTGAAAATTAATTACTTAATAATTAATGAATATAAGCGGTCATATATGTTCAAATGTAAGGCTAAACAAATCGAGAAAATGTCAGTGTCGAAATGTACATTCAGGGATTCGAGGTTTCGAGTCAAACACGGAGCAGTCTCCCATGTCTATAACCTTGCTGAAGAGACATAATAGGTCGAATGTACATTCAGGTATTGACATTTTCTCGATTTGTTTAGCCTTACATTTGAACATATATGCCCACCTAGATTCATTAATTATTAACTAATTAATTTTTAAAATTAGGTATGACTTCAATTAAGCACATATCCTCCATATATATATATATATATATATATATATATATATATAAAGGTTTTACATATCTATTTATTAGGTGACAAAGGAACATTAATGACCATTTTGGTTTCATGCGACAGAAATCGTCAGGTGAAGATGTTACAAATACAAAGAAAATCGAAGAATTGCAAAAAATTTCAGAAAATTCAATAGACATAGGATGTGTATGATTGGATGCGTACGTATGTGGCGGTATTTTGAAGGTATGTGAGTGTTTATGGGCAGTATAAAGGTTATGTATACAGGATAACTGATCACACACATAATACATTGTTCTATGAATGTGTAACGTTTGATCAATGCGGACGTGTGAGCGTTTGTATTCGCGTGCATATGTGTGCGTGGGCGTGTGTATTTTTTGGCATGAGCGGATGTCAGCAAGCGGCGTGTGTTGGGTTGTTGGTGGAGGTGGTGAGGGAAATAGATACTGTCGGGGCGATTCAATGAAGGAGTTTGAATAATTTTAACTTTAAGATTTCAAATGTTGTGTACTATGGGCGGGGTGGGGGTTAGAGAATAACGGGGCTGGCTAATTGCTACAAGTGTGTACGTAAATACGTACGCACGGTCGTAGTGTCACTCATATATGCGTGCACGTAGGCACACACTCACACACAACATAGAAGGACGTGCACGCGTAAGTGCATATGCCCATGTGTACGTAAACATTCGTACATGACGGTATTCATACACACATACATAACAGTACTCATACATACCGATGCGCACACGCATACTACTATATGCACCACATATATATATTTACCAACCCCTCCGCACGAGCAGGATGCGACACAAGGTCAATTTCTTAAGCGGAGTTTAACAAGTTTGAATTCAGAGTTTTCCTTCTCCTAGACCGGTTGCCTAACCAAGGTTAAAGAGCCCAGTCTACCCTACTATTTACCCATAACTGGAGGTAGAGTAGGATTCATACTTTCCCAAGGGTATTAGCGCTAAGTGAAATGCAATCACCACATCCAGGATTTGAACTCGGGGCGACGAGTCCATTTCCATGACTTTAATCACGCGCTTCCTACTAATATGCACCACATATACATTACTCACACATACCGATGCGCATACGCATATTACTATGTGCCCCACACATACACATGCACGATATTCAACGAACTATCGGTTTTCTACAATATAAGCAATCTATCATCTAATATCTAATCTTTAAAGTTAATTAAGAAAATATTAATTGGTGTAAACAGAAATATGGATCTGTATTTACGATATTTACTTAAATTTCTTTACTGGTAAAACAATAATTTTGAAATATATCAACTAATATAAACATATAATTAATTGATATCAACTGAAGTATTTACACAACACGTACGCCACGAGTAGGATGTGACACACTGTGGAAAGTATGTAACATTCAGCAAGCATTGAACTCGTTATTCAGTAGTAAGGTATATGTGAGACTAGCTTGCTAACCATTACATCACAATAGGCCGTACAATGATATCAACTGAAGTATGGAATAGTCGTTATTACTTGTACTTTGTTTCTTTTTAGCTCGAAAGCTATAAACTCCAAAGTATAAACCATTATAAACATGAGTATGGGTCAGTCTTTATAATCAGTAGTTACATCTTCTTATTATAATGGAGATTGTGTGTTTGTCTGTCTGTAACCGAAACTATATTACTATACAAATCACAATTCCCTTCGTTATTTACATCACATTCTCCATGATTTTATCTTTATTTAACCTCAATTACTGATAAATTGATTTACATCATTAAGACTGTTGACCATATCTACATGATATTTTCCACGTACCCCACTTCTACGGGTCAGGCAACTATTAACGTAAGCTCATGGGTGGCGGGTGAAAAATTGCGTCGATCCCATCGGAATCAGGCACTGGCATAAACCCACTTTAATCAAGGGGGCAGGTGTTGCCTGGGGGATGCCCCCTGGATCGACGCCGTTATTATATCAATTGGAACATGCCGATTTGCATATTGATCTGCTGATTTCTAATTGTTTGGTTTTATCTTTTTGAATATGAGCAAAAAGATAAATCTTAAAAGAAATCCAGAAGAAATAACTAATATTATTCTTTACTTCCTATTTAACTAAATAGTTAAATTAGGAAAAGTTACCAATGAAAGAGGGGCGTAATGGGAGTTACTTTCAAATCATACCCCTCTGTTAATTTTTTTATCTGGTTTCATTAGTCTTTCTAATTTAATATGATATTTATTATATTAAAACTTAATACTTGCACCCGGAGGTGCATATATTTGCTAGTTTCTTTAATTTCAGAACTAATATTTTGCAGTATATGAACTTTTATATATTAAGTCGCTTGTTCCTGAATCTTCTGTTCGTTATTATCCTGCAAAACTATCTGGTTAAAAATGAGTCCTTTCAAATTGTTCAAGATGCAATGCAAAAATGTAAATCCAATTATCTGGAGTCGCTTAATCACAGATTTCTTATTTTTCCCATCTTATTTCACCCAATTTTAAAAATGAAATGTTCCAAATGGTCTTGTATCGCTTAAATGGCCAACGTAAAACTAAAAGGAATTAGAAAAAAAAGTTATATGTTTGTTTAGTTGTAATATTCAAATCGTGCATTACGGAAGATATATTGGTTAATTTGATATAATATCGTCTAATACAATCTAATATTTAGGCAATGGTTTAGCGAGCCAGTGACAGGCAAATTCCCAGCCCAACTTAGATATTTTTCGAGTCGTGTTTTTGTCACTTTTTGTAGGCAAAATAATGTAGATATTTTAAATGCCCCCCCCCGATTCTTATCGGCAAATCAATGTAAATATTTTACAATCCCTCTTTTAATAAAGAGTGAGGTACGGTTAAATCAAGATTATTATACTTTTTTTCATATTGAACTATTTTCGCATTAGCTCTTAAGTAAACGTATCAAACGTGATAATCAAATTATTATATTGTGGTATATCCACAGGTCCTGCTAGTATAAACTAATATTCTTCTCTTTGCGTTTTGATAGTTAGGAAACGGTAAATGAATCTCAATGCATTGTTAACAAGATGACAGGATATACATTTTCATTAATCATTATCCCGAGTAAACATTTTATTAAATTGATGAGTCTATCAATACAGTACAATATTCTCCAATGTTGTTTGAAGCACTTCACTGATCGGGGGCAATTATGACCAAACTGAGCCAGAGAGTCTGGAAAAATGCCAGCCTTACTAAGAGAACCAAACTGCGCGTCTACAAAACGTGCGTTATCAGTTCTCTCCTCTACAGTAGCGAAGCCTGGACCATATACTCATGCCACGAGAGGAAACTGGACAATTTCCATCTCAGATGTCTTCGCTGCATTCTACGCATACGCCGAAAGGACAAAGTGCCTAACACAGAAGTGCTGGGACGAGCAAACATGAACAGCATGCCAGCCATCATCTGCGAGAGATGCCTGCTGGCTTGTCACTCCTGGAGGATGGACAAAGGCCGCATCCCCAAAGATCTACTGTATGGTGAATTAGTATAAGGCACCAGACCGGTAGGAGACCACGCCTGTGCTTTGAAGATATCTGTAAGATAAACATGAAGACATGCCACATTAACACCAACACATGGGAGGCTTGTGCAAAAGATCGTGCAACCTGTCACCACCTTGTCAAGCAAGGGACGAAAGGGAGTGAAAAAGAGAGGAAAGAAGCCGCCACAGAAAAGAGAGCCAAAGGAAGGAGACAAAACAGCAACTCCAGCAAGCATCACTGTTTGTTTGCAGTCACTGCACTAGAGATTGCCATTCAAAATTGATCTGCCCAGCCACCTTCGCAGTTAGAGATGAAAAAACAAAAAAAAGTGGACACTACGCCATTGTCTTTAGTAGGAGGGAGGGTGCCAACAACAATGTTTGAAGCATATCTTTTCTATTTCTTGGTTATGAAACTTTGTTATGATCCTGAACGCTTTCCAGATCAAATAGATTATTCGCAATTGAGCCGCTCGTCAGTATATTTCTCCTCATCGATGTACACCTATTTGTAAACATGTATTTTACTTCTATGAATAGAAGTTTCAAGGTTATCTTGATGTAAGGTGTGGGGGTAGATAGTTGGGTATTATCAACTCGTGACAAACAGATAAACGGTGACACCATGCTGTGTGTCTCCTATTGTCTTCTTTAAATTCTAATGAACTGACAAACATCTACCTTAAATATTTACCAGTGGAGGTGTGACTGTAACTGAGTCGCCTATGAATAGATATTAATTATCTTGTACGGTATGTAAACGTTTATTTTTCCTACGATTATTTGTTGAGAAGGGTGAAGCGATAAAGCGGAAGTGCAATTCCACGCTGTAACATCAAACACACTACAGTGAAAAATCCATACATTCCAATTAAAGAAAACTTTTTAAAATTCATCTTTTTTTTTTTGCACTTCATACGTATCGATTCAATTATGTCTTGTGTTAAATATGAGTGTCAACGTCCTATGAAAAAGTGAGGAAATGGGAGAGGAGAGCAGCAAAAACTTGACATTGAGAGAGAGAGAGAGAGAGAGAGAGAGAGAGAGAGAGAGAGAGAGAGAGAGAGAGAGTGTGTATGAGAGAGAGATAGAGTGAAAAAAAGGGAGATAAAATAAAAGAAAGAGAGAGAGAAAAAATAGTTGAAAGAGTGTTAGAATGAGAAGAGAAAAATAGAGAGAAAAAGGAAAAAAGTGAGAGCAAATAAACAAAGAATTAGAGAGAGAGAGAGAGAGGAGAGATAAAAAAGTGAAAAAAGAAAATAAAAGAAAGGGTTTGAGAGAGAGAGAAAAGAGAAGTAAGAGAGGAGAAATAAGAATATAGGAAAATAGAGGGAAAGAGAAAAAGAGAGAACAAGAGATAGAGAGAAAGATAGAGAGAGAGAGAGAGAGAGAGAAATGACGCGTAGTACAAAAAGAGAAGACAGTGTCAACGTCGTATCTAAAGTGTACTGAAAAGCGCCAAATATTGAACAGGCGTGCTTTGTCGTAACATTTAGTAAAATGATTATGATAATAAGTCAAATAATAGAGTAACAATACCGCCATCTTTGTTTCTCGTTTAATTCAACTGTCAATGACAGACAAATTTCGTGTTCTTACTTCTCTAACAACATCTGGTGCCTTCGATGACGACAATGATCCTTTCATTGCATTCGTTCATAATGGTCCGTTTTGCAAACTTGAAACAAATATCACCCACTGTGGTCCGCTCCCAAAGATGTATGTCCTTTAGACTAGTGCTTCTCAACCTTTTTCGGCTTATAGACCATTTTTCATTCAAAAAATTCCCATGGACCAATCCTACTTTTTATGAATGTTGTTGCGAGCGGCTAGCACACGTGTTAAAGTAAAACAAGACAATTCATTTTCCACCGATCATCGACGTGCGCTTAAATAGAGATTTTCAACTGGGGAGGGTCATTATAAGAAGCGTTAAATTAGTTAAATTTTTGTGAAATGGCAAAAACATTTTTGTGGCTTCAAACTCTCTGTGGACCACTAGAAATGTTCTGTGGACCACAGATGGTTGAGATCACTGAACTGCCGTCTGTCGTTTATGCATAAAATGACATATAAATATGTATAAGCGACCAGCAATATTACGAACACATTGCAAATGGTTAATTACATAAGCATCAAACAAAACAGGCTGATTTGTTTGCCCCAGGTAAGTGCAAATCATCATAGAAAAATGTGCAAAACAAAAGAAAAAATAAAAGTTAGTTTTGACAAAGAGAGACTCATTTTTTCCATGAAATAATCATTAATTGGTGTTTTTACCCGTAATTACGGTCCGAATAACACAGCCAGTGGTTTTATATGGTAATATTACCGTTATTTATCCATTACGTATTTTGAAACCTTATTAGCTCCAAATGTTAACCGAGAAATATACACATCACATTTGTATTGAGGTAGTCTCAAAGAAAGTTAGCGACGACTAAGTGACGAGGGCAAAAAGAAAAAGAGAACAAGATTTTGTTGGAAAGGAAAAGTGAAACACGGAATCAAAGAAAAGTCCCACTCATTTTAATAAATCGTAGCCTAATCTCAAGGGTTTTGCTACACCCCAAAATTAGGACGTTAATTATCATCCTCCCGGGAACTAACTGCCTCTTTTTAAAGATTCCTCGACCCTCCTGTTTGACTGATTTCCCCACCTACAACGAATTTTTTTTTGTGATTGACCCTATGTTGTCGGTCAAACATCTTGACACTGGTCGTGAGAGGAGGCCACTACACTACATTATCGCTAAGACTTAATTTTATTTACTTCCGAACTGTCTGATTGTAAATTATTTCCCGTCACACTTATACCCGAGCCTGTGACTATCCACTTAACCATGGCTTTAATGCTATATAAACATATATCTAATGCGGTATGACCACTAAATTCCAATTTGGATTGATTGACTGATTTTAACAGGATGTAAACCAGTCTTTTATGCCTAGATATTATGGATTTGTGTTCATTCATATTTATGTTCATTCATATTTATGTTTTGTATAGTTGTTCCTGATCACTTTTTGTACAAGTTTAAACGTATTTACTTGGCCGATAGATAGACAAGTACTTTCACCCCAGATGAGAGTGGACCTGAGATTAATTAGAATGAATTGATAAAACGTTTGGGGGAGCAAACGAATCCGCACGACTATCTATTATCCGGAATTTAATGGCTTGGTGGGGAGATTCCATCGTAGTCTGAAGTCAGCCTTGAGAGCTATGCTAAACCAATCAAATTGGCTTGAAAACTTACCCTTGTACTGTTGGGACTACGTTCTGCAGTAAAGGACGGCATCCAATGTTCATCTGCTGAAGTGATATATGGCACCACACTCAGACTGCAAGGACAATTTTCTTCAGGTATCTACAGACACCTCTGGACATTACTTCTTTTGTAGATCGCCTGACAGTCAAGAACCGGAGGCTCACTATCTGTTACAGTTTAATGTCATACCCAGAACACCTGATGTCGGCGGGGATTAGAGTGTAGTATCTGTTCCAGATTCTATGCTTTGAGACTTTCCTTCTATACCCGGCCTCGGCTGGGGGTCCAGTGTGCTTCGGCCTCTGGACCGGTGAAGTACAGTTAATGGCATCGATCCAGGGGGCCATCCCCCCAGATCCTTGCAATTTTTATGTGCCCACGTAAAAACGAGACCTTGTGTCCAGCCCTCATAAGTGGGATGAGCAGGCAAATACCCTTACTCCAATGCAGGGAATACAGTCAGCGTATTCTTTTTGAATAAAGCGATCCAGAGGAGAGGAAAGTTTAACTCAAAAGCCCGCTTGGGCAAGACGTGCTGACACTAAAGGGGAGCAGAAACCCGGATACGACCCGGTAACGACCCGATAGAACTTAATGAGACCCGACTACGCTACATTCTAAGACCGTCGAGAAGGTGGTGTACTACATTGAGGATGCTTGCTTTCACTTCATATCAGATCATTTTGCTCTCTATACGTCAAGTATTTCTGAAGACCTGGTATCACTTGTTACTCTAACTGTTAGAATGACAGAGTGATATGAACAGACAAAGATAGCTAGATAGCTAGACAGACACGAACAGAATGAGTTAGATAGATAAATAGGTATGGTCAAAATGACAGATATTAGGATAGATTGGATGAGAATGACAGAAAGATTTTAACTGACTTGGATATATAGTTAGATATATAGACATGACAAGAATGATGCACTGACACAGACACACACACACACACACACATACATACTTATATATATATATATATATATATATATATATATATTGCAATGTTAGAGTCGTAAGAAAATGGAGTCGTCGACCCGGTTTCAAATCCTAGACGGAGCTGTTTGCATTTCACATGCCGCTAATACCCATGGGAAAGGTACGAATCCAATTCTGCCTCCAGTTATGGGCAAATAGCAGGGTAGACTGGGCTCTTTAACCTTGGTTAGGTAACTAGTCTAGAAGGAAAAATCTGAATTCAGACCTATTGAACTCCGCTTAACAAATTGACCTTGTGTCGCATCTTGCTCGTGTTGACAGGTTGATATATATATATATATATATATATATATATATATATATATATATATATATATATATATAATCAGCATATTCTCAGCGCAGAGGATCTGGCGGTATAGTATATTAAGGATACTTGCTTTATCTTAATTGGTGTTGATTTATACTTAAATTACAAATAGCTGAATAGTTTGGTGGGTGCTTCTGAAGGCTTGCTGTCACTTGGTCATTTTGATGCATTTTCTATTCACATGAAGTTGCATAAAACGTAACTGCACAAAACTGATTTAAGTCGAGATTCTAATTGAATGTTCTTTAAATTGGATTTTCTCCTCTTTAACAAAACATTGAATTTCTTAATTATATTATTTCATTATCAAGCCCTTGATTATGATTCGGTCGTCTGATATGATAATATCAGACAACCGAATAATAATAATAATAATAATAATAATAATAATAATAATAATAATAATTGGCGTAATTTCTTTCGAGAACAGAAATGATGCCGCATAGGAAAAAGAGGAACACATGGCTTACTTTATATCGATCAACACATCCTTAAGGAAGTTAAAACTAGGCGCAAAATATTGCAATGTCATGGATTGACTACAGAAAGGCTTATGAAATGGTCCTACATACCTGGATTATAGCATGTTTAGAAATATAAAAAATATTCAACAATATCGTAAATTTCATAAAAAAATCCATGGAATACTCGAATCCAATTAAAAGAAGGAGAGCAGTCCCTGATAGAAGTAAAAATCCAAAGAGGTATTTTCCAAGGAGATTAGCTATCACCACTTCATTATAGCAAAGATAGCACTCAACTACATACTTAGAAAATGTACAGGGTGTTACAAATTCACTAACTCGCAGGGAAAAATAAACAACCTTATGTATATGGATGATATAAAAAAAATTGCAAAAATGAAAAAGATCCAGAAACCCTAGTACAAACCATTAGAATATACAGCCAAGATATAGGAATGAAATTCTGAATTGAAATATGTGCTGTGTTAGTGATAAAAAAGGGGAAAGAAAACTAATGGACGGAATACAACTACCAAATAAGGACACTATAAAAGCACTTTCTAGAAAAAGAAAGTTACAAATACATAGGAATTTTAGAAGCAGACACTATCAAAAAATCAGAGATGAAAGGAAAAGTTAAAAAAGAATACCACAAAAGAACAAAAAAAAACATAGAAACCAAGCCCAGCAGCGGAAATCCCATCAAATGAATAAATACCTGGGCCGTCCCCATCATAAGATACTCTGGACCATTCTTAAAATAGACAGAAAGAGGAACTCAGACGGACTGACCAAAGTACTAGAAAATTAATGACAATGTACAAGGCTTTACACACAAGAGAAGATAGAGATAGGCTATATGTATCAAGAAAAGAAGGTGGAAGAGGTCTGATTAGATGCCACCATCCAAGGACTCGAAGAATACAAAAATAACAAAGAAAGATTATTTAAGACAGCCAATAACAGCAGATGCAACATATGGCCAAACAGAAAAAAAAAACAAGAAAACATAGATGGGAAGAAAAAAATGATGGATACTTCAAGCGTCAAATTGGAGAGGCTGTACATGAAAAGACTTGGACCTGGTTAAAAAGAGTAAACTTCAAGAGAAAAACTGAATCGTTAATTATTGATGCACAAAATACTGCCATAAGACCAAATTATATCAAAGTAGAAATTGATAAGACACAACGAAACAGTAAATATAGAATATGTAGTGATAGAGATGAGACAATATTAAGCGAATTTAGCAAACTAGCACAACGGGAATACAAAGCTAGGCACGACTGGGTTTCGAAGGTGATCCACTTGGAATATTAAAAAAAAACTAAACAACAAAATGGTATATGCATAAACCAGAATCTGTTTTGAGGATGAAACCCATACAATTTTCTGGGACTTCGAGATAAAGATGGATCATCTTATCCAAGCCAGGGGACCAGATCTAGTACTGATTAACAAAACAAAAAGAGAACTGGTCAACTAGTAGTATTTGCAGTTCCAGCAGATCACTGGGTGAAGATGAAGAAAAACGAAAATATAGACAAATACCTGGACCTTGCCAGAAAATTGAAAAAGCTGTGGAATATGTGGACCAAAGTGATACCAATTGTAGTTGGAGCACTTGGAATGGTCGCAAAAGCTTAGAAAAAAGACTTGAGGAGCTGGAAATCAAAGGGAGAATTGAGACCATTCATACATATTCATTGCTGCAATCGGCTAGTGTACTCAGAAGAGTCCTGGAGACGTGACGAGATTTGTCTCCACTAAAGACCATCAGTTAACGCTGGTGTGCAAAATTCACAAGGAGTGAAATAATAAATGTTTATACATATAATATATTTCCGTGTTGTTTCCTGATAAAAAAGAGCAAGATGGAATTCAGAGAGAGACGCCCCCAACCGGGAGTGAGGAACACCAATCCTGATAGGAAGAACTAAGAAACCGAAGCAAAAAAAAAAAAAAACAAAAAACAAAACCAGATCCAACCCAATACGACCCGATAGAACAACTTTAGTAGACCTCTGCAAGGGATACAGTCAACGTTTTCTTCGCTTCGTCGACAATTGCTTTTACTTCATTTTAATTGATTTTGATTTTTATCCAAGTAGAAATATCTGAAGAGGTTAATGGGGATTTCGGGAGACTTGCTGTCACTGTCACTTTTAGACGCATTTTCCATTTCCATGAAGTTGCATAAAACGTAACTGCACAAAACTGATTTAAGTCGAGATTCTAATTAAATGTTCTTTAAATTGGATTTTCTCCTCTTTAACAAAACAATGAATTTCTTAATTATATTATTTCATTATCAAGCCCTTGATTATGATTCGGTCGTCTGATATGATAAATTTTGTGCAACGAAATCAGTGCCATTATCGATTCATTGAAGGCTTTCTTCCTCAAACACGCGCTAAAAGAATGAAACAAAATTAAGTGTATTTTTTTTATAGTTCTGACGGCTTTTTAATTAAAATATTACTACTACTATTAATGATAATTATAATTATTATTTAAAAAATCGGCGTCATTGCCGTCAGTCCCAACCGCTACAATAACAATGAATATAATTGGGGAATTATTGACCAAACCGAGTCGTATTTGTCCTGACTGTTTGCTAGAGTGCAAAAAAATAATATGTTCTCATTGTTATGGACAAAAGCATTTAGTTCGATATGCAATCGATACTTGCACGAATAAATACAATATGCGCACCAAACGTTTTCAGCCATGTATTTGGACAGACTGCAGATATTATCGCAAATAGGAGATCTATTTATCTCATAAATTCTGCTCGATTAAAAATGTATATTTTCTTGAATAATTGTTTCCATGTACGAATGAAAAATAAAATAATAAATGTAAATAATGAAGTGTTAAAACTTTGAGACAGAAATTCTAAGCCTAATTACAGCTGCACTTGTTTGTCCATCTATCTATCTATCTATCTATCTATATATATATATATATATATATATATATATATATATATATATATATATATAATTATTCTGATATCTATATAACTGTTCATATCTATCTATCTAACTATTTAATTATGTTAATATCTGTCTAATTATTTTCATGTTTATATAATCATGTTCATATCTATCTAATTATTTTGATATCTTCATGATTATGTTCATCTCTCTAACTCAATCTCTCTCTCTCTCTCTCTCTCTCTATATATATATATATATATATATATATATATATATATATATATCAATTTATAATTATGTTTGTATCTATATAACTATGTTCATATCTATCTATCTAATTCTGGTTTGGTTTCATTGTTTAAAGACATATCAACATTCGTGGGTTATCTAATGCCAAGGTCATTTTTTTCCAAGAAGAATTGTAGTCATAGATGGAGTATAAGGTATTTATAACCTTTCCAGGAGTATTAGTCCAAAATGAGTTTTCAATGAGTTTTACTTTGCTTACTACGATGTCGCAGTCTAACACATTACCCACTACACCACTACCCCTATTAAATTCTGTTCACATATATATAATTTCAAAACTAACTGTTGTATACCCTTCTCATTACTTACTTCTTTCTTCTATTCTTCTTCTGTTCTTCTGACATTTTAAGTTCTTCTAGGTCTCTTCTAAAGTCTTTGCTAGCGTCTGGACTTCTCTTTGGGACTTCGGATCTGGTCTGCTATTGGGGATTTCTCTTTATCAGAAGCCCTGTGTCATTGTTAGTTTTTAGAGGTAATAACACAAGACTCCGATTTGCTTTGATCTTACTTCATTTTTATATCCCCAACCAGACATCTGCGCAGATTAAGACGGGAGCGCGTGTAACGCGACTTACCCTTCCGTCGAGCTCGGCTGCTAGTCTCTAACTGACTGAAACTTACTTACTATCTAAACCGGAAGAGAGGGTCCTCTCTACCGGTTCTCACGGCTATCCACCGGAAGGAAGGATCAGAACAGGTCAAGCCTTGTCCTTCAAATCCTTCAAGGCCATGGGCTGCAGCTTATAACGGCCATTTTGATTTCTACACTATTACACATAAATATTAGGTATCTAATCATTATGTAACATAATTTCAAAACTAATTTCAAATCTTGGACGCGTCTGATTGTACTTCACATAGCGCCAATACCTCTGTGTGTAGGTTGCTTGGTTGGAGTTTAATAGTATAAGAATATTTCAACTTTGTTAATTCTAAATCAATAGTCAAAAGTCCTGCTGAGAAGACGTGCTGTCACTCATAATCCAGTGAAAGAAAACCACCTAAGCCCAATGTAAAACACTGGCAAGGATTTATATGCTATGGTTACAACTTCTCCTCCTCCTTTATTTGTCACTTGAAATAATTTCTATTAAAATATTATTACAAAGAATATCCAAAAACAAAAAAGCTAACAAACAAAAAACAAACTTCAAATAAGATTTGGAGAAGTAAAATAAATAGATATGATTCTGATAAAGACAACGTAACACTTGACCTAAATAAGCTTTACTGCCAACGCCCAAGCTTCACCTCTGTATTCTACAAGAAACACGTCAAATTTACGTTCTCAACCTCGAGAAGAATTCTGACAAACTAATTCCATCGTGTTCGCTCTTCGCACTGTCCTCCGCTCTGTTCAACCGTCTCTGTTATACTAGGTCTGGCCGAAACACGTCACAACTCTCGTCTCGCCGGCCACGAGCTTGCAAACTACAAATCGCGGCCTCAATGACACTCACGCTTTCACCCCCTTTACAACTCGTCTCGTGCCCGCCTCGAACTCGTCACATTTCCCCTTCTCTGCTTCTGCCCCACACACACAATATGCCACTCGCTGTCTCTTCGACCGACAGACCGTTGTTGGCTCATCACAGGTTTGTGGGTTTTGACGTTCGATCTCGCTAAGGTTTTGTCAATAATCTTAAATTACAAATCAATATTTGATAAAGTACGGAAGAAAATATTTTTATTAAAATCCTGGAAAAGGAAAATAATCTAAATCATAGTTATTTATTAAGCTTAGCTTATATGTGTCACAAGGCCAGAGGTATGGAGCGAACTCACCAACAATAGTCTGTAAATCTAGCTTGCTAACCATTACACCCCGTGAGGTACGCTTTTGTCTTAAATATAAGTATACTTTTTACATTTATTATACTTTTTACATTTATATATAGTAAACTTTTTATTATTTATTCGCATTAGGCATACAAACAAAACCCTAGCATTCGTCCCATTCTTTTTAGCACGTTGACTCCAGCATAATCACATATATTTATTCTTTCTTATATTATTTCATACCCAGTTAATTTCAGAAAACAGTAACCTGTTACTCTGGTTGCAATATTGACATCTTTATTGAATACTAAATTTATTCTGAAGATGCTTCACCACAGCAAAACATCTGTTTTTCTTTGTCCTCCTTTATTTTCTCTAAGTGTATGTCTGTATGTATTTATGTGTCTCACATACACGATCTCTACATATTCTATCTCACAAACACGCATACAGACACATACATCAAGACATATATATATATATATATATATATATATATATATATATATATAAGTCATCCACAGACACGTGTTTCGGCATATCATGCCTCTTCAGTGTGGCTAGACACAACTATCCTTGGGTAGGGTTCGAACTCAGACTGACCGCATGTTAGTCCGATATCTTATCCCCTCGCCCACTGACAGCTGATGCGGGGACTGGTGTTTTAAACTTTTAAATACATAGAAATGTATGTATCTTTCGGTCACTGAGAGATCAAATTTCCGGAGGAAGGTAGGGTGGATCGGTTTAGGATCCGACGATATGCTGTAGATAGAAGGAAAGTGGTCAAGAAATGAACAACTCAAAACAAGTCACAGGATGAAACAGTTTCGTCTGTATTCACGCGGACGACTTCAGTCAGAGTAACTTTATTAAATCAAAGCATACGTTTACGTACAGGTGGTTTGGTGTAGTGGGAGTATCAGTGCGGCGGGGGCGGGGGAGGTCAAGGGGTGAGTGTGTAGTGATGTGAGAAGGACGGGGATTTTGGGTAGAAGGGTCGCTGGTCAGTTGTGTGAGGAGTAGGGGATATTTGTTTGAAGTGAGGGGGCGATGACAGTGGTTGATGGGTCAATTGTGGTAGGTTTGTCCGAGTGTAGGCATATATTAATTGTGTGAGTATATGTATATGTATAGCTAAATTATGTTTATATTAGTAGGGGAAATGTGATAGATTGTAGTGTTTTGTCATACTATGTTTTTGTTTTTTTTTTATATTATGTATTAACGTGAGTTTGTTGAAATATATATATATATATATATATATATATATATATATATATGAGGTAAAATAAGGAGTGAAAGAACAAAACACAGACAAAAATGTGAGGTACGCTTTTGTCGTTAATATAAGTATACTTTTTACATTTATTATACTTTTTACATTTATATATAGTAAACTGTTTATTATTATTCGCATTAGGCATACAAATAAAACCCTATTATCCATCCCATTCTTTTTAGCACGTTGACTCCAGCATAATCACTTATTCCAACCGATCCTGTATTTGGGGAAATCGAACGTGTGCCATCGCCAAATACGACTAGGACGTAATGGCTTAACGTGATTCACTTCAAGATAACATACAACAGCGCGGATGCGTTAATCCATCCCTTTGAAGTCCCATCACTTTCGATTTCGTTTCCATGGTTACAGTGCAAAGATATCAATATTGCATGTCAGCCACTCTGCTCCCCCCTCCCAGCGTCTGAGTTCCCTATCTATTCGTAGGCATCAGAACACGATTTTCTTTAGGTCAAATAGGACAATGAACAGCTGCAAAGGACCGTATCTCATTGGTTATTAACACCTTTAATTCTGCGCATGCGAACGTAGATTGAAGTACGTAGGTGATGTCTGTCTTTGGGTCATCGTCTGATTTATTATTGCTCGAGGAAGGGAACATAGAGGAAATTAACGTATAGTATTATTTGTCGTCACATCCAACCAAGTTTACCTGGGCAGCATATCTATTTTAATTGGTTCACACTTAACTAAAGCTGCAATGTTATCATTACTTTGTATAAGATGAAACATGGTCTCTTATTAAATATCATCATCATCATCATCATCATCATCATCCTGACTGCACGGATTCATTTGACTCTCTCGCACTTTCTGTCTCTACTGTCTCTCTGTCCATTCGTTCCTATCAGCTATCGTTGGTAAGGCATCTCATTTAGAACCAGTATATCACTGCTAAGAGTCGTTTCCTAAGGTAAATGTAGTATCTAGGCGGTCTGCTTAAGTTAGTATATAACAGTGCTGTTCAAGCAGTAGGTGTTGGTGTAGTCGACATATCGATAAAACTTACCTCTAGATACCAATTTCATATCAGGGAAGAATCCACCTGTTAATTATATAATAACAATTTCTTAGATAATATATAATATATATATATATATATATATATATATATATATATATATATCACTCATGTACGCAGGCACACACACACACACACACACACACATATATATATTTATATGTGTGTGTATATTCCCTATTTATTTTATCATAAAGTCGTTTCATTCCTACTGTATGGTTGAATCACAGTGATACCACTAAAATATACGCATTAATGTCCATTTACCGAGTATCTGGATTGAATAACATAGTTCAGTGTTTCCTAATATTTTTTATATCTCCCCCCCCCACAACTTCGTAATATTTTCTTGCTTTCCTTAAACTAATAATTTAAAAGTAAAACATAAAAGATTAACATGACCAAAAACAATTTCTATAATTATATAATAAATAAACAAAAATGAAACGTAAAGAAAAAAAAATACAACTTCGTGTAAGTCGCATAGCTCTACAAAAATGAATTTTTATCCAAAAATGAAATATATGAAATGAATGTTCATTGCTGTGGAAAAAAAATTTGTGATCAGACAATACCCTCGATGTTAACCAAAAAACTGAATGTCATCTCCCACCACCCTGGAATGCTATCTCGCACCGCTAAGGGGTGCGAACCCCTGTTACATAATCTATGCATAGATTATTGTCAACACCTTGTATTTCTGAAGGGATGGCCCCTTTTCATATCACGGGCGGGACTTTCCATGGAATATTACAGAAAGCCCGCGAAATACGTGAAGTCAGGTGGGACCTGGTTGGCTCTGAGTTTCAGTTTGGACGTCAGGCAGATAAGATGTGTCTGCCTTAGCTGGAGCTCACTGCACACGCGTGTTATGTTAGTTAGAGAAATATGTTTAGTTAAGTAAATAAAGTTTTAAATAAACAATATGGTTTTGTGGTTGATGAATGTCTTGGCAACCAGACTGACCTAGAAGAAGAAATGAATCAGGGACGACCAACCAGCAAGACGAAGTCCAGACGCTAGAAGGAGAACGTAAGATACCAAAGATGAGCAGAAGAAGAATAGAAGTAAAGAAAGGGTATACAACAACCCCTTTAGTTGAGAAAGGCTGACATTGGTGATTGGAATGACATATGTCTTTTGAGAGATAACGGAATAATTTCGTTTTAGAAACCAACAAATAGAATACAAAAAACTGATAATTTAACAAAGGTGATAATATTCTTTAAGTAATTGGGATTGAGGTGAAAAGCAATTGTAAAGTGGTAAATGTTTTTGGTGTTAAGTTTAACCTAAAAAAAAGTCTACAGTTTCTTCATATTGGAATCCAGATAACACACCATGCTATATCAACACATCATCCAATTTGCCTGTGGCTATACTTGAACAAATAACAAAATGCATATCAATACGATTATCTATTCACTTCGGCAATAGATAAATCTTCAACAGAAACAACATATTGAAAGGCACTAAAAAATCCGGGTACACTAAAAATGCTACACAACAATTTAAACTGAGAACAAAAATATAAATGAAAAAGAAATAATAGAACAAATACCATTTGGTTTAAGTCCCTTATTCAACAGCTCTGTGAAAACCAAAGTAGGGAGGATATTCATCAATTTAATAAACATTCAATTTCCTAAAAGCAGTCAATTAAATTAAATATTTAACAGGAATTCTGTTAAATTGTAAATTAATCTTAATTTAATTGTTAAATATCCAGATGGACAAAAATGTGTTACATCTAATTATAAATCATAAATGTCATAGAAGACAATAGGTGAGTGTCTTAGTATCCTGGGTATGATGCTAAACTGCATCTAGTCGGGAGGCTACAATTCTGGACTCTTGGGTTTGGAATATCCCTTCATTGCCATTACTGCCAGGTCCACTCTGGCACAGGGTGGTAGTATCTGTTAAGGATCCATCTGTGTGTTAAATAGATAAAAATAGGATTAAAATGATTTTTTTAAAATATTTAATACCCAGCAAGAAGGAATAAAACAAACGTCTTCGGTATTAAATAATCTAATGGTTAACATACTGTAATATCCAAACAACTAACCTATACAATAAAGAACATCATAAGCATAGAATACGGGAAAACTAAAATACAATTTCTTCGTTATGCAAATGGAGACGTGGGAACGACTGTCCATAATGATTGTTTCATGGAAAGGGGAGATGAAAATGAACCTAAAATAACTTATGTATATATTTACCATCTCGAGTAGGGTGTGACACAATGTTAATTTCTTAAGCGGGAGCTTAATAGGTTTGAATTCAGAGTTTTCCTTCTCCTAGACTAGTTGCCTAATGAATGTTAAAGATCCCAGTCCGCTTTACTATTACCTATAGCTCGAGAGAGAATAGTTGGATACTTACCTTCCCAAAAGGTATTAGTGCTATCTGAAATACAAACAGATTCATGAAGGATTTTAACTCGTCCCACCGTCGATTTTCTACGTCCATAACCATTACACCACCCAAAAACATGTGACGTATATAGGGGTCATAGGAGGGCATTGGAAACAGAAAAGACGTTTCAGTGAGCAAGGATGAAGAGGAGTAGCAGTAACTTTGAAATCAAGTAACAGTGAAAATATCAACTATGTCACAAACGCTTAATTTAATTGTTTAAAAATACTCTTATGATATCAAATGAAATAATCAGTTTATTGTTAAAAGAAAATCATATAATAATGTTGATGTTTACATTGTTGTTAATAGACAGACAATATTTAAAGGAATTATTTTAAGACATTAGAATAATATTTTGTGAAATAACATACACAGGAAATATTTAAGGGAAACTTATATCAAAATTATATTTTCTGTGAAATAACATCACTTTCTTTTCTTCATTAAACTTATTATAATAAAGATTATGTAACTGTCTGTCTATAACCGAAACTAAATCACCGCTAACGTCACGATTTTTAGTTATTTAAGATATATTCTCAATGATTATGAAAAAGTCTTTATTTAATGTTAATTAATCATTTCTTATTTGTTAACGATATCTCTATTAAAATATAGCTGAGTTAGATTTGCCGCCAAATTGCCCATATTATTAATGCATTTAAAATTCTGAAGTATGCGTCATATATCTCTAAGAAATAGTGATTTACATACTATATGGTAGGAATAATTAACTTAATGATTTTAACAAAACTCTGTTTAATAAATAAGTATTTGCTGTTACGAATTTACAATGAAAAGATTATATAACATATATAAGAAAAAAAGGAATTAAAAACTTACAATAAACATATATAATCGATTGGGAATTCATTAAAAAAATACAAGGGAGCGTGTAAAGTAGGATTGAGAAAATGTCAATTCTGTTTGGAGCAATAATTTAAAATCCTCACTTTCCCCAAACAAGATTACCAACCAAATAAGAAACCTGAATTGATGAGCAGAAGCAGACATATTAACACACATCTTTTATGTTCATTGGCTCCAGATTTTGATTAGAAATAAAATGAAATGAATAAATGATAAATGGATTGTTTAGGATATTACGTGTACTAGCAAATATATGCACCCTCCGGGTGCAAGTATTTAAGTTTAAATGTAATAAAATATTAGATTAAATCAGAAAGGCTAATGAAACTAATTAAGAATTCAGATAAAAAGATTTGAAACGGAGGGGGTATAATCGGAAAATAGAACAACTGAAACTTACTCTTTCATCACTTCCGTTTTTTAATGCTAATTTTCCTAATTTAACTATTTAGTTAAAATAGGAAGTAAAGAATACAATTACAGTTATTTCTTCTTGTTAATGAATTTTATTTAAGATTCATTGAAGAGATTTTTACTCATATTCATTAAGATAAAACCAAACAATTAGAAATCAATAATACCAAGCACATTTTTATTAGAATCAGTTTTTTTAATATCAATATGCAAATTAGCTTTACGTTTACACTGTAAACTGGTATTTTGTTGTATATATAAATACAATTGCATGTTATTAGTATTTAGGTAAGGCCAACAGTATTAATAATGTCAAACAGTTTTATTATTAATTGAGGTTTAAATAGAAATAGAATAATGGAGAATGTGACGTAAATAACTAAGGGAATTGTGACTTGAGTAGTAATATAGTTTCGGTTACAGACAGAAAAACACACAATCTCCATTATAATAAGACGTATTTTACAAGTGCTGATTGCGACCACCATGTCTCCCACTTTGTTAGTAGAGGTAGAGCAATGTTTACAGTTGCAAGATATAAATAGAAAGTAAATCCAGATTTTGCAAAGAATCACATTATGCGTCTGATGATTGAGAACAACTTATGAAACTGGCGGTAACGTGAAGAACGTGTTTGTGTATAAAATCAACTTATAACTTATTTTTATCAAGACCAGTGAGTTATTTTTAAATTTGATAATTCATTCTCTCTCTCTCCCTCCTCTCTCTCTCTCTCTGTCCCTGTCTCTGTCTGTCTGTTGTCTCTCTCTGCGTATGTGTATATGTCATCATCATCATCATCATAATGAAGTCGACAGAGATTTCCTTGACGCTCTCTCCCCATCCGTTCCTAGAGGCCATCGCACTTATTAAGTTTTCTAGTCGGCGTTCAGTATCCGCACCGAGCTCATGATTGTATGTCATTGCTGGTTCAGCACTACTGGAGTGTCCATGCATAGGAGTCTACAAGAGAACTTCGCTTATAAATTCGTCCTTGCTTTCTTCAGAGGTGCCCAGCATGTATTGTTCTTCTTACTTGGATGTTATATATATATATATATATATATATATATATATATATATATATATATATATAGCCTTCAAATCATTAATATATATATATATATATATATATATATTATATATATACACACATTATATGCGTGTATGTGCATGTGTGTGTTAGATTTTACCATAATACCAACTCTAATTAAGCCACTGTAAAAATCTTCTGCATCTTTCTGAATCTGCCATTATTTCACATTCCAACCTACTTATAATTCTTTACTAAGGATTATTATTAATTACGTGACTATGTGAATAAATGACTAATATTAAATTTAAATATATACTTAAAATCATATGATACTTAGAAAATAGGAATACTTGATACAACTGTGTTAAAAGAAAACTATTAAGAAAGAGCTTCAAAAAGTTAATATAAATGTACAAGGAACGTGGTTGCCTAACTTTTAGCCCTAGAATAACCCCACACGGGTTAACAAGCCGCTAAAATCAACCGTGTCTCATTAGTTGCAGTATATGTAAATACCGTACTACTACATTAAACAACACTCTGTTTTTTTCCATATTGCACCCAGTTTCGCAAAGTTATTATACGTGATAATAAATATTAAGATTGACAAGGGATAAGAATTATATATATATATATATATATATATATATATATATATATATATATATATATACGCAATTTAAATTTTGATTACAGAATTGTAGTTATTTTATTTTTAGCTACAGAGTTTCATTGCAGTTGATTCTGTTAATAAGTAATAATATGATAATATATCTGTTTTGATTGTATAATATTTTCCAAGAATAGTACAATCCTGCTATATTTTTCTTGGAATAAACAAATTAATTTTAATGAGAGAATTTAAGGTGTACGTTTTCGTGTCAAACTCCTCGTATCTTATCCATCCAATCAATTATTTTTGTTAGATGATTTCTACTTTTGTCAGGACGCTGTTTTCGAAATGTTGCAGTTGATATCTAAAGACAGATTACATGTATTGCAGTAGCATCATCCAACCATGCACCCCATGTGGTCTCCATCACACATTATAGACCTACAGGCTTCTTGGAAGGTAGTGCAGGTAACGCTAATTAAGAAACCCGAAGAAGCCGTTGGCAAATAATTCACTTTATAATAATCCCTCTAAGCAGGTTTATCCTTTCTCGTAGATAACATTGAGAATTAAAAAAATTAAAGTTTGATGATTCGCATAAAAGCTTTTAAAATTATGTTTGCGGTCAGAATTAGTAGCACATTATTATTATTATTATTATTATTATTATTATTATTGTTGTTGTTGTTGTTTTCTATTCCTGTTTTTATTTTATTTTAGTTTTGGTTTAAAACTGTTCGGTGGCTTAGAGAATTGAAGAATGAAAGAAGGAAAATGAAGTTAAGAAAGGAATAAAAAAAAAGAAAAACAATGAAATGAAAACGAGGCGAGTAAAAAATGATATAAAATAAAATACAGAAATAGAGAAATTGAATGAAAAGGCTCAGAAAAAAGTAAGAAAGATACATTTGAACACAAACGAGCAGGAGAAAAAGGAAGTAATAATAATAATAAAAATATTTTTTTTAAATATGGAAAAACATAGCGGTAAAAATAAGGCAGACCCAAAAGGATGAAAACTAAAATAAGAGAAAGAGAACAGTTTGAAAGAATTAAAAGTTAAGTCGTCAAAATAAGAAGCGGTGAAAAAAGAAGAAACGTAGAAAAAAAAAGTAAATGGAAAAGAAAGCAAATGGGGAAAAACAAAGAAAAACTGAGAAAAAATCAGCGAAAGAAAGAATGAATAATATTAATATGGATAGATAAAGCTAAATAAAAAATATAAGAAAAGATGATAAAAGTAAAGAGAAGTAAAAAGGAAAATAAACAAAGGAGAGCAAACAGTAAAAAAACAAAAACAAAAAAAACAAAAAAAAAACAAAAAATGATGTCAGCAAATGGATTACGGAATGGAAAACTACCTTGATCAAGGAAGATTCCACAAACAAGAACTATCCCAAGCAAATCCAGACAGAAAATAGGTTTACCTGTTATGTGGACGATCCTAAACGTACAAATAATAAAATAGAACTATTACCCGCTTGAGAGCCGTAGACTTTAAACTAAAGACCAGAAAGGGTGACACAAGGGAACAAGAGGAATAGAAACCTATTATATATAGACTAACACATAATAAATGAGTTCAAAACAAGTCAAAACTATATAGACATTGTATGGTTAGACTACAAAAAGTAGTTGACATGATTCAGCAAACTTGGATGAGAGAATATCAGGAATTTGGCAAGTTGAACTTACAGAAGGATCACAGAAACCTAACAGATATTCAAATAAAAAGGGCCCTCTTCAAGGGAATAAATCCTGACACCACTATTTGATATAGCAATGATATCACTCAATTATTGGTTTGGCAACTAAATTCCCGATGTTTTTTTTTTAATTTAATTACTTCTGAATCTTTCCCATCGAGTGAAGATGCTCCTCTATAGCAATGTGGGAGCATTCCATTTTCCCTACCAGTTCCCTTGTCGTTTGACGAGTATTTTTGTGCAAAGGTTGGTTTAATCGCTATTCATTGTATTTAACTGGACAACCAGAACGCGTTGCGTCTTTGAGGTCAACATTTTCAATTTTTGATCTTGGTATACCAATCACCAGTAGCTCTTTTAGCTATGGCATACACAGCACAAATGTCGCGAGCAGCTTTTGCAGCCTTAGAACCTTGATTAAAAGCAAAATGGAGGTGTCGAAAATGCTCATTGTTTAAACTTGACATTCCATCTGGATCATCTGAAAATAAACAAAAAATAACTAAAATTAACTCGAAAAAAAATAGATTAAAAAATAGAATTCACGGAAAAATAGATTTAAAAATTCAAAAACGCAATAATTTCCAAAATTTAGCAAAAAAACAGTGGGATTTTAGTTGCCAACCCAATATATACTAAGAGAATCCAAACTATAAATGTGTGCAAAAAATGACTATTATCAAATAGTAATGATTACTTAAAACCGTTCACGAGGTAGGATAAAAATTATCCGCACTTTTGTTTTATGGAGGCCGAGCTCATCGGGATGATCTGATAGGCAGAACTATGATTAATCGTCAGAACCATCGATGTTCTCATCGGTTCGCAATTACCATCACTTCGCGATTGCTGAATATTCTTATCAGTGGTGGAAGTTGACGAGTGCCCTACTCCATCTTTATGCATCAGGCTTGGCTTAAAACTTTTAAACTTCTCTATCCACTCATACACACTTCTACACGGATGTGCACTGTGTTAAAAACCTTCGATGAATTTCAGCCCTTGAAATCAGATCACTTCCTAGACAAAACTGTAAAGAGAACAAGCAAAATGACTCGATCAGGCCCAAACTTCGATCACGTAAACACAATTGGAGCAATTATAAACACGCACACATAAAACGCAGTGTAACAATAATAAAGATATCTTATGGAGAAAGTGCGGATAATTTTTAAAATCTTCCTCGTAATTTAATATAAATTATTAGTATCACATTATAATGCTGAAACCATAAAACTTTGTGTACATTATTTGTATTAGATTGGAATAGTTGATATAATATAACAGTGTAAAAGAAGCTCTTAAGAGAAAATACATAAAAACATAACTATAAACTGTATGAAAATTATTTGTATTAGATAGGAATAGTTGATAAAATAAAAATCGCTTAAGAAAAAAACCCCAAAAAACAAACTACTAAAAAATATAAATATGAATGTACAGTGAGCTTAATTCTGAAGCCTCAAAGCATGAAATATAGTTTAATTACATAAAAAAAGTTTATTTGATTTCTTTGGACATAGATTCGAAAT
>CM042140.1:137478645-137488645 GCA_023376005.1 Doryteuthis pealeii | reverse complement strand
TCTATACTTGAATACGTTCATGATATTTACTAAGCTTTAATTATTATGGCACTATTACACATGAGCAGTAAGATAGTGATGAGAGGCTGTCTATCTTGAAAATCAACACACACACACACACAATATATATATATATATATATATATATATATATATATATATATATATAATGTGGAGGCTGGAAGGAGAAGAATTGGTGAGAAAGGTGTTATAGGCATTTTAGAATGTGTGTACTGTATTGGAAATTAATTTTGTTTAAGGATGGTTTGTATTGTTTTATGTATAAAGCTTCTAGTATTTGGAGTTTTTGTTTATTTTTTTCTTTGTGCAGAATGTGTGTATTTTCCGTTAGAATATTTCGGTAATTAGAGTGGGGGCAGGAATGTAATTTTAGGTGTTGTGAAATAGAGCTATTGTCAGTTAAATGGAGGGTTAGACGCCTTGACAAAGTGGTTGAGGCGAATCCAATGTATGTATTCTCATTGATGGGAGACTGCAATCTCCTAGGGGACATTTAAATCTATATACTACATTGGTCTCATTAAGCCGACTTGTCTGGGGATAAATAATGATTAATATATATATATATATATGTGTGTGTGTGTGTGTGTTGTGTGTTGTGCATTATTTTGTGTGTGTTGGTGAGATGTCATTATATATATATATATATATGTGTGGAGGACCAAAACTGTAGTTATCTATATATGATTTCTAAGGTATTATTATTGTATGATCCATTATGTATAAATACAGTGAATCTTTAAATCACTACAGACTCAATGTATCTTTATAGATTATATACATAGCAATATTTATCTTTGAAAGGAAGGAAAAACTCAACACCGTTATTCCATAATAAATTTATTTCGACCAAAATTGGGGCCTTTATAAATCTAAGTTGATTTAACAAAGCTCCCCAAAATCCAGTCTCATCCGATATTTTGGTCGAAATAAATTTATTATGGAATAACGGTGTTGAGTTTTTCCTTCCTTTTAAAGATATATATATATATATATATATATATATATATATATATATATATATATAAGTCTGTATGTATATGTATACGTGTTTGTATGTATGTATGTATTCATATGCGTGTATCTATGTACGTAATTATGTATGTATATATGTATGTAAGTATCTAAGTATGTATATATGTGTGTCTATGAAATTGTATACATGTGTGTGTATTTGTATATATATACATGTATATGTATATATGCATGAGTATGTATCTAAGTATCTATCACCGTCTGACCTTATTTTAACATGTATACTTGTGTCATGTATAAATGCAGCGGTTATTTCCTTTTACTTAACTACGTTTTGTATGTCACATTTTCTATGCAATACGAATATTGTATGAATCTATTTTTGCACTTTGGAGTAATGCATACCTAAAAAGAGATCCATCTATCTATCTATCTATCTATCTAAGGCATGAGAGATTGCGTTAAATGTCTAAAATAAAGTTTGTTTCCTCAGAATGGGAACATTCAAAGAGTTTATTTTACGTGTCAGATCACCGCTTATTCTGGCAAAAATGGGAATATAGAAACTATGAAATAATCGCTGCATATATACTTAGGCGATTTTAGATGCATTTTGTACCAACCTCTAATGGGCTATTTTAAAAAAATTGATTCCCTTGCAAATGTTTGATTATGACCAGAAATACATTTTCAATATTCATTTGCGTTTTTTATCTTATTTATTTTCCTATAATCATTTGTTTACTCACACTTATCTAATACAAATAATCTACAAACACTTTTATGGCTTCAAGTGTTTCTCCGGCTAATAATTTATTCACAATTTCATAATACCTTGAAGCTGTTAAAACTTAATAAAAGTGAACAATTGATATAACCATTAAATAAAAAGCACATAAAAAGTGTAACTCTTGCAATTTTTAATAATCACCGTTCAACATGACACCCATCATTTTTTGTACATTTTCAAGCCGATTCTAAAATTATCTGAATATATTTCATAATGGATTTGTTATTTCAATTACTAAAAATGATGTATTTTAGAGTTTTTATTTAATTGATGAGTTATCAAAATATATTGTTTTGTTTAATACTTTCTTATGATATTTTATTAAATGATTCTATTATTTATACAACATAACTTATTACATCCTAAAACTGAACTAGAATATTATGGACACACAGTTTATAATTGTCTATAAATTGTGTATAGTTACATATAAATTATTAGAAATTGCAAGTTAGTTTCAAGTAACTATTTCTATTTAATAATCATTTATTTACACAATTGAATGGTTTAAAGCATACCTAACCGATATGAATTATTTTTAAACATTTATATCTTTCACTGGACCTCCTAATGCTTTTCACGCTAATCTCTCAGGTACATTACTACTGAATATCGATTTCGATTCTTGCTGGATGCCACATAGTTGCGACTTGTGTTACATCCTATCCGTAGCAAATGGGTTGGTTAAATACCTAGGGCCATTCAATATCGATGTAATATATATATATATATATATATATATATATATATATATATATATATATATATGTGTGTGTGTGTGTGTGTGTGTGTGTGTGTGTGTGGACCTGGCTTTATGTAGGTATGTTTGTATGCATGTATATATATATCAGAAAATTTGCCTTCCGTAATTGTGTTGTGTTGATGGCTCAGTTAGTTGAGATTGTGAATGATCAAAAATCGGTCAACCTGCAAACTCTACCTGCACTGAAGGGTCGTGATACGGTGAAACAGCACTTTTTGTGGATGACTATATATATAAATATATATATATATATATATATATATATATATATTATATATAACATCCTCCGCCCTGTACATGGACACTCACAACACACACGCATACACATACACTATATATATATATATATATATATATATATATATATATATATATATATATATATATATATATACAGGTTGTTCATAACATCCTGTATACGTATGTATATATATGAGTTTGTGATCATGCTCAATTTTTATGTATACACCCGCCCCTCGCGCAGAATGCAATACAAAAGGCCAATCTTTTTAAGCGGATTATAACACGTTTTAATTCAGAGCATTCCTTTTCGCAGACCCATTGCCATACCAATGTTTAAAATTCCCTCTATTTACTATTTACCCATAGGCAGAGGAAGATTTATAGAATATATACCATGTTCAAGGCGCTATGTGAAATCAAAGAATCTCGTCCAGGATTTGAACGATGACCATTAAACGATTTGTAGAATCAAAACAAGCTTTTGTTTAAATCGTTACTTTGAACTACGTCATTAACACACAGCACACGAACACAGATTCACACACGCACATCTATAAACGTATATTCACTTTCACACACACACACACGCAACACACACACACACATATATATATATATAATCATTTCGCGCAATTAGCACAGATATCCATGACAATCTCTCCCCAACCCTCCCTATCATTCATTGTACTAGAGAGGTCCCCTGCGCTGCATCCAGTATCATCGCATAGTTGGTCAATGTAGGTCCTTGGTGGCCGGCCTACACTAGCATGTCCATGTGTTGGCTTCCACAGCAGAAGGTCGCTTATGAGCTCGCCCTTGCTTCTCCAGCAGCGTGCAGCATGCCTTGTCCGTCTCACTCGGATGGTTTGTGAGATGGGGGACAGGTTGCCATACAGCTGCTTCCTTGTGGGCTGTTGTTTCCACGATATATATATATATATATATATATATATATATATATATATATCATGCGCACAGTACCGAGATACATACACACACACATTCACACACATATATGTATGCACACACATACATTTATATATATACATATATGGGCACATACACAACTCCCAAGAACCCTCACTCACATATATAAGAGTATTAAAAAAATAACTCACCTCAAAGAGGTTTATCACGGAACATATGGACTTGCTACTACTAACACACTCTTCTACCCGGATTTTAATAGCATGTCAAACCCTCAAAGATACTCCAATTTTTATAGTTCTTCCATAATGCTCCCTTTCAAAAAATATTTCTTATAAATATAGTAGAAAGATTCTTTCTTTGTCCGCTGAAAATCGCGATGCATGAAAATTTTACAATGGGGCAGCCCAAAAAAGCAACATTAAAAACAATCAGCCATTGACCCACGGCCAAAATGTGAGTCCAAAGAAAATAACACAATCCACAAAACCTTTGACAAAGTGTAAAGATTGACAAAATATTAGGAGAAATAAAGAAGATTAAGAACATAATATTAATCACTTTGCATTTTGTTTTGATTTAAAAAAATTCTTTACCAGAGTTTAAAAGTTTACCAGCATGCATCGTGTTTATATATATAATATATATATATATATATATATATATATATATATATATATGGAGTAAACAGTGGAAATTAATCCGAGAGAAATTGGAGAAATGTATACAAACACGGGTTACAAAGGATTAATATATATTCTTGGTGATAATGTCGACGATATAACGTATCGGTATTTATGGCCTTCTAAGGGAAGTGTGATGGGGTATTGTCTTGGAGAGTTCTCTTTTTGTAGGTGAGAAATATCCTTGGTCGAGAGTGGGAAGTGGTGGTGATCAACTGCTGCTAATATGTGATTGATTAGAGGGGGCATATATATAAAAACATTTTACTGTCTTGCAATCACCCCTCCCCACAAACACTACTACCACCATCACCACCTCAGCTTGAACCACAGCTCCCTCCACCACCACAACCCAGAATCTAAAATATCCATGCACCTTTTTTCTTCCGTTATTTGGCTTATATTTTCTTCTTCCTATTCAAGCATATTCATCTTTATGATAAAGGTGTTGATAACTCTCTATATGATTTTTATTATAAGCTCGGACATATCAAATAAGTTCATAGCTAGTATTATCTGCGTTTATTCGGACTATTGTCCTCATCCTCATTGTTATCTGTACAACGTTTCAGCCAATATACCCCCCGGCCTTCTTCAAGTAATTCTTGTCGAGGTTTCCCGGGAAAATTCTCGGATTCGGTACCTTCTTTTGGACTCTTTTTGGACTCGGGAACTTTCTTGTCGTAATCGGGAACCTTCTTGTCGTAATCGGGAGCCATCACGGAACTGTGAATCTAACCCTTTATTCAGTCCACGGGGGTATCCTGTTCTCATCCCGCTAACCATAGCTGGGGTAGCGGCGTTAAGCTGTGTTAATTATTATTCTATGTTACTGCTGCCATTGATCAGGATTGAACCTGCAATCCAGAGATAACTGTCACTTAGAACTGTCTTAACCTAACTACTTTATCCACTAGGCCATGTGTCCAATTATACAGATAACAATGAAAATGAGGACAATAGTCGAACAACGCAGATAATACTAATCATCAAGCCTCATCTCAAACATCCAGAGAAAAAGTTCATAGCTGTTAATGAGTTTATTTAATTAACCGAGAAATAATTATTTTTCTTTACTTAATGGGTTATCTAATAACAACGCCCTGTAGAAAAACAGTAATGGTACTATTTAACCCGCAGTTTGGGAACAAGGGGGTTTATTCTTTCTCTATTTGTCTGAAAGATAACTTAATAGCACGACTGGAGTTCTAACTCGTTTACCATGATCAGAACGTTAGCCACTACACAACAGGGACCCCCACCACCACACTAAGAAAAGAAGTAATATTTCTAGCTTGGATATTCGACAAAAGGAAATTTCTGCAGGAAAAATAAAATAAAATATAAAACAAAGTTCCGTAGAATTTGGTTACCGGAATATAAGTATCAGGTCGATATACTCTCTCTATATATGTATGTGTGTATGTATGTATACATCGATCACATGAAGTAACATGGGAAATGTGAACAGGAAAAACTTTATCTGAGGCTAGGTGATACCAGTAGCGTCATTTCCAATAAATTCCACAAATCTTTGTCTGGCTTGAAAAGGCACCTGACGTTGCACAAAAACAATATCCAAGAAGAGAATCAAGTAACTTCTACGGACATTACTCCGTTTGTCTAGAATCTCTGCTTCAAGGTTTGCCTGAATGCTGCTGGTTTGAAACGTCTTCAGAGAGAACACAGTTGTAAAGAGGGATTGATCCAGACGATACTGGAGGATAAAGAGTCGACAATCATCTGTAAAGAAGAAGCACTCCTTATCTATCTATCTATCTATCTATCTATCTATCTATCTGCATGTCTTATGTCAGTACTATTTAGAAACATGTTTAATAAAAATTCATTCATTATCTAAGATTGCATCATTATCCATGGCACTGGTTTAGCTCAATAGTTAGAGTATCAGCCTAGACATCTCAATGTTACAGGTTCTATACGGGTGCCCGCCAATTCAGGGCAATTTGGCTGAGCTGATCTGTGCGGTAAAACACCCGAGAACTGATAGTGCCACACCTCAGCAAAAACTATCTCCGAAAAACACTCTCCCTGTTCTAGCGCCAACGAGAAGGTGATATAACCTCTCGCTGTTCGGCTGATACCGTTAGTAGAACACTCCATGGAGTTTACGTTTTACTTCCTATATCTCAATTAATAATATATATCAATTATACTATATCATAAATAATCATTGATAATTAATACGCTAGATTAATTATAAATTATTAATAATTATATTATCTCTCTATATAAATGCGTCTGTGAGTTTTGGTTTGTACATGTCGACTTATAACTCAAAAAAGGTATGTCATTGAGTGTTAAAATCATGCATACACTTTAATACTTTTATAATAAGAAAAAGTACAATTTCTTTTATTTTTACTGACGAGATAATATAATTAAAAAAATAAAAATTAAAGATGAAATGATTCGTAGAACTCTTAAAAGTTCTTTATAAATAGTATATAAATTATCCTTTAGAAAATACACTTATGTTTCAAACCATTTACGGGTTTAGGATTTCATCTAAAAATAACACTGCAAATGTAAACAAACAAAAAAATCCTGAAATAAATGAATATTATAATACATGAATTCTTAGCTTCCGTTATCGATAAAATTAATTTCTCTTACTCTTCTCTTCCATATTTCTTTCTCATTCCCTGGTGTTCCTCAATTTCTGGTAGTATGATCATGGAATGGGTACTTCAGCTAGTATGTAATAAGCTTCTTCAAAAGATTCACATGCTTCATTATATCATTTTAAAAATCTTCCATTTCGCAGAAATGTTGGTAGTTTCTACTGATTCAGGCTTTGTAATAACTTGATATTCAGAATGACACTGTTAACGCAGTATGAGATGGTAATCAATTGGAAAACGATCTGAAGAATTAACAGAGTGTAGATCTTTCAATCGGGAACTTCTATATGTTGAAATGTAGTCATCTCTATATGGGACATTGTGTTATAAGGATAGAAATCCACAACTTTAAAGACGATTCTACTAAACAGTTATTCCTTCATAGCCGTGTTCCACTTCCCTACGTACCGGCAAATTATTTTCTAATTTAATCGCATCTGTAATCGATACAACTGTAGAACAACTAAATAAATATTTCCCTCAAAACCACAACAAAAGCCAATTAATACTTTGCTCATTATATTCGTCATTGCCGCCCTATTGGTTGGGGCTGTAGAATACGCCGACTACACATCAGCAAAGAGGTGGGACCACGCCAATGGGACTGGGGTTTTCAACCCGTGATGTTTAAGGATGGAATCCTGGTGGCTGAGCAGCCCATGTCATGCAACACTTTGGCCTTTACTTGGGCTAGACGAGTTGTTGGGCAGCCCCCTCCGATCAATCAGCTGGTCATGTCTAGCCTGAGAACCTATTTGATTTTCCCGACCGTACTGCTCTCATGACAACATTCCAGTCTTTTTTATCATATATGGGCTAGAAGGGGGTGGTTGAGGTTCTTAGTGTCCTGGGTATGACATTAAAATGCATCTACTAGTGAAGTATTAATTCTGGAGCTCTGAAGAGTGAATTATCCTTTCATTGCCATTACTTTAAGATCCTCACTGACACGGAGTAGTAGTACCTGTCAGTATCCCATATATGGGTTAAATAAATTAAAATATGGCTTAAAAAGGAGTTTAGAATATTAAATAAATAAGAGAATGAATAAAACAAATGTGTTTTCGGCATAAAATGACCCAAAGGTTTACATACAATAGAATGGAAGTGAGATGAGGAAATTAATCCGACAGTATGTGGAGAGATTTTTTGAAGAAAACAAACACAGGATGTCATGAACGATATAAACTCTTTATGTCGATACTTAAGTATTTCGTTTTGTTTTAAAATAAAACCTTCTTCAGGACATTGAAAATTACCATATAATTCAACCATCGATCTATCAAACCAACCAATCCTTGGTCTGAATTACATTACTTACTAATATATCCATTTGTTATCTACACTGTCCAAAAGTGTTTATATGGTTTCACGTCAGTGTAAATGCCCGAATTTAAAAGCTTTTTTTTTATCTAAGTTTACTTTTACATTTAGTCAAAACAGCGACACAATTTTTCCAATATTCAGCACCTTTTGAAATAACTTCAGATAACGGCGACTTATTCAATGGAAAACAAAATTTAAAGTCGTTCATCTGTTTTGTGTTTGGGTACAGCTTCCAGGATTTGTTTTAAACTGCACACATCATCCTTGTGTATTAATATACCATTTCCATGTGGTCGATAACCTACCAATAGCACTCCACGCATAACTTATGTGTTAGTTGGCATCGCTTTCAGTAGATGAAATATAGCTACTAAGATATACTAACTGGTCTAAACATTTAAGATGATTGAAATTTAGAAAGCAGATGAAACAACCCGATTTAAACACGTGAACTCTGTTTTATTTGACTTCTCGTATCAATCAATGACAATTGTTGCCTGCTCTAGGCTATGCAGTAGAATTTCAACTTAAACAGATGTACTTGCAAGAAGCGGTAAATCATCTGCGTAGTCTGCATTTGTAATAGTTTCTGTGGTATATATTCTGTTATTTGCCTTTATTTTATGTAAATGTAAAACCATTTTTCTCTGCATGGTGCAATACTTAGCGTCGTAAGAAAAGGTTACGGTGAGACGAGTTCAAATGCAGGACGCGACTGTGTACAATTCAGATAGCGGTAATACCCTTTGGAAAGGTATGAATCCTACAATTTTCACTCCAGCTATAGACAGATTGGGATTTTTAACCTTAGTATGGCAACCGGTCTTGGAAGAGAAAAACTCTGAATTCAAACCAAATTGTGTCTCATCAAAAAGTAGTTTGAGAATTCTTCCTCCCCCAACTCACATTACTGTCCCTTAATATATATATATATATATATATATATATATAAAACAATTATCAGGTGTGGATAAACTTGACATTAGTGAAATCTACAGAACGCGAAAAATTATTTGTATTTTATTTATCTGATAATATGTTTGACGTATCAATGCTATCAGGTTTGCGTAAACTTAGGAATGGTTCTGAAAAGTTCCAGTTCATTTTTCTGTGTTCAGCATTCACAGTTGTCAAATCTTTTTCACTTGAGTTAAGATGCAGGCATTCAACTCGAATGGACGAGGTGGCATATCTAAAATAAAGTCAGCTTGTATAAACTTTAAAATATATATATATATATATATATATATATATATATATATATATATAATTTTAAATTTGATTCTGAAAGTATTTTAAAAATTCAACTGGTCGGTTGGCACTAGCTGGAAGCTAAATGATTATGTATTGATAAGTTTTTTAATAATTAATTTTAAAAAGCAATTCTAATCAGAGTCTGTATGAGGATATAGTGTCTCTACTTTAGATATTAAACAGTGTGTTTATTTTACATTGTACAAGGTGTCCTAGAAGTCGTGCAGCATCCTTGTTTGAAATCAATATAGGTTTCTTTTCAAATCAATAAAGGTGCATTTTTGGGAAAAGGGATAGTGCTCGTCTTCCGGTATACACTGTATATAATATATATGGAATCTAATCCCTAAATATTTACTTCTGTATTGTTTTT
>CM042140.1:137441145-137473645 GCA_023376005.1 Doryteuthis pealeii | reverse complement strand
ATCAGGTGGATTTGTTTGTTGTTTATTTTTTGCTACTTTTCGCAATTTTAAGACAAATGCCAATGGTGTTTGGCTGAGAGTCGAGTTATTCCATTTAACTCGTTTCTTTTCTTTTGTATTTCTAAAAGGTGACAGGAGGGCGTGGTGATTGTAGAATTAAGTACTATATATATATATATATATATGTATATATATATGTATATATATATATATGTGTGTGTGTGTGGGTGTGTGCGTGAGTTAGTATATATATATATATATATATATATATATATATATATATATATATACTAACGCACGCACACACCCACACATATATATATATATATATATATATATATATATATATATATATATATATATATATATATATATATATATATATACATACAAATACGCACATACAGAGACACAGACACAGATACAAACACAGCAAACATACAGACACACACATACACTCACACACACACACACACACACACACACACACATATATATATATATATATATATATATATATATATAATCTAAACGACAATTGAATTTCTGTCAAATATTCACTTATTAATCTTTATTAGGCAAATAGATTTTATTTCCTTCCGTTTTTCCACCTTGTTTTTCTTTTTTTCTTTTCTTTCAAAATTTCAATTTGTTTCTCATGGCCTTTCTGGATATTCTTTTCCTTTCTAACTCTAAATTGCTCAGATCTTTATCAGCTTTTGTTTCATTCGAAATGGCACATCCGCATTGCGATTTTCACCCTCTTTCTTTACATGTGATTATTTCAAATTCAATATTGTCGCTGTGCTTCTTTTCCTATTGTCTTTAACTTTCTTTAACGAACATAGACTAATTAAGAATTACGATTCATGAGTATATATTTTAAAGTCCTCATTCGTGCGGTAAACTATTCGCAGTACCATCGGTTTTGTTGCCAACAATCTAAAACAATTTTAATGTGCAGAAAATACAGTTTGATTTATTGACTTCTTTTGATATCATGTCAACACATCTAGAGTTATTTTATGCATACATGATAGGTGATTGCGTTTATTGTACATTCATGTTTATATTGTTCTGCTGTTGTTTCATAAGTTTATTCTTGCACACGGTCCTACCAAATATAATAGTTAGAGATTCATAATAGATTTAGTGAGAGATTCAAGCTGAATTATGCGATCACTTGGAACAGACGTAAAAGTCGGCTGTCTCCAGAATTCTTTTAATCACGTGATGATTATATTTGGAAACTTGAGAAATAAAGACGTTTAAATACACCACTTTGTGTTCATTTATATCAACTAGAAAATGGAGAGAAGACAGGAAGAAACACCTAAGACAAACCCAAGAAGAATGAAGAGGAAGAAGCTCAGGTATCTGTATATCTATTTCTTTGTGGAACATTACTACCAGTATTTAATCAAGGAAGCAGGCAGCATCCTTGTGTACCTCTCATCTATTTTACTTTCCAACTATCATTTGAATAGTCGGTAGAGCGTTCGGCTAAAAATCAAGGTTCCTAGTTCGATACCGGCCCTCGCGAACTCAGCGTATGAGTAGCACAGGGATCTGTGCGGTAAAGTAAGGAGCTGATTGTAGATGTGGCGCACCACCTCAGACGCAAAAACAATCTCCTTGGTCTAACGCTAGTGAAAAGGGGATAGACTCCCTCGCTGATTTGTTGATACCGACTTTAGGCTACCACGATGACTTTATGGGTACCTATAAATAGACAACCAAATGTTGGTTGTCCAGCAAAAAACAACAATGATCAGCTCTGCATGGATACTGGATGCTGTGCTGAGGACCTTCCAGGAGCAATGGCCGATAGTGATTGGTGCCAAGGAAGAGTCATGTCGATCCGTGATCTGAGGACGACACATATTTATGATGATAACAATTAGATACATGGAAGCTGCAATTGATAAAAAAATAACTAAGTTTGTCTTCAGAAGCTACAGCAAAGATCATGTATCACCATAATTTTACGTCGTCGTACCAAGACATGTCTTCGGAATTTTCCTATTCAAATGATAGCGTCTCAAATGCCTTGAATATCTACAACACAATTGGTGGTTACTTGGATAGTCAGAAATTTGGGAAAAAAAAGAGAAAAAAATTTACACACAAATAGATAGGTACATTCACTGTGTTTCAATGAGTAAGAAGCAAATGACCACTGTGAAGCTAAGAAACGAACGAGGCTAATATTTTCCAGAGTAACTTTGAAAAGCTCTAATATATTTTGATTCAGGCAAAAATCTTTAGAATCTCAAATCTGTTGTTAGCATAATCATCGGTCTTCTAAATCTAACCTTGAATATAGAGATGAAAAAGAAATCGATCAATATTTCTGAAAAACCTACGGAATTGATGAGATCTACGTCTCTTCTGAATCATAGGCAAATTTGATTTATTTTTCGTTAAAATTGTTTAGCGAATTATAAATGACTGGATCCTTGCAGATTTGGTTTAGTTATTTTTTTTATTTAATAGCATAAAACATGCGTGTGTGGTGTAATGTTTAACGTCGTAGGAAATGGGCAGGACTAGAGGAGTTCAAATCCTAGACGAGGTTGTTTGCATTTCACACAGTATTCATACCCTTGGGAAAGTTATTAATCCAAGTATTATCCCTCCAGCTATGGGTAATTAGTAAGCCAGACAGGGCTCTTTAATCTTGATTAGGCAACCAGTCTAGGGGAAGGAAAATTCTGTATTCAAACCTGTTAAATTCCATTAAAAAAGGGACCTTGTGACAGATCCTGCTCGTGTGGTGGGTCGGGGTAAATATCTATAAACCTTCCTGGGTTATTTAATTTTTTGCCTAATTGAACCGCAAACAGCAGCTCTCCTATAACTGCAGACCTACCGTAATCCGCTAGTATCGACTCTCGCACGTGTCACTTGTTTACACGGAAAAATCAGTGTATGAACACCCTACCATCTTTTTTGTCTGATGTGAATATATAGTAAACTTTGAAATATCTGAACATAAAGGTAAAAAATACCAATAAAATTTGGTACAGCTGTGGAGGAAATTTGGTAGACAAAGAGTTAATGCCAGAGCCATCATTGTTCATATTTACCAACCCTCCTCACGAGTAGAATGTTGTACAAGGTCAATTTATTAAGTGGCATTTAACGGGTTTGAATTCAGAATTTTCATTCTCCTAGACTGGTTGCCTATCCAAAGTTAAAGAGCCTGTAAAATTCAAACAACCTCATCCAGGAATAGCAATAGTACATTTCCTATAACGATAACATTACACTGCATGCCCTTAAATTAGATAATTAGAAAATTAAATTTCTTTACCACTTTAATCGGCAGGTTTAACTGAATTGGTAGAACACCCACCTCGTGTTTTCAAGGTAATGGGCTCGAAACTAGAGCCTCACCAACTCAGTCCATGTGTAGCAAAGCTTGGATATATGCAGTAAAATTGGGGAGCAGACACAAAAACAATCTCCCTAGTCTAACGAATAGACTCCATAGTTGATACCGACAATAGGTCACTCCACCTACTTTACTTATTGTTTTTTAACCATAGACAAACAATGGTAGAGAGAGACAAAATGTTCTAAACAGTTATTGATTTATTGATTGATTTTAACGGCATACCAATCTGTCATGGGTTATTTTATATCTAGAGGTTAGGGAACTGCATTTAATGTACGCTTATATTCAAATTTACATTTGTGTTCTTCCTAAAGTGTTTATTTTCATACGGTTCTATCAAATTCGAAAAAGTTTTAAAATTATTTATTTTACCCATAGATGGGACCCTAACAGGTAATACTAATCTGTCAGAGTGGACCTCGGAGTACTTTTAATGAAGAGATACTGCACACTCGTCCGATCTCAAGAACTGGAAACTCACTATCAGATATAGTTTAGCATAATACTCATACACCAGTTTTGATCGTTGTTGGTTGTGGGGCGTCTTACCCCTCTGCAAAGGATACTTTCAGCGTATTTCTAAGACTCACATCTTATTATAATGGAGATTGTGTGTTTTTCTGTCTGTAACCGAAACTATATCACTACTCAAGTCACAATTCTCTTAGTTATTGACATAACATTCTCCATGATTTTATTTTTATCTAAACCTCAATTATTAATATAATTGTCTTACATTATTAATACTGTTAACTATGTCTACATACTGACAACATGCAATTATATTTATATATACAACAAAATAGCGGTTTACGGTGTGAACGGGAAGGCTAATTTGCATATTAATATTAAAAAATCGAATTTAATAAATATGTGCTCAGTGTTATTGATTTCTAACTGTTTGGTTTTATTTTAATGAATATAAGCAAAAATCTCTTCAATGAATCTTAAATGAAATCCATTAATAAGATAAAATAACTGTCATTTTATTCTTTACTTCCTCTTATAACTAAATACTTAAATTAGAAAAAATAACAATGAAAGACGAGAGTGATGGAAGAGTAAGTTTCAGTTGTTCCATTTTTTATTATACTCCCTCTGTTTCAAATCTTTTATTATACTCCCTCTGTTTCAAATCTTTATATCTGTATTCTTATTTAGTTCCGTTAGACTTTCTAATTTAATATAATATTTTATTACATTAAAACTTACATACTTGCACCCGGAGGGTGCATATATTTGCTAGTGATATATAAAGAAAATTACAACGTTAAAATACAGACTACATTTAAATACTTTTCACGTACATTTTACGAATGTTCGTTTTAATCCTTTTCGGTACTCAATACTTTTGGACCTTACCGCACTGCCACGGATACAGACAGCGTATTCCACTCCACATCAACTAGGCATAGATAGGTATACACATTTTTTTTAATCCTTTCGGGTCGCCAATCCTTTTCGAGTCTCCAATACTTTGGGGTCTTACCTCTCTCCCGTGGATAAAGTCAGAGTATCTGATGGAGACATTATAGAGCCAATGGATGAAAGCGTGTCGGATTCCGATGTGCCGTACGAGGGATCCAGCAGTGATGAAATGAGACCGCGATCACCAATACGAAGAACACCCCCGAGGATATTTAGGAGAAGCAATAGGTCAACGAGGGGAATAAAACCTCTTCGTTTCAGGTAGGTGTAGTGAGATAGCCAATGGCGTGTTATCTCATTTGTATATGTCTACTACAGCGGTAGATATATAAAGGTAGTTCTACGACATAAGGAACTAATCTACGATAAGCGAACTACTACTACTACTACTACTACTACTACTACAAGAACGTACGAAACTACACATCACAACACATGGTTATAGATACGTATACAAGTTTGTTTTTATCCTTTTGGGTGTTAAGTCTCTGTTGTGGGTACAATCAGCGTAGTCTACAACCCCACCAAGTTGGCACAAGGGGTATACTCGTCCGTTTTTGTCCTTTGTGGTCCATAATCCTTTTGGGTTTTACCTCTCTCTCGTAGATAGAGTTAGAGTATCCTACTCCCCGCCAATAGGACAATGATAGGTATACACAGTTTGTTTTTATCCTTGTGGTTCCCCAAACTGTTTGTGTCTTACACCTCTACGGCGGTCACTGTCAGTGTATTCTACACCCCACTAACTGGGTATCGTTTGGTATCCACGTTTGTTTTAATCATTTTGGGTCCCCCAAACCTTTTTGACTTAAACCACTGCGACGGATACAGTGGATTCTACGCCCAGTAACTGGCATAAATAGGTATACACGTTTGTTTTAATCGTTTTGGGTCCCCCATTCCTTTTATGTTTTACTCCCCTGCAGCGGACACATTCAATACATTCGGTGCCCTGCTAATTGGGCGTAGATGTGGGTATTTGCCTCATACCCCACTTGTATGGGCTGGGCACAAGGTCTCGTTTTAAAGTGGGTCCACCGAAGCTCATGGGTGGGAAAGAACAAAAATTGCGTCGATCCCTTCGGCATTCCTCCTCAAGGGGGCGCCTCAGGCGCTGGACAATAAACCCAGCCCTGCCCCTTTAAATCAAGGGGGCGGGCATTGTCTGGGGGTATAGCCCCCTGGGATCGACGCTATTATTTACAAAAACCTAATCCAGCGGCCGAAGCTCACTGGACCTCCCAGCTAGGCCGAGAGTTAGTAGGTCTGGGTATAGATGGGTATACACATTCTGTTTAATCCCCAATAATTTTGGGTCTTAACTCACTACGGCGAATACTGTCAGTGTGTTCTATGCCTCGCCAACGACATAGATGGGTATGCATGTCCGTTTTAAGCGTTTATACAGCGTATGGGGGGTAATGGCCATCGTCGTAGGAAATGAACTCCGCTACACCGAGTTCAAATCCCGGATTATTCTGTTTGCATTTAACATAGCACTAATGCTCTTATGTAAGGTACGAATCCAACTATTCCCCATCCATATGTGGGTAAATATTAAGGCAGACTGGGCTCTTTAACCTTTGTTCGCAATCAGTTTAAGAAAGGGAGAAATCTGAATTCAAACCCCCTTAAGAAACCGACCTTGTGTCACATCCTAGTCATGCGGAGGGGGGGGGGGTAAATATAAATATAATAAGCGTATTCTATGTTCCATTAACTGAGCAATAAATACTTATTATTCATCATTTTTTTCCAGTCAGGTGAATTTATTGCCAACTAAAATGTTTTCGGAAAATAAGTTCTAAATTGTGCATGTTCCATTCAATGGGGCAGCCATTTTGAGTAGAAAAAACAACAACTGATAAGTGTGCAGATAAAATAAAGTGCATTCATGCAGAATAACATGTAGAATGCATACAGTTTTAAAAGATTTAGCTGCAAATACAAATCAGTTTATATTTATTCATACATTTATAAATGTGGACGAATCTATCTATACACTGGATATGGTCAATATTTCAGTACGACTGCACATTCTCTCTTTTTAAAACTTTTATTTAAAAAAGTAAAATTGTAAATTGTCACTTTCTAAAATTTTATTTTGCGTTATAAAAGTAAGTAATATCTTCGAGGTAGCCTATAGTCGGTATTAGCTAGACAGCAAGGGAGTCTATCCCCTTTTCTCTAGCTAGACCAAGGAGATTATTTTGGCGTCTGGGGTGGAGCGCCACACCTACCATCAGCTCCTTACTTTACCGCACGGAGTTGGTGAGGGAAGGTATAGAACCAGGAACCTTGTGGGTCCTAGCCGGATGCACTAGCGACTGAGCTAAATCGGCCCCAGTGAATTTATTAATTATAACAATGAAATAAATCACGTTAAAAAGTTCAGATCTTCAAGAAATAAAAAAAATGCTAGAATATTCAATTTGAAAGAGAACAAATTATAATTAATAAAATTCTTCCCTTTTAATGACTATAAAACATATAATTTTTACACGTGACTATTTAAGATTCCTTTCTCAACAAAAAACGAGACAAACAAAGAAGGAAACAGAAAATGACATGGTGTGCAGTATATAGGTATATGAGGATTTTTCATATAGTAAAATTGTCTAATCGACAAAATATTAACATTTAGTCTTCGGCAACTTTTCAGCTTAGTTTCCTTATAGATTAAGAAACTTACTATACAGTGACGTGTTTCCGTTTTCAGAACAAACTGTAATATATTAATTAATTCTAAGTCCCCCGAGCATTTTTCTGACTTAGTTGTAAAATCAACATGTAATATTCAACGTCACATAAGCCAGTGTGATAAGACTTATAAATCATCAATGAAGGACTAATCTTCATCAACCAATGTTATCAACGGTGTATACTAACGAACAAAATTACTAGTCTGATAACAATAAGATATTCGCTACAGTTTTATAATATGTTTACATAGCGTAACGGTGTATTTTGTCTTTCCTACTATATAAATTCTTAGTATTTTTATTCTACATTCTATTTAACTGTGGAGCTGTCCGAAGGATTGAAGCCTGGTTCTCAGACCTTCTGTTAGAAAAGCGTTGTAATCATTTCATGAATTACCTACTAGAACACAATAAAAGGGAAAATGGTTTCAGACTTATTATTGTTCATAGCATTTATTTTCATTGTATATAATGTATTGATAACTACTGTAAATATCATAAGCATATAATTGTTATGGATTGATATGGCGCGTATCCAGTGCCGGATTTATATATATATCCATAATTTTTCTTTATAAAAGGATCTGCGCTCGGTGGTTGTACAAACAAACATACAGACACACAGACATAATCTTCATTTTTGTATATAGATAAACAACCATTGTATTAGTTTAACATAATCAAAAAGAGTAATTATTTTTCCATTAAGATTTACAAAGTTAAAATCTATTATTGATATCAATTTCCTATCTGTTGAAGTGAGTTAGCGTACTGTTGGTTTGAGCAACAAGCTAAGCACAACTGGACCAGTGCCAATACAATTGGTACTTATGGGAATCCAGAATAGTCCACTTATACATTTGAGTGATTCCATTCCTAGAGTCCTGATTGGCTGCTTGGTTACTATGATGTTAGGAGGCTTCATAAATATCCTGGCATTTTCCAGTAGTATTTGCAGCAAAACAGATTCGTATTAAGTTACGACTGCTTGCTGTCTTGTTTTACCAATTCGATGGTAATTGGAACTAGTATGATTATTCTACACTATCTTTTAAAATCCATATAGGAATGTTTTCATATCATATGATTTGAACATAGCAATCATTCCTTGATCTAAATTTTAAATGAAGGATTTTGGAAGAATATTTCATTAAATTACAAAATTTAAAAAAGGACGTGGAGTAATTTTTGTGACTCACTATTACGTGTATCTTCGATCTTTTGACACTCGTTGCAATCAGTAGAATTCGGTTCCCACGAGACAAAAAGTTTTCATAGGGTTTATCTAATATGGGGATACTCTGCATGTGCCAAAAACCCTCGGAGCGATGGCAAAAACTGCTTATTTCCTACCAGCATGCACCTTCAGGGGCGCCCCAGGCACGGGATAAAAAACCCCAGCCCTGACCCCTTGTTAGGAGAGGGTACAGGTGTTGATTGAATTGAAAGACCCTGGAACTTAGCTTATTATATCAATTCACTCCGGTACGGAAACCATTGAACAGCTGTACGTAGAATCAGTTGGGAAATTTGTATCGTTTTACAATGTTCTTTTATATATTATATATATATATATATATATATATATATATATATATATATAAGAGAGTTTCATAATTTGCTTGAAGCATTGTGTATGTATTGGTTAGGAGGTTGATTTAGAAGGCCATCACAATGCAGTTTGGAATAAATAAAAAATAATAATACGGTAACAATGGTGGTGTGTGTTGACCTGTATTTTTTTAAATTATTTCTTATATTAAGAAATAATTAAAAAAAATACAGGTCAACACACACCACCATTGTTACCGTATTATTATTTTTTATTTATTCCAAACTGCATTGTGATGGCCTTCTAAATCAACCTCCTAGCCTATATATATATATATATATATATATAATATATATATATATATATATATATTATATATATTCATCAATAGCATCATTTTATTTTTTCCCTCTGTGTCTACTTTTAAATTGACCTGGGATCTTTAAATTTATAAGGCGTTTCAATATTTCTCCTCGTTTTAGGTATTACTCAATATCGTTAAAGTCAAAAATATCTCAGCTCTGATTTTCCATTCTTCCACCATGGAAGTGTTAACGTTGTTGTCATAGATGTATACCGAATACGGAGTAACATATAAATATAAATATATATATATATATATAATATATATATTATATATTATATATATATAAGTTAAAAGAAAGGAAATGAATCCGACGGTATGAGTATATATAAAAAGATATGAAAACACCACAAAATGCTGTTAAAGTGAAAACATTTTATAACATAGCTGATACTGAACAATATTTCGATTTTATGAAAACCATCATCAGAGTTTGTTTATACTCGTGTTGTTAAGAGCGGAGACAAAAGTCATATGCGTTCAAAACAAAAAAAATGCGAGAAAAATGTGGCGGAAGTGCTCACATTCGAAACTATTGTATAACTTTTTCTTTTTTGCAACAGCAAAGTTTTTGTTTTGAACTCATATGACTTTTGCCTCCGCTCTTAACAACACGGAGTATAAACAAGCTCTGATGATGATTTTCATAAAATCGAAATATTGTTCAATATCAGCTATGTTATAAAATGTTTTCACTTTAACAGCATTTTGTGGTGTTTTCATGTCTTTATATATATATATATATATATATATATATATATATATATATATGAAAGTAAGTAAACAAACAACGTGTTTACTTTTGATATGGCCTTTAGTCGACAATTTTTGGAGGATATGTGCTTAATAGAAGTCATACCTAATTTTGAAAATTAATTAGTTAATAATTAATGAATCTAGGCGGGCATATATATGTTCAAATGTAAGGCTAAACAAATCGAGAAAATGTCAATCCCTGTATGTACATTTCAACCTATTAGGTCTCATCAACATGGTTATAGACATGGGAGACTGCTCCGTGTGGTACTCGAAACCTTGACTGCCAAACTGACATGCGGGGATTCTAACCATTACACTAGCTGGACTCCAAGATGTTTTGTTTGTTTTGAACTTAGTTATATTCCAGTTTTTTGGTGGCTTGCTACACGACAGTATGAGAGTGAGTAAACAAACAAGTTGAACATATATGCCCGCCTAAATTCATTAATTATTAACTAATTAATTTTCAAAATTAGGTATGACTTCAATTAAGCACATATCCTCCAAAAATATATATATATGTTAATGATATCATTAGTATTTGTATTTCAGAGACGATATATTGTCATATTGATTCCCTTAGGTAGAATTGATTTTTTGTCAAAACGTTTCGGTCTTTGTGGCATTTAATGTTCTGAGTATCGAGTCTCCGTGCTTAGTAACAAACATGCTAGACTGCCGCAACGTAGTCGTGCTAGTACGTTCAATAGAGAGGTAATAACCACCTAATCCCCAGCTATGGCTTAAATAGTACAACTAATGTTATTCTATAAGGATCGGTTTCACATTAAATAATCCAACTAGGTGACCAAATTAAACCGAACGATTTAAACTTCCTCGTCGACCAAAGTGTCGAAGTCAAACATAGTTGTCTCCCCTTGGGCCACTTCAGTAGAATTACGAAAGTATATTCAGCTTAGGTTTGGTTTGGTTTTGTTTTGTTTTACGGCATATCAACCTCAGTGTGTCTTTTAATGCCGATAAAGTTTTGAAATAAATCAATTCTTAATGGATACAATTCTTTTATAAATACATTTTTCTATTTAACCCATAGATGGGACCCTAACAGGTACTACTACTCTGGGTCAGAGTGGACCAGGGAGCAATGGTGATGAAGCGGTGCTCCACATTCCCAAAACCTCCAAAACTGGAACCTCACCATCAGATAGAGTTTAACGTCATTCCCATGGCATTTAGACTATCAGCCACCGCCTTCTAACACCCATATGATAAAAAGGGTTGGGGCTCCATAAGGGCAATAGGGTTGTGGCAGTCATATAGGTGCTAGGGCTTGACGTGACCAGCCGATTGACCGTCCGTCTAGCCCAAGATAGGGCCAAAGTGGAGTATTGCATGTATGAACTGCTCATCCACCTGGGTTCTATCCTTAAGCAACACGGGTCGCCATCCCGGCCAACAGTGGCCCCATTGGGGGAGTATTACCCCTCTGCAGAGGTGCAGTCAGTTCTCTCCCACCGACAGGGCGGATCTTCAGCTTAATTGGATCACAGTTAAGTTATATTGAATAAAGCTTGGGTTCAGCAATTACCATGCTTGTATTTTATTACTAAAGACAATCAGAATGTCCGTATTTGTCTAATAACCAGATTAGGTTTAAAATATTATTTATAATTGTTCTTTTCCGTGTTATGGGATATGTATATTCTAATTATTAGGGAATTTCATGGGGGATCACTGATTTCCTTGGAGACAACAACGAACGTGTTAGTTGAGTGACTAATCATTATGGTGTTATCGTCGGAAACGACTCATGGAAGCTGGAATATTACAGAGTTGATTACACGGGATGTTTATTTCTCAGGAGAAAAGCAAAGAAATAACCATGAGTGGATTAGTCTGGTCGAGAAAACCAATAAGGAACGGTATATACTATATACTATATTATATATATATATATATAACGGAAGATATATATATATATAATATATATATATATATTATTATATATATATATATATATATATATATATATATATTATATATATATATATATATATATATATATATATATATATATATATATATAACGGAAGGTATATATATATATATATATATATATATATATATATATATATATATATATTATATATATATATATATATATATATATATATAACGGAATGTATATATATATATATATATATATATATATATATATATATATATATATATATATAATATATATATATATATATATATATATATATATATATATATATATATATAATATATATATTAATAGTATATATATATAATATATATATATATATATATATATATATATATATATATATATATATATATATATATATATAACGGAAGGTATTATATATATATATATATATATATATATATATATTATATATAACGGAATATATATATATATACACATATATATATATATATATATATATATATAATACGGAAGGTTATATATACATACGTGCATATATATATATATATATAATATATATACATACACACACAATAACGAATGTATATATATATATATATATGTATATATATATATATATATATTTATTTGTAAGATATATATATATATATGTATATATATATGTAAGAGGAGAGAGACACACACACACACATGCACACGCACACACGCGCGCATGCACACACACACAAATACACACGCACACACACACACACACACACAACACAAATATATATATATATATATAATAATATTATATATTACTGTTATTTATTCTTCTTTAGTATTTGTTATTTTCTTGGTTGTTGGAAAAGTGGGAGTTCTAATCAATTGTCATTAAGGTAGAATTTGTTTTTCGTTTTGTATCGTCAACTTTTAGTGATTGTCTATCATCTTCAAACTGATGTTCCGTCTCTTGGGTCTGCGATAACAGAGTATTTTCTTTCACAGAACACATTCTCTTCTCATTACCGTTTATTCCAATTTCTAATCCAACAACTTTAATAATTACCAGTTACCTTAATCGGATCTGCTTTTGTGATATATTTTAACGATTAATCGTTCTTATAAATATAAAAAAAAACATTATTATTATTATTTTATTTTCTCCTTTTGTTTTCACATCAGCATTAGCTGATGGTCTTTCACTGGAGTCTGAGTGACAGCAAGTCTCCTCAGGTCTGCAGGACTCTTCTGAGTATTCTGGCAGATTTGCAGCAGTGTCCTGAATGGTTTCAATCCTTCCTCTGATTTCCAAACTTTCCAAGCCTTTTCTAATCCTTTTGGGACTGTTCCAAGTGCACCAACTAAATTGGTATCACTTTCACTTTCATATTCCACAACTTGTTCAGTTCTCTGGCAAGGTCCAGATATTTGTCTATTTTTTCATTTTCCTTTAACTTCACCCTGTGATCTGCTGCACTGCAAAATCCACCAGTTGACAAGTTCTTTCTTTTTGTTTATCAACACTAGGTCTGGCCTTCTTTATTATATATTATTATTATTATTATTATTATTATTATTTACTCCTTTTGAGTTTTCACATCAGCTTAGCTGATGGTCTTTCACTGGAGTCTGAGTGACAGCAAGTGTCCTCAGGTCTCCAGGACTCTTCTGGGTATTTTGGCAGATAGCAGCAGTTGCAGTATTTATTTCAAACTTTCTCATTTTTTTCAGGTCACTTAATTTTGACCCCCTTGTGTTGGGGGCGTAACATTTTGTTTGAGTTGGTCTTATAATTTTCTAATTACAGTATAAGTAAAGAGATAAAAGACCGAAGTTATGAATGAACCGAACAAGAACATTTTACGGTGGCTTTTCTATGAGAAAAGTAAGTACCGAAAATCGAAAAATAAAATGTAAAAAAAGAATAGATAATTAAGTTTACAGAGATTTTACTCATTTCGATAATTATTTAATTGGCTATTTTCTTATAAAATAAAAAATTATACATCGATATTTTTCTGCTTAAAAGGGTACATTTTCAATAGAGTTTTCTTCAAAACTTATTACTTTTGGCGCCTAAAATAAGGTTTGCATTAAGTAGATATTTATTTTTAGAATCTAAAAATATAACATTTTAAACTTAACATCAGGATTTTCATATTTTAAATGAAATTTATATATACATTTTTCATAGCAAAATAATAAATTAAAGTTTTGAAATAAAATAACTGATGCATTATAAAATTCATTAATTGATAAATCAATACTGAAAATCTTATTAAAATCGGATAATTACCTGATTGTTGGTAATTTTTTTTTTATCGCGAATGTCACATTCAAATTGTAAACAGCGCTTTAAAACCTTGAAAAAGAGCGTTAATGGCGGATTCGCGTTGAAATTGACCAAAACAAATCGTTTTAAATCTATTTAAAAATAAACTGCATATGTACTGATATTTTTCTTTTCTTAATGATGGTCATTATGTTACTACTTATCATTTTAGACAAAGGTTTGACCTTAAATAATAGATTTAATTAATTTTAATTTGTTTTTAAAAACCTAATTAAAATTGGGTATGCCTAGTCTATAAGTATTTTAGATTTTTTTTTTGTCTACCAGAATCTTACGTGTTTAAACACACCTTTTATGTTCCTCTTTTATGTACGTCTACAAGTATCATACGCATGTGTCTTAGTATTTTATACGTTCAGATGCATCTATGAATTTCTTACGCGTTTAGATACCTAAGTCTTTTGGCTCGTTCGATACGTGAACAAGTTATGTAGGCTTTCTGATAGGTCTGCAGATCTTTGGTGGGTTTACATACCTCCATAATCTCACATTTTAGATATGTCTACAAGTCTTTTTCGTGTTTAAATACGTCTATAAGTATATTTCATGTTTAGGTACGTATACATGTGGATTTAGATTAGTCTTACACATTCTGATATGTCTATAAGACTTCGACGCGTTTAGATAACGTCAAACATGTAACTTACACGTTTATATATATCTAACATATTATATAAGACTACAAATCGTTTTCGCGTTTAGATACGTTCACAAGTCTGTTACAGTTTACATAAGCCTATATGTATTTTTCGTGTTTGAATACGTCTACAAGTCTTTTTGGTGTTTGAATACATCTACAAGTTTTTTTCACGTTTAGGTACGTATACATGTATAATACGAATTTAGATTAGTCTATTACACATTCTGATACGTCTACAAGACTTGGACGCGTTTAGATACGTCAACATGTAACTTACACGTTCATATATATCTACACGTATCTAACATGTTTATATGAGACCAAAAGTTGTTTTCGCGTTTAGATACGTTCAGAAGTCTATTAGAAGTTTAGATAAGCCTATATGTATTTTCGTGTTTGAATACGTCTACAAGTCTTTTACGCATTTAGATACGTGTGCAGGTATTTTTACGCGTTTAGATACCTAATATCAGTCTCTTACGCACTCACATACGTCAAGAAGTCTTTTTACACGTACTTATATAATAATAAGTCTCCAAAACGAAATGTCAGATGTCAAACAAAATGTCACAAATATTCAAGCAATAAAACTTTCAAACAAATCATTTTGACAATGCCATCTATCACTTTGAATATTCATTTATCTCGTTATATTCATAAACAATGACAGTGCGCATATGTACTATTGTTCAAAGGTTGTTGTCAAATATACACTTCACTTCAATGTCATTAACTTTTAAAACTGCTGGATGAAATATGTACTTAAAAAAAACTATATATATATAATATATATATATATATATATATATATATATAATATATATATATATATATATATATATAACAAAGGCGGAATTTGAAGAAAATGAAAAGAACAAAATAAGGAAAACGTGAATTCTTTTACCATTGTGATCGGGTAAGGTCTTCGAACCAGACTGATAAGACAAAGAATACAATGATTTTTATCAGTATATAACTTGAAACGGCATCGAAACTAAAGATGCCTCCATTTTAACTTGGATTTAAGCCCTTTTTAAAATCAAAAGTTAAAAAACACTTATACTTGACAAGATTTGTAAACTAAATCCTCAATATCCCTAACGGGCATGGATCAGGTTCACTTATATGTTTATAGTTTGCGAATAATCTACGCATCGTTTCTTCTATCAATCCATCTGCGCCTTACCCCCCCTCTCTCTCTCTCTCTCTCGTTTTTTCTCTCTCTCTCTCTTTCTCACTCTCTCTCTCTCCTTTATTAATACATTAGAGAAAAATGCATTAATTTTTACTCAGAAGTGTCCTTGCAATAAAATAAGAATTATTTAAGAATTAATAAGAATTTAATAAGGATTAAACTATAAATATTTTCGTATTAGAATTTCACTTTTGTTTAGATTTAAAATAATATCGCTGCCCCTACATATTTTAGCTTACAGTCTTTGAATTTCTCAGCTTTTTTTATTGTTAATTTTTATAGGCAAAAAGAGAATACATTAAACGAATACTTTTGCTATTATTGTAATTAAACAGACAAGAGGGAACTAAACCATAGAAAAAAAGTTTTTTTCATGCCACTCAATAGTTTAAAGTTTACATTTTCTAAATAACTATTTCACCACGATGGGACGTCTTTAATATTTTAAATGTAAACCCTTAAAATAACCTATTTCTAAACTTACAATACGGGAATTCTTAGCTTCTTTTATCGTTGAAACTTGCATGAACGAATAATTATTATTTGAATTAATCCACCTACAAATAAGGACCCTTAGCCTCTCATAATTGTTATTTTTCTTAGGGGTAACAAATTAAATAAATTAAGCGAATATATTTTGGTCACATTGGAAGTTTTTGTCATATGTACAAAAACAATTTTAGAAAGATAAAATGTTTAGATCTCTCCCGAGTTTAGGGTTACATTTTTTTAAAATGATATTTTAAATGTAAACAAACAAAATCCTAAAATAACCAACATAGTATGATAATATGAATTATCAGCGATCTTTGTTTTTAATTTGATAAGAATTTTGTATAGATTATTTTCCTCTTATCCACACTTTTTCTCCTGTCGTCCCCTTTTCTCTAACTTTCTGGTGTTTCCTAAAATCATTTTTAATACGGCCATAGATGAGGTACTTCTGCTAATATATATATATATATATATAATATATATATATATATATATATAAATTACAACCGAAACACGTCATCATTTTCTCTTATTTACTATATCTGCAGCTAGAAAAGAACATACTGTTACGCTTTGTCTCCGAAACAAATATTCCCTTTTCCTAGCTTTTTAACTTACTGGATACTTCCAATATCAGCTGTGTTTCCTAGTATTTTCACTGTAAATCATCTACGATATCATCTAATCTACTGCTGCTGATGTTCATTTAAACCAAATGGTATCCAATGACTGCAAACACTGTGGACCGCCAGGGGAGCTAAGTTGACAAATAGCCCTCATTTAATTACTTTAAATGAGAGTGTCTTGGTAAGCCTATGAACCTTTCAGCCGACTCTCGTATAAAATTTCTTGTTCTCTATTTCTTAATATTGTTAGTTTTTTCTTTAGGATTCTCTTAAAAGTAGCCAAATGTACGCAGTTATTTTTGCAGGTCGGGTGTTTATTTCCTTTTTCTGTCAACTGTACTGTCGGATTCCACCTGCTTTTCTTTTCTGGTAATCGCTCTTGTGGCCGAGTCACTTCTATCGCTGTCCACGGCCTGCTTGAACCGTATCTCTTATTTGACCCCAATATATTCTTATTGTATTATTACTACTGTTTTTCAGTCATATGGAGGTCCGATCTCCCTGACAAGCTGAAACGACAGTTCTTCCAGGCTGTGGTTGTGTCGGTGCTGCTATATTGCTGCACCACCTGGACCCTAACGAAGCGTCTTGAGAATAAGCTAGATGGGCGCAGCACAAGAATGCTGCGTGTGTCTTGAATAAGTCGTGGAAACAGCACCCCACAAGGAAACAGCTGTACGGTCACCTATCCCCCATCTCACAAACTATCCGAGTGAGACGGATAAGGCATGCAGGACACTGCTGGAGAAGCAAGATGAACTCATAAGCGACGTTCTCCTGTGGAAGCCAACACATGGACATGCAAGTGTGGGGCGCCCAGAAAGGACCTACATTGACCAGTTATGTGAAGATGCTGGCTGCTCCCCAGAGGAGCTCCCAGGTGTAATGAATGATAGGAAGGTTGGCGAAAGATTGTCATGATACCTGGCTGTATGCGCGACATGATGATGATGATGATGATCTCAAATCGAAGCTGGTTATATTTCAATTGGGAAGGGATGTATAAAATCCAAATATTACCCTTTAGCTCTGGGTAATTATGGGATAGATTGAGCCTCTTACATTGACGGTAACTGGACTTGGAAAAAACAACTCTAATTTTAGATCAGTTGCAGATCTGGAGAGGAATGGTTTAGGATGATCTCCAACCGGCTATTCCTTTCCAATACAGTTAAACTCCATTTAAAAATTGACTTGTTGTAACAATTTGCGTAGGGTCCGCTTAGTACATAACACTATCCCTGTAATATACTCCAACTACTACAGATGATTCTCTTCTGAACTAAGTCCGGTCCTTCGCTTTTCTTTGACCTTTCTTAGCCCTTTTCTCTTCACAGCTCTGAACTAAGTCTTTCCCTTTTATTGTATTTATTTTCTAATATTTTAAGATAATTGTTATCTTTACATCATTAATTCATACATAATTATATATTTATTCCATTGAACATTAATTTTTTACCTCCATTGTAAACTCTTTATTGTAATCATAACAATAATACAACAGAAATCTTGCACGATTTCATATATATTTACTTAAATGAAAGTCAATTGTAAAACGAAACAATCCTTTTATAAACAATAACATCTCCAAAACAAAATATTGTGACATTCTCAACTGAACATTGAATAATTTATTTATGAAATATATCAATGACACTGGCATTGTAAACTGTTTTAAGGTGTGTGTGTGTCAGTGTGTGTTTTATTGTCTGTGTGTGTTTATGTGTATGCGTATAAGAAATATACACATTAGTATCTGTAAATGTGAATTAAATGTACACGTCCTTTTAAGTGATATCTGTTTATCTGGTCTTTTATACATTCACACCTTCTCCCTTTATCTCTATCCCACTCTCCCTCTCTCTTACTCTCTCTCTCCCTATCTCTCTATCTCACTCATTTATTCACTCAGTAATTATGTATCCCTCTGTTAACTAACTATTTATTTATCTACATATGTAATGAGTTCCTCTCTCCTGTGGATGTTGGAAAACAAGTTCGTAAATCTAACTGATTTTCTGTATGGATATCTGCCCATCTTGGTGCAAATGTTAGCAAGCAACCCAGAGACCCATTACTCAGGAATAGCGAGTTCGATCCTAGCTGGATGCCCATACTTGCGAACTGTGTCACATCCTAGTGTTAGTATAAAGATTGGGTAAATACCTACATATCTAAAACACGAAATTGTATTCATGTCCCTCTAAAAAAAACAGTCCCCACCAAGATCACCAAAGTTAAGCAAGATTGAACCTGTTCTGTACTTAAATGGGTGACCACGTAAGAACAGTAAGTGCCATATGCTAAATCATATGTAGTGATTTCTCCAAGTAAGTATAATTTACCACGCATCCCACTTATGCGGGTCAGCCACAAGGACCTATTAATGCTCACAAACCGAAGCTCATGGAATGGCATGCACAAATATTGGGTGGATCCCCTTGGCATTCCCCTTAAGGTGGCGTCTCAAGCACTGGGCAATAAACTCGGCCCTGCCCTTTCAAATCAAGGGAGACGGTCCTCTGGTATCACGCCCCTATCTAATGCGTTAACGGCCCAGAGGTCAAATCCACTTGACTCACGGTTCTGAAGAACGGATGCGAATTCTACAACTAACTCAATCGTGTACGGGACCTGAAATAAGATTGGCAGAGGAACGTATCCATGATTACTGACATTGTTGCAACATATCTCTGAATTTAACAAATAAATTGATGGTATAATTAATTAACTCATTTATTATTTTTTGGCATTGGCATTGGCCAAGAAAAGATTTGATGCATTCCTGTTTGATTTTACAGTTTATTTTCTTAACTGTATTAATAGGTGAGATTCGGCTTGTGGATGGGCCCACATAAAATGTCCTTGTGTCACGCCCTCATAAGTGGGGTGAGAGGCACATACCTTAATAGGTGAGTTGCTTTTCATATATATTTCATTTTGGAGATCTTGTTCTCTCTTGTATCTGTTTGCTTCTTAAGTAATCGAGTGTAATACTTTTTCGTGTTTTTCTCTAAGCTTAATGCTCAGTCTGTTATTTTGGATGTGAACTTGGGGTCCTATTGTATTTGTTTTATATGATAGTTCTAGCTGAATATTTTTGTCTCCAGCTTTTCTCTGCGAAAAGAATACGTCCATATTCGCTTGGGGGTGATGCATTTCCAGTTTTCGTGTCTACTGACTGGCTATCTGAAAATTTCCAGTTGATGTCATTGACACTATATTGAGCGACTCGAACCGTGAGTGAAATCATTGCCTCATTCTATTTTGTGATTTTACTTATGTTATCAAAATAGTAGTATGCTTCTCTAATGCAGGGAAGAACTTATAAGCCCACCTACACATGGACACACCAGTTTAGTCCGACCAGCAAAAACTTACATCAATCAGCTCCGAGCGGATTCTGGGCCTGCCAAGGACGATGACAGCAAAGGACAGCTGCGAGAGAGTGAGAGAGTGTCATGGGAATCCGTGCTGTCAGCACAACCAGCTGCTACTGCTGTTGATGATGATGATGATGTATTCTAATAACCATATGTTCGCCTGGATATTTACAGGCTCCTTCTTGGACGAGCTCCTTGACCACAATATTGAAATCTTGAAGTGATGGTTGATGAGGTTTTTAATTTATCACGTTTGGAATTTTCTTTTCTGAGAAACGTTAAATGCTATTTCTGTATTATAGGTTGGTTGGTTGCATTTTACGGGATGTCAACTCTTGTTGGGTTATTTTATACATTTTACTTTATTCGTTCTTGATGGCAACTCAATTATTGTTTAAACTCATGTTGTTTCTATTTAACAATAGGTGGGACCTTAATAGCTACTACCACTCCGGGTCAGAGTGTACCTGGGAGCCATGTTAATAAAGGGCTACTCCAAACTTCCCCAGAACATCAGAATTGGAATTCAACCATCTTTACCGTCATACCCAGGGCATTTAGACCCTCAGCCACCGCCTTTTAGCACATGATAAAAGGATTGGAGTTTGTCATAAAGGCAATAGGTTTGGGACAATCATATAGGTGCTAGGCCTTGACGTGGACATTGATTGATCGGAGGGGCCTCCCGACCACACGTCACAAGTTAGGGCCAAAATGGTGTGCTGTATGACATGGACTTCTTAGCCATTCAGTGTTTCAATCCTTAATCATCATACGAGACATCCCACGACCAACGAGACTGTTTGCATTTCATGTAGCGGTAATACCCTTGGTAAATGTATGTGTCGAAATATTTTCCTACATCGAGTGTAGATATGTCTCCTTGATTTTAAAAAACACATGAACTCCGTTTTATCGGAGTTTACATATAGGCCGATGTTTCGTGTTGCCTTTTTCTAGGCCTGTGTAATATGCATCGACTGTGCAGGTATATATATTTACCAACCCTTCCACACGAGCAGCATGCGACACAAGGTCAATTTCTTAAGCGGAGTTTAACAGGTTTGAATTCAGTTTTCCTTCTTCTAGACCGGTTGTCTAACCAGGATTAAAGAGCCCAGTCTACCCTACTATTTGTCCATAAGCTGGAGGGGAGAGTAGGATTCATACCTTTCCCAAGGGTAGTAGCAGTAAGTGAAATGCAATTACCACGTCCAGGATTTGAACTCGGGGCGACGGTCATTTCCCAATGACTTTAACCATTACACTTACGTGCTTCCTGTGCGGTATATTTGCATGAAGTGCCGCATCATCGGCATAGTCCGCTTCCGTGATAGTTTGTGCGGGCATCGCCTGCTTCTTGCCTTTATTATTTATATAAAATGTAATATTTTCTACAAGTGTAATTTTCAAAGGTTCATTTTCCAAGATATCTATTAATCACAGAAAGTTTTATTGCTTTATTATCAATGATGTTTACGTCATTTTAAAATTTTGAACGTATATCTAACTTTTCAACACTTGCGTACGTTTTGACATCTACTGCATGATTCGTCATACATTTCTATTAATTGGCAAAGAATTTCAGTTTTTTTCTGCCTTTTGTTTTCAGAAACCGAATAACTGTTCGAAACTTCACACTTCAATCGGTGCTCCATCAGGAACTAGCAGTCACGGGCATATGTACACAACACAACATTGTAGTCAATAGCCGTACAATAAGGTTTCCTGAGGCTCCAGCGCTTTCGAGACCCTTTATTTTTGGAATTATCTTTTGTATATTTTGTTTTTTCCTTTTCTTGTTTGTCCTTAGTTTACTTCTGTTATTTTGTTCCCTTATTCAGTTTATTCAGCCTCTCTATGCTTTTTAAATATATTCCTTCGATTGACTGGAATTGCTTCATCCATTGCAATACCTCAGTGATGGCAATGCTTCTTCCTGTTTATTGTCTTGCACGTATTAGTTATATCATTACTTTTTCATTGTTCTTAAGATTTGAATTACCAATTTCCACACCCTGGTACAGTTTAAGAGGGCGCACCAAGTGCGTTTCTGATCTGAGAGAATTGAGCTTGTCTAAGAAAAGTTAAATAGATACTACACTTTTGGCCTTAGTGCGATTAAGCTGGAATCGATACCTGAGTCTAGGAAATTCTATCTTGGAAGTTGACAGTTTGCTGCGATGGACAGTCGCCACAGATACTACACCTTCATTATAGGAAGTGGACAGACAAAAAAAGTAATAAACAATTTAGAAAAAAACAACAATAAATTGTTCAGTATATATATATGTTTTTTTCATAACATATATTTATGCTAAGACCGGTTTCCTAAAACGCCATAATTGATATTTTATGACTCTTTTCAGAATACGTTATTTATCAACCTTCAAATTCTTCAAATCTATCTATCTATCTATCCATTTTCTGATTAAAATCTCTCCATCTCTTTAGTTAATTTGTCTTGCCCAAAGGTCATTACTTCAAATAGAAGTTTTTAATTATAGTGTGGAACCGCGGGATTCGAAAATGTTATTGTATAGCAAAGTAATAATAGCTGCGAGGAAATTTACCTAACATCCACACAACACTTGCCATCGTCCATATCATTTTTCTTTCTCTTATTTTCTTAGCAGACGGTAGATGACATATAATCATTCGATGTGTGGGCGTATATAGAGTGTCAATAAAACATTAAAGCATATGAATAGTCATTCGAAAACTATATGTGTAATAATACGCTTGAATAGTTTCTTTAATAATATAGAATGGATATGTGAATACTACGAGGCATCGGCTACGAATATAGATTATGCATAATTACAGTATGTCGCATACACACGCTCATAAACACATTCTGTGTGTAGTGGCACGTTCTAGTCCATGTTTTCTTGTGTGAAAAAATAAGAAAGTTTTGTAAATGAATGCTCACATAATATATATGAAACATATATGCACACCCCCCCCCCTTAATATAACACAGATACACACTCACATCGTATTTACTTATATTCCATGAATGTATATACGCATTAAAAAAGTTACATATGATTCAAGTAATATGGGATATTTTGCATTATACAATTATACTATTATATACACATTCACATGTATTACGACATACATACGTCACATGTATAAAATTGTACTCATTACATACATACGTATCCGTGTATATGGTATTACATTATATACATAGATAAAATGATTACATTTACACATGTCTTTTTCAGTATCGTTAGGGCTGTGTATACTTATTGTAAAAATAAACCGGCAATCTCAGACGAAATTTACACCACACACACACACACATACACACACACCACAGAAAAACACACAACACACACACAACACACACCACATCACTACAGAAACACACACACACAAAACACACGCACACAAACACTTCACAACACACACGCACCACACATATAGAAAACACACACACCGCCACACAAACACTCACACACACACACACACTCTCTCTCCTCTCTCTCTCTTCTCTAACACACACACCACTCACATACAACATTTTTACATTGATTATTTATTATATTATCTTATAACATCAATTATTTGATATGACTTATTAATACAAAAACGAAGAAATATACATAAAACACACGAACCACACACACACCACACACACACACATACACACACCACATAAACACACACACCACACACACAACACAACATATTATATATAATTAAATGTATACGGAATATGTATTGCATATAGACAAAGAAGCATTCATATATAAACAGATACCACATACGGGCTACACACACATTTACCTCCTTACACTTCTCTAACGCGCACATTCATGTTCTCCATACTATTATATATATACTATATATATATAATATATTATATATATTGTGTGTGTGTGCTGTGTGTGTGTCGGTCGTGAGTGTGTGTTGTGGCTGCGTTAGCTGAAATGTATATTTCTTCGATTACGTTTTTCATTCAAAATTGAATTTGGAGCTGGGAAAAAAAGAATTAATTGCTGTATCGGGGTCAGAGAAACCTTAAATATTCTTAAATTACACATCCTGGAGGGTAACAGGTCATAAGTATATTTTTCTATAAAAATTACACTTTTTTTTACAATTCAAAACATATCAATTCCGGAGAACATTCTTAAATTGTGACCTCAATTGAAAACCGAACCAAACCTAACAGCGTTACTCAAGTTAGTATATTTATTATTGTAATGTAAATATCTCAGTGCCTTAACTTCTTATTCAATGTCAACAACGTAGCACTAATAATAGCACCACATAGATGAAGATGGAGGATTTGCTTGTTCATGGAGAATTTGTTGGATAATTCAGGTGTCTGATTGCTTTTTGTGTTTAATTGGCATTCTCAAAAGCCTGTGGATTATAAGGCATCTTTATATATATATTAGTATTAATATATATCATATATATTATACAATTTTCTGGTTTAACTTCACGTGTATGAACAATTTATTAAAACTATAACTTTAAAAAAAAATTATTTCTACTCAATTATGCTTCATACACGTGAAGTTTAACAGAAAATTGTATATATATATATATATATATATATATATATATAAAATGGCCTTAAATAATCACAGGGCTTCTGAGGATGCCATTAAACACTAATAAGCAATAGCCACCTGAATTATCCAAACAATTCTCCATTGAACCAACCAAATCCTCCATCTTCTATCTTATTTTTGGTGCTATTTATTAGTGCTCGTTTGTTTGACACTTGATTATGAAGTAGGCACTGAGATTACTTACATTACATTACTAAAATACCTACTTTGAGTAAACGCTGTTAGGTTTGGTTTCGTTTCATTGAGGGTCACAATTTAGAATGTTTTCTGCCAGGAATTGATATGTTTGAATTCTGGTAAAAAAAGTGTATTGTTTATAGAAAAATTATACTTCATGACCTGGTTGACCCTTCCAGGATGTGTAATTTTTAAGATCATTTAAGGTTTCTCTGACCGCGATACAGCAATTATCTTTTTTTCCCAGCTCTCAAATTACAATTTTGATGAAAACGTAATCGAAGAAATAACATTTCACGCTAAATCTGCACGCCACACACACACTTCACACACACACACAACACACACACACACACAATTATATAATATTAATATAAATATATACTAATACCTATATATATATGGGCTGGAGAAACATATTGTGCCGTTAGAGAGTGTAAGTGAGGAATGTGTGTGTTATGCGTATGTGTATCTGATTCTTATATATTGAATGCTTCATTTTTGTCTATATGCATAACATATTCGTCATACATTTATTATATAATATTATGTGTGTGTGTGTGTGATGTGTGTGTTTATGTGTGTGTTGTATGTGTGTGGTGTGTGTGTGTGTGTGTGTTTCGTGTTTGTTTATGTATATTTCTTCATTAATAGTCATATAATATAATTGATTTAAAGACTATATATAAATATCATGTAAAGAATGTGTGTATGTGAGTGTGTGTCGTTTGTTAGAGAGGAGAGAGAGAGATGAGAGAGTGTATGCAAGCTGTGTGTGTGGTGAGTGTTTTGTGTGCGTGTGTGTCATCGTGTTCCGTAATATGTGTGTGTGCTCGTGTGTGCTGTTGAGATGTTTTGTGATGCGTGTGTTTGTGTGTGTGATGTTCTGTAATGTGTGTGTACCTGCGTTGTGTGTGTGTGTGAGATAGATCTCTATGAATGTGTTTTCCGTTGTGCTTGTGTGTATGTGTGTGTGTGTGTGTTGATATAAATTCGTTCTGAGGTCTATTTGCTCCGGTTTATTACATAAGTGATACCCACAAGCGTACGGATTACCTGAAACATGTGTATGTAACATTTATCTACTGTAATAATGTATACATATAACACGGCATACGTATGTATGTAATAGTACAATTTATACATGTGCGTATGTATTGCGGTTATACATGTGAATGGTGTATATATAGTTATAATTGTATATTGCAAAAATATCCATATACTGAATTCATATGGTATTTTTTAATGCGTATATACATTCATGAAATATAAATAAATACGATATGTGAGTGTGGTATCTGTATGTTATAATGTTTGCATATATGTTTCATATATATTACTAGTGCAGCATTCATTTACAAAAACGTTTCTTATTTTCACACAAGACAAACACATGCGGACTAAAAACGTGCAATACACACAGATGTTTATGCAGCGTGTGTATGCGACATACTGTAATTTGCATAATCTAATATCGTCACGATTGCCTCGTTACGTATTCACATATTCATTCTATATTTTATTAAAGAAAATATCCAAGCAGTATTATTTACACATATAGTGTTTTCGAAATGACTGATTTCAGTATGCTTAATGTTTTATTGACCACTCTATATTACGGCCCACACATCGAATTTGATATTATGTTCATCTGACGTCTGCTAAGAAAAAATAGAGAAAAGAAAAAATGATACGATGGCAAGTGTGTTGTGATGTTTAGTAATTTCCTCGCAAGTATTATTATCTTTGCTATACAATAACATTTTCGAGCGTTCCACACTACTAATTTAAAACTTCTACTTGAAGTAATTGACCTTTGGGGCAAGGACAAATTTTAACTAAAGAGGATGGAGAGATTTAATCAGAAATGAGAATAGATAGATAGCATAGATTGAAGAATATTGAAGGTTGATAAATAATCGATTCTGAAAAGAGTTTCATAAAATATCAATTATGCGTTTTTAACGAAACCGGTCTTGCATAAATATATGTTATTGAAAAAAAATATATTATATACTGAACAATTATTTTGTTGTTTTTTTTCTTAATTGTTTATTTACTTTTTTTGTCTGTCCCACTTCTATAATTGAAATGGGTGTAGTATCTGTGCGCGGGACTGTCACGCCAAGCCAAAACTGTCACTTCCAGATAGAATCTACCTATGCTCAGGTATCGATTCCCAGCTTAAATGCCTAAGGCCAAAGTGTTAGTATCTATTAACTTTCTTAGACAAGCTCATTCTTTCAGATCAGAAACGCCTTGTGCGACCCTTTCTTTAAAATAACTGTACAGGGTGTGGAATTTGGTATTCAAATCTTAGAACAATTAAAGTAATGATATAAGACTCTACGTGCAAGACAAATAAACAGAAGAAGCATTGCCACACTGAGGATTGCATGATGAAGCAATTCAGTCAATTCGGGGAATATATTAAAAAGCAAGAGAGGCTGATAAACTGCAATAAGGAAACATAAATAACAGAACGTAAAACTAGGACAAACAAGAAAAGAAAAACATTAAAATATACAAAGATAATCCAAAAATAAAGGTTCTCGAAAGCGCGGAGCCTCAGGAAACCTTATGACGGCTATTGACTACAATGTTGTGTTGTGTACATATGCCCGTGATGCTAGTTCCTGATGTGGAGCACCCGATTGAAGTGTGAGTTCCGAACAGTTATTCAGGTTCTGAAAACAAAAGCAGGAAAAAAAACTGAAATTTGGCCAATTAATAGAAATGTATGAGAATCATGCATAGGATGTCCAAAAACGTACGCAACAGTGTTTGAAAAGTTAGATATTACGTTTTCAAATATTTAAAAATGACCCCGTAAACATCATTGATAATAAACAATAAAACTTTCTGTGATTAATAGATATCTTGGAAAATGAACCTTGAAACTTACACTTGTAGAAAATATTACATTTATTATAAATATCAAAAGGCAAGAAAGCAGGCGAGCCCCGCACAAACTTACCACGGGAAGCGGGACTATGCCGATTGATGCGGCACTTCATGCAAATATACCGGGCACAGGAAGCACCGTAGCTGTAATGGTTAAAGTCTTGGGGGAAATGACTCGTCGCCCCGAGTTAAATCCTGGACGTTTGGTTGAATTGCATTTCACTTACTGCTACTACCCTTGGGAGAAGGTATGAATTTCCTACTCTCCCTCCAGCTATGGACAAATAGTAGGGATAGACTGGGCTCTTTTTAATCCTGGTTAGAGCAACCGCGTCTAAAGAAGGAAACTGAATTCAAACCCTGTTTAAAACTCGCTTAAGAAATTGACCTTCGTGTTCGCATGCTGCTCGTGTGGAGGGTTGCGTAAATTATATACGACGTCGAATGCATATTACACCAGCCTAGAAAAGGCAACACTGAAACATCGGCCTATATGTTAAACTCGATTAAAACGGAGTTCATGTGTTTTTTAAAATCAAGAGGACATATCTACACTCGATGTAGGAAAAAAAATATTTCGACACAATACATTTACCAAGGTATTACCGCTACATGAAAATGCAAAAGTTCTCGTTGGTCGTTGGGCATTGTCTCGATATGATGATTTAAGATTTGAAACACTTGATGGCCTAAGAAGTCCATGTCATTACAGACACACATTTTGGCCCTAACTTGTGACGTGTCGTCGGGGAGCCCCTCCGATCAATCAATGTCCACGTCAAGGCCCTAGCACCTATATGATTGGTCCCAAACCTATTGCCTTTATGACAAACTCCAATCCTTTTTATTCATGTGCCTTAAAAGGCCGGTGGTCTGAGGGTTCTAAATTGCCCTGGGTATGACGGTAAAGATTTGGTTGAATTCCTAATTTCTGGATGTTCTGGGAAGTTTGCAGTAGCCCTTTATTAACATGGCTCCCAGGTACACTCTGACCCGGAGTGGTAGTAGCTCCCAATATAAGGTCCCAGCCTATTGGGTTTATTCATTGAAAACAACATTGAGTTTAAACAATAATTGAGTTGCCATCAAAGAACCGAATAAAGTAAAATGTATAAAATAACCCAACAAGAGTTGACATCCCGTAAATGCAACCAACCAAACCTATAATACAGAAATAGCATTTAACGTTTCCTAGAAAAAGAAAATTTCCAAACGTTGATAAATTAAAACCTCGAATCAACATCAAACTTCAAGATTTCAATATTGTGTGTCAAGGAGCTCGTCCAAGAAGGATGCCTGTAAATATCCAGCGAACATATGGTTATTAGATACATCATATCATTTCATCAACAGGCAGTAGCAGCGGTTGTGCTGACAGCAACGGCATTCCCATGACACTCTCTCACTTCTCTCGCAGCTGTCCTTTGCTGTCATCGTCCTTTGGGCAGGGCCCAGAATCGCTCGGAGCTGATTGATGTAAGTTTTTGCTGGTCGCGGACTAAAACTGGCTGTGTCCATGTGTAGGTGTGGCTTATAAAGTTCTTCCCTGGCATTAGAGAAGGCCTACTTACTTATTTCGATAACATAAGTAAAATCACAAAATTTAGAATTGACGGGCAATGATTCTCACTCACGGTTCGAGTCGCTCATATTAGTGTCAATGACATTCAACTGGAAATTTTCAATGAGCCAGTCAGTAGACACGGAAAACTGGAAATTGCAATCACCCCCAGCGAATATGGACGTATTCTTTGCAGAGAAAAGCTGGAGACAAAAATATTCAGCTCTAGAACTATTCATATAAAACAAATACTAGGACCCCAAAGTTCCACATCCAAAATAACAGACTGAGCAATTAGCTTAGAGAAAAACACGAAAAAGGTATTACACTCATTACTCTAAGAAGCAAACAAGATACAAGAGAGACAAGGATCTCCAAAATGAATATATATTGGAAAAGGCAACTTCACCTATTAAGGTATTGTGCCTTCTCACCCCACTTAATGAGGGCGTGAACACAAGGACATTTTACTGTGGACCATTCACAAGCGAATCTCACCTTATTAATACAGTTAAGGAAAATAAACTGTTTAAAATCAAACAGGAATGCATCAATCTTTTCTTGGCCAATTGCCAATGCCAAGAAATAAATAAATGATGTTAATTAATATATACCATCAATTTATTTGTTAAATCAGAGATATGTTTGCAACAATGTAGTAATTCATTGATACGTTTCCTCTGCCAATCTTTATTTCAGGTCCCGTACACGATTGAGTTAGTTGTAGGAATTTCGCATTCCGTCTCAGAACCGTGAGTTCAAGTGGATTTGACCTCTGGGCCTATACAGATATACGATAGGGGCGTGATACAGAGGGACCGTCTCCCTTGATTTGAAAAGGGGCAGGCCGAGTTTTATTGCCCAGTCTTGAGACGCCACCTTTAAGGGGAATGCAACAGGATCCACCCAATAATTTGTGCATGCCATTCCCTGAGCTTTCTTTTTTGAGCATTAATAGGTCCTTGTGGGCTGACCCGCCATAAGTGGATTGGTTGTAAATTCTTATACTTACTATGGAGAAAAATCACTACATATGATTTAACATATGGCACTTACTGTTCTTAACGTGGTCACCCCATTTAAGTACAGAACCAGGTTCAATCTTGCTTAACTTGGTGATCCTGGTGGGGACTGTTTTTTTTTTAGAGGGGGACATGAATACAATTCGTGTTTTAGATATGTAGGTATTACCCAATCTCTATACCTAACACTAGGATGTGACACAAGTTCGAAAGTATGGCGCATCCAGCTAGGATCGAAACTCGCTCATTCCTGAGTAATGGGTCTCTGGGTTGCTTGCTAACATTTGCACCAAGATTGGGCAGATATCCATTACAGAAAATCAGTTAGATTTACGAACCTTGTTTTCCAACATCCACAGGAGAGAGGAACTCATTACATATGCTAGATAAATAAATTAGTTAGTTAAAACATGAGGGATACATAATTTACGAAGTGAATAAAGAGGGATTAGAGAGATTAGGGAGAGAGGAGGTAAGAGAGAGAGAGTGGGATAGAGATAAAGGGAGAAGGTGTGAATGTATAAAGACCAGAATAAACAGATATTCAATTAAAAGGACGTGTACATTAATTCACATTTACAGATACTCAATGTGTATATTTCTTATCGCATTACACATAAACACACACAGGGACAAATATACAACACACCACTGACACACACCACACCTTAAAACATTAACAATGCCAGTGGTCATTGATATATTTCATTAAAATAAATTTATTTCAATGTTCAGTTGAGAATGTCACAATATTTTGTTTTTGGAGATGTTATCTGTTTAATTAAAAGGATTGTTTCGTTTTACCAATTTGATTTCATTTAAGTAGAATATATATGAAATCGTGCAAGATTTCTGTTGTATTTATTTTATGATTACCAATAAAGAGTATACATGGAGGGTTTAAAATAATTATTTATGTTCCCCAATGGAAATAAATATTTTAATTAATGTAATGAATTAATGATGTAAGATAACAATTATCTTAAAATATTAGAAAAATAAATACAATAAGGGGAAAGACTTAGTTTCCAGAGCTGTGAAGAGAAAAGGCTAAGAAAGCGTCAAAGAAAAGCGAAGGACCGGACTTTAGTTTCAGAAGAGAAATTCATCTGTTTAGTAGTTGGAGTATAATTACAGGAAAGTGTTATGCTACTAAGGGACCCTATCGCAAAAATGTTTACACCAAAGTCAATTTTTAAATACGAAGTAAATTAACTGATTGGAAAGGAATATGCCAGAGATAATAGAAGATCATCCCTAAACCATTCTTCCTCTCCAGATCATGCAACTGAATTCTAAAATTAGAGTTGTTTTTCTACCAAGTCCAGTTACCGTCCCAAATGTTAACAGAGACTCAATCTAATCCCCATAAATTACCCAGAGCTAAAGGGTAATATGTTGGATTTAACATCCCACTTACCCCAAT
>CM042140.1:137439679-137441045 GCA_023376005.1 Doryteuthis pealeii | reverse complement strand
TACCCTGGAACTTAGCTTATATATCAAATTCACTGGTATCGGAAACCATTGAACAGCTGTAAACGTAGAATCAGTTGGGAAATTTTGTATCGTTTTACAATGTTCTTGAATATATATATATATAGTATATATATAATATAATATGATAATATATATATATAAGAGAGTTTCATAATTTGCTTGAAGCATTGTGTATGTATTGGTTAGGAAGTTGATTTAGAAGCCATCACAAATGCAGTTTGGAAATAAATAACAAAAATAATATACGGTACAATGGTGGTGTGTGTTGACCTGTATTTTTTTTAAATTTATTTCTATATTAAGAAATAATTAAAAAAATACAGGTCAACACACACCACCTATGTTTACCGTATTTATTATTTTTATTATTCAAACTGCATTGTGATGGCCTTCTAATCCAACCTCCTAAGCCTAATAATATATATAAATATATAATATATATATATATATATATTATAATGGTATATTCATCAATAGCATCATTTTATTTTCCCTCGTCTACTTTTAAATTGACCTGGGATCTTTAATTTATAAGCGTTCAAATTTCTCCTCGTTTTAGTAACTCAAATTCGTTAAAGTCAAAATATCTCAGCTCTGATTTTCCATTCTCCACCTGGAAGTGTTAACAGTTGTTGTCATAGATGTATACCGAATACGGAGTAACATAAAAATAAAATATATATATTATAAATATATAATATATATATATATATAGATTATATATATTAAGTTAAAAGAAAGGAATGAATCCGACGGTAATGATATATAAAAGATATGAAAACAACACAAAATGCTGGTTAAGTGAAAACATTTTATAACATAGCTGATAGGAACAATATTTCGATTTTATGAAAACATCATCAGAGTTTGTTTATACTCGTGTTGTTAGAGCGGAGACAAAAGTCATATGCGTTCAAAACAAAATGCGAAGAAAAATGTGGCGGAAGTGCTCACATTCGAAACTATTGTATAACTTTCTTTTTTGCAACAGCAAAGTTTTTGTTTTTGAACTCATATGACTTTTGCCTCCGCGTCTAACAAACGAGTATAACAAGCTCTGATGATGATTTCATAAAAATCGAAATATGTTCATATCAGCTATGTTATAAAATGTTTTCACTTTAACAGCATTTTGGGTGTTTTCATGTCTATATATATATATAATATAATATATATATAATAAGATATATATGAAAGTAAGTAAACAAAAACGTGTTTATTTGATATGCCTTTAGTCGACAATTTTTTGGAGATATGTGCTTAATAAAAGTCATAACCTAATTGAAAATTAATTAGTTAATAATTAATGAATCTAGGCGGCATATATATGTTCAACATGTATAGG
>CM042140.1:137427179-137434679 GCA_023376005.1 Doryteuthis pealeii | reverse complement strand
ATACGTCAACATGTAACTTACACGTTCATATATATCTACACGTATCTAACATGTTTATATGAGACCAAAAGTTGTTTTCGCGTTTAGATACGTTCAGAAGTCTATTAGAAGTTTAGATAAGCCTATATGTATTTTTCGTGTTTGAATACGTCTACAAGTCTTTTACGCATTTAGATACGTGTGCAGGTATTTTACGCGTTTAGATACCTATATCAGTCTCTTACGCACTCACATACGTCAAGAAGTCTTTTTACACGTACTTATATAATAATAAGTCTCCAAAACGAATGTCAGATGTCAAAACAAAATGTCACAAATATTCAAGCAATAAAACTTTCAAACAAATCATTTTGACAATGCCATCTATCACTTTGAATATTTCATTTATCTCGTTATATTCATAAACAATGACAGTGCGCTATTGTACTATTGTTCAAAGGTTGTTGTCAAATATACACTTCACTTCAATTGTCATTAACTTTTAAAACTGCTGGATGAAATATGTACTTAAATAAACATATATATATATATATATATATATATATATATATATATATATATATATATATATATATATATATATAAACAAAGGCGGAATTTGAAGAAAAATGAAAAGAACAAAATAAGGAAAACGTGAAGTTCTTTCATACCATTGTGATCGGGTATGAGGTCTTCGAACCAGACTGATAAGACAAAGAATACAATGATTTTTTATCAGTATATAACTTGAAACGGCATCGAAACTAAAGATGCCTCCATTTTAACTTGGATTTAAGCCCTTTTTAAAATCAAAAGTTAAAAAACACTTATACTTGACAAGATTTGTAACTAAATCCTCAATATCCCTAACGGGCATGGATCAGGTTCACTATATATGTTTATAGTTTGCGAATAATCTACGCATCGTTTCTTCTATCAATCCATCTGCGCCTTACCCCCCCTCTCTCTCTCTCTCTCGTTTTTTCTCTCTCTCTCTCTTTCTCACTCTCTCTCTCCGTTTATTAATACATTAGAGAAAAAATGCATTAATTTTTACTCAGAAGTGTCCTTGCAATAAAATAAGAATTATTTAAGAATTAATAAGAATTAATAAGGATTAAAACTATAAATATTTTCGTATTAGAATTTCACTTTTGTTTAGATTTAAAATAATATCGCTGCCCCTACATATTTTAGCTTACAGTCTTTGAATTTCTCAGCTTTTTTTATTGTTAATTTTTATAGGGCAAAAAGAGAATACATTAAACGAATACTTTTGCTATTATTGTAATTAAACAGACAAGAGGGAACTAAACCATAGAAAAAAAAGTTTTTTCATGCCACTCAATAGTTTAAAGTTACATTTTCTAAATAACTATTTCACCACGATGGGACGTCTTTAATATTTTAAATGTAAACCCTTAAAATAACCTATTTCTAAACTTACAATACGGGAATTCTTAGCTTCTTTTATCGTTGAAACTTGCATGAACGAATAATTATTATTTGAATTAATCCACCTACAAATAAGGACCCTTAGCCTCTCATAATTGTTATTTTTCTTAGGGGTAACAAATAAAATAAATTAAGCGAATATATTTTGGTCACATTGGAAGTTTTTGTCATATGTACAAAAACAATTTTTAGAAAGATAAAAATGTTTAAGATCTCTCCCGAGTTTAGGGTTACATTTTTTAAAATGATATTTTAAATGTAAACAACAAAATCCTAAAATAAACCAACATAGTATGAATAATATGAATTATCAGCGATCTTTGTTTTTAATTTGATAAGAATTTTGTATAGATTATTTTCCTCTTATCCACACTTTTTCTCCTGTCGTCCCCTTTCTCTCTAACTTTCTGGTGTTCCTAAAATCATTTTTAATACGGCCATAGATGAGGTACTTCTGCTAATATATATATATATATATATATATATATATATATATAAATTACAACCGAAACACGTCATCATTTTCTCTTATTTACTATATCTGCAGCTAGAAAAGAACATACTGTTACCGCTTTCTGTCTCAAGTCGAAACAAATATTCCCTTTTCCTAGCTTTTTAACTTACTGGATACTTCCAATATCAGCTGTGTTTCCTAGTATTTTCACTGTAAATCATCTACGATATCATCTAATCTACTGCTGCTGATGTTCATTTAAACCAAATGGTATCCAATGACTGCAACACTGTGGACCGCCAGGGGAGCTAAGTTGACAAATAGCCCTCATTTAATTACTTTAAATGAGAGTGTCTTGGTAAGCCTATGAACCTTTCAGCCGACTCTCGTATAAATTTCTTGTACTCTATTTCTTAATATTGTTAGTTTTTCTTTAGGATTCTCTTAAAAGTAGCCAAATGTACGCAGTTATGTTTTGCTTCAGGTCGGGTGTTTATTTCCTTTTTCTGTCAACTGTACTGTCGGATTCCACCTGCTTTTCTTTTCTGGTAATCGCTCTTGTGGCCGAGTCACTTCTATCGCTGTCCACGGCCTGCTTGAACCGTATCTCTTATTTGACCCAATATATTCTTATTGTATTATACTACTGTTTTTCAGTCATATGGAGGTCCGATCTCCCTGACAAGCTGAAACGACAGTTCTTCCAGGCTGTGGTTGTGTCGGTGCTGCTATATTGCTGCACTACCTGGACCCTAACGAAGCGTCTTGAGAATAAGCTAGATGGGCGCAGCACAAGAATGCTGCGTGTAGTCTTGAATAAGTCGTGGAAACAGCACCCCACAAGGAAACAGCTGTACGGTCACCTATCCCCCATCTCACAAACTATCCGAGTGAGACGGATAAGGCATGCAGGACACTGCTGGAGAAGCAAGGATGAACTCATAAGCGACGTTCTCCTGTGGAAGCCAACACATGGACATGCAAGTGTGGGGCGCCCAGAAAGGACCTACATTGACCAGTTATGTGAAGATGCTGGCTGCTCCCCAGAGGAGCTCCCAGGTGTAATGAATGATAGGGAAGGTTGGCGAAAGATTGTCATGGATACCTGCTGTATGCGCGACATGATGATGATGATGATGATCTCAAATACGAAGCTGGTTATATTTCACATATTGGGAAGTTGGGATGTATAAATCCAAATATTACCCTTTAGCTCTGGGTAATTATGGGGATAGATTGAGCTCTTTAACATTGGGACGGTAACTGGACTTGGAGAAAAACAACTCTAATTTAGATCAGTTGCAGATCTGGAGAGGAATGGTTTAGGGATGATCTCCAACCGGCTATTCCTTTCCAATACAGTTAAACTCCATTTAAAAATTGACTTTGTGTAACATTTTGCGTAGGGTCCGCTTAGTACATAACACTATTCCCTGTAATTATACTCCAACTACTACAGATGATTCTCTTCTGAACTAAGTCCGGTCCTTCGCTTTTCTTTGACCTTTCTTTGCCTTTTCTCTTCACAGCTCTGAACTAAGTCTTTCCCCTTATTGTATTTATTTTTCTAATATTTTTAAGATAATTGTTATCTTACATCATTAATTCATTACATTAATTATATATTTATTTCCATTGAACATAATAATTTTTACCTCCATTGTATACTCTTTATTGTAATCATAACAATAATACAACAGAAATCTTGCACGATTTCATATATATTTACTTAAATGAAAGTCAATTGTAAAACGAAACAATCCTTTTATAAACAATAACATCTCCAAAACAAAATATTGTGACATTCTCAACTGAACATTGAATAATTTATTTATGAAATATATCAATGACACTGGCATTGTAAACTGTTTTAAGTGTGTGTGTGTCAGTGTGTGTTTTATTGTCTGTGTGTGTCTATGTGTATGCGTATAAGAAATATACACATTAGTATCTGTAAATGTGAATTAAATTACACGTCCTTTTAAGTGATATCTGTTTATCTGGTCTTTTATCTGGTCTTTTATACATTCACACCTTCTCCCTTTATCTCTCTCCCACTCTCTCTCTCCCCCCTCTCTCTCTCTCTCACTCATTTACTCACTCAGTAATTATGTATGACTCTGTTAACTAACTATACATTTATCTACATATGTAATGAGTTCCTCTCTCCTGTGGATGTTGGAAAACAAGTTCGTAAATCTAACTGATTTTCTGTATGGATATCTGCCCATCTTGGTGCAAATGTTAGCAAGCAACCCAGAGACCCATTACTCAGGAATAGCGAGTTCGATCCTAGCTGGATGCCCATACTTGCGAACTTGTGTCACATCCTAGTGTTAGTATAAAGATTGGGTAAATACCTACATATCTAAAACACGAATTGTATTCATGTCCCTCTAAAAAAAACAGTCCCCACCAGATCACCAAAGTTAAGCAAGATTGAACCTGTTCTGTACTTAAATGGGTGACCACGTAAGAACAGTAAGTGCCATATGCTAAATCATATGTAGTGATTTCTCCAAGTAAGTATAATTTACCACGCATCCCACTTATGCGGGTCAGCCACAAGGACCTATTAATGCGGGACTACTCACAAACCGAAGCTCATAGAATGGCATGCACAAATATTGGGTGGATCCCCTTGGCATTCCCCTTAAGGTGGCGTCTCAAGCACTGGGCAATAAACTCGGCCCTGCCCTTTCAAATCAAGGGAGACGGTCCTCTGGTATCACGCCCCTATCTAATGCGTTAACGGCCCAGAGGTCAAATCCACTTGACTCACGGTTCTGAAGAACGGATGCGAATTCTACAACTAACTCAATCGTGTACGGGACCTGAAATAAGATTGGCAGAGGAACGTATCCATGATTACTGACATTGTTGCAACATATCTCTGAATTTAACAAATAAATTGATGGTATAATTAATTAACTCATTTATTATTTTTTGGCATTGGCATTGGCCAAGAAAAGATTTGATGCATTCCTGTTTGATTTTACAGTTTATTTTCTTAACTGTATTAATAGGTGAGATTCGGCTTGTGGATGGGCCCACATAAAATGTCCTTGTGTCACGCCCTCATAAGTGGGGTGAGAGGCACATACCTTAATAGGTGAGTTGCTTTTCATATATATTTCATTTTGGAGATCTTGTTCTCTCTTGTATCTGTTTGCTTCTTAAGTAATCGAGTGTAATACTTTTTCGTGTTTTTCTCTAAGCTTAATGCTCAGTCTGTTATTTTGGATGTGAACTTGGGGTCCTATTGTATTTGTTTTATATGATAGTTCTAGCTGAATATTTTTGTCTCCAGCTTTTCTCTGCGAAAAGAATACGTCCATATTCGCTTGGGGGTGATGCATTTCCAGTTTTCGTGTCTACTGACTGGCTATCTGAAAATTTCCAGTTGATGTCATTGACACTATATTGAGCGACTCGAACCGTGAGTGAAATCATTGCCTCAATTCTATTTTGTGATTTTACTTATGTTATCAGAAATAGTAGTATGCTTCTCTAATGCAGGGAAGAACTTATAAGCCCACCTACACATGGACACACCAGTTTAGTCCGACCAGCAAAAACTTACATCAATCAGCTCCGAGCGGATTCTGGGCCTGCCAAGGACGATGACAGCAAAGGACAGCTGCGAGAGAGTGAGAGAGTGTCATGGGAATCCGTGCTGTCAGCACAACCAGCTGCTACTGCTGTTGATGATGATGATGATGTATTCTAATAACCATATGTTCGCCTGGATATTTACAGGCTCCTTCTTGGACGAGCTCCTTGACCACAATATTGAAATCTTGAAGTGATGGTTGATGAGGTTTTAATTTATCACGTTTGGAATTTTCTTTTCTAGAAACGTTAAATGCTATTTCTGTATTATAGGTTGGTTGGTTGCATTTTACGGGATGTCAACTCTTGTTGGGTTATTTTATACATTTTACTTTATTCGTTCTTGATGGCAACTCAATTATTGTTTAAACTCATGTTGTTTCTATTTAACCAATAGGTGGGACCTTAATAGCTACTACCACTCCGGGTCAGAGTGTACCTGGGAGCCATGTTAATAAAGGGCTACTCCAAACTTCCCAGAACATCAGAATTGGAATTCAACCATCTTTACCGTCATACCCAGGGCATTTAGACCCTCAGCCACCGCCTTTTAGCACATGATAAAAAGGATTGGAGTTTGTCATAAAGGCAATAGGTTTGGGACAATCATATAGGTGCTAGGCCTTGACGTGGACATTGATTGATCGGAGGGGCCTCCCCGACCACACGTCACAAGTTAGGGCCAAAATGGTGTGCTGTATGACATGGACTTCTTAGCCATCAGTGTTCAATCCTTAAGCATCATACGAGACATCCCACGACCAACGAGACTGTTTGCATTTCATGTAGCGGTAATACCCTTGGTAAATGTATGTGTCGAAATATTTTTCCTACATCGAGTGTAGATATGTCTCCTTGATTTTAAAAACACATGAACTCCGTTTTATCGGAGTTTACATATAGGCCGATGTTTCGTGTTGCCTTTTCTAGGCTGTGTAATATGCATTCGACTGTGCAGGTATATATATTTACCAACCCTTCCACACGAGCAGCATGCGACACAAGGTCAATTTCTTAAGCGGAGTTTAACAGGTTTGAATTCAGTTTCCTTCTTCTAGACCGGTTGTCTAACCAGGATTAAAGAGCCCAGTCTACCCTACTATTTGTCCATAGCTGGAGGGAGAGTAGGATTCATACCTTTCCCAAGGGTAGTAGCAGTAAGTGAAATGCAATTACCACGTCCAGGATTTGAACTCGGGGCGACGAGTCCATTTCCCAAGACTTTAACCATTACACTACGTGCTTCCTGTGCAGGTATATTTGCATGAAGTGCCGCATCATCGGCATAGTCCGCTTCCGTGATAGTTTGTGCGGGGCATCGCCTGCTTCTTGCCTTTTATATTTATATAAAATGTAATATTTTCTACAAGTGTAATTTCAAAGGTTCATTTTCCAAGATATCTATTAATCACAGAAAGTTTTATTGTTTATTATCAATGATGTTTAAGTCATTTTAAAATTTGAACGTATATCTAACTTTTCAACACTTGCGTACGTTTTTGACATCTATGCATGATTCGTCATACATTTCTATTGATTGGCAAAGAATTTCAGTTTTTTTCCTGCCTTTTGTTTTCAGAAACCGAATAACTGTTCGAACTTCACACTTCAATCGGGTGCTCCATCAGGAAACTAGCAGTCACGGGCATATGTACAACAACACAACATTGTAGTCAATAGCCGTACAATAAGGTTTCCTGAGGCTCCAGCGCTTTCGAGACCTTTATTTTTGGATTATCTTTGTATATTTTATGTTTTTCCTTTTCTTGTTTGTCCTTAGTTTACTTCTGTTATTTATGTTCCTTATTGCAGTTATCAGCCTCTCTATGCTTTTTAATATATTCCCCGATTGACTGAATTGCTTCATCCATGCAATCCTCAGTGATGGCAATGCTTCTTCCTGTTTATTGTCTTGCCACGTAGAGTCTATATCATTACTTTCATTGTTCTAAGATTTGAATACCAAATTCCACACCCTGTACAGTTTAAGAAGGGCGCAC
>CM042140.1:137357179-137422179 GCA_023376005.1 Doryteuthis pealeii | reverse complement strand
AATTTATACTGTATTTATAACGCAGATATTTTTTTGATAAAATATAATTATATGATTATTTTTATTGCTAAATTTGCTAAGGTCGTTTATTTACGTAAAGGTCTTAAAGTAAAAAAAGAAAAGGAAGCTTAGTAATTTAGTGTTATTGTAAATAAATTACGCACACACTCAGAGTGTTTCATGAAAAGGGTATTTGCTGAAAAGTAATGACATTAAAAATGCTTGATATAAAGTGTTGTATCTCGAGATGTAGGATATACAGAAATGATAATAAAACAGAGAATATGTTAACAATAACAATATTTGTTCTATTTATTTTTCACTGACAGGGAAAACAGTGGATGGGTTTGGATTAGAGTTTGGCTTGATGTAAGGATATGCGTGTGTCAAGTACTTGGTTCTGATCTGCTCTGCAGTCTTTTTGCCCCTCCTCTTCAGAGAGTCCGGTTCGAATCGTTAGGGGGAGATAACTCTCCCTAACATAAAGTATAACATGTTCGCTTGTTTTATTATTGTTTAAGATATTATTTAACTTTTTTAGAGTGACTGGCTATCTTGTTCAACATTGCCGAAATGCAATAAAGGAGGTCATCAGGGATGTCACAGTGGCTTTGTTACTGATATCATATTTGGCACATCATATCTGTTTCGTCGGAAAACCCGACCTGATTCAAGGCCACCTCCTCCCATGATTCACTCTGTGATCTATTTCAATTGATACAGCCGAATGTGCTCCTGACCACATTGTCAGTGATGTCATTCCCAAGATCATGGGGTTTTAGCGCCTTCAATCATACATCTGCATCTGGGGGACCTATCTAGTGTTGCTCAGCCCTCAGCTTGTGATTTGGTAATATCGCAGCTGCAAAAAACCATATGTCGAAATTTTATGTTTTATAGTAAAGCACAAGTGGAACATCCAATCAAATGCGACTTTGGGTTGACTCTCTCCCATAAAAAGGAAGAATCCAAGCAAATGCCCCCCCCCTAAATAGAAAGGGAAAGCCCGGAGACGCACTGTGACGGTTAAAATTGACTAAATAAAGGGTAAGTTCAACTAGTTTCCTTCAAAGCGCTTTAAAAAAAAAAAAACTAAATTACTTACACAAAATAGTGTTAAAAGAAATCCTCAGGGAGGAAACAATGAGTGTTTATAGGTACATGTATACCTGTGCATTAAACTGCACTTGACCATTGAAATATTGCATGGCAGGAAAAAAAAGGCGTAAAATACAGAAAACGACCCCCTTAATAAAATTACATTTATGAAACGAGCCCTCTTACAAGGGTATTGTTTAAAGTAAGTAAAACACCTTAAAAACACCCCTCCCAAAAAGTAGAAAAATATCGTTTAAAAAAAAGTAATATCGAAGTAGGAAACGACTCTCCCAAACCGTACAAAATTATAGTTTCAAATAAATAAAAAAAACAACCCTTGATGACTAAAACTTGATACGAAACGACCAAAAGAAAAAAGAAAAAAAAAACAAAACAAAACAAACAAACAAACAAAAAAACAAAGAATTAGTACGAAAGTATCGCGTAAAATAAAACACTAAATATAATCTAAAGAATACTTCAGGAATCCTAATATAATGATCCGGAGATACACAACAGCTAATCAGAGACTTGTTCGTCACATGTATAAAATAGACGATTCTATTCGGGTGCACTTTCGTATTTATTACTGCTCCTACGCACCGCCAATACTACGGTCAGACATTATTTCTTGAGTACAAACCATCTTTCAAGTATCATTTTAAACGTTTATTAAACATAAACAGCATATATATCTTTATTTTAACAGCTTATTAGTTGTCAACAAAAACATTACATGTGGTTTTATTTTAAACATTTTATTCAAGACAATAGACAAACACATACTTCATGGTTTTGTATTAACTGCTTATTCGGTACATAAACCAGAACCAATATAGGTTTTTTATTTTTTTTATTTTGGCCGTTTATTTAGGATTGCATAAACAAATCTAATTCTTATTTTAACCGTTTATTCGGAACTGTAAACAGAAACATATATGCTTTTATTTGGATTTGGATTTTAACCGTTTATTTGGTACAGTATAAAAAACGATCTATATGGTTTTATTTAAATAAAACAAAAACTATTGGGTGTAATCATAAACTGTTTATTTGGGACAGCAATAAAAACATACTATTTAAAAAAATTCTAACCTGTTATTTGTGACAGAATGTATTTGAAGTTTCCTTGCTTTTATTTCAATCATTTATTGAGGCTTGTAAACAGTCTATATAGTTTGGTTTTTACCGTTAATTTTGAGCAGTAAACAAAACAAATATTATAAATTTGACCCTTTATTCGAAGCAATAAACAAAACAATCTTTATGGTATAATTTCAATCGTCTATTCGGAACAGCAAACAAAAACATTCTGTGTAATTTTATTTTAGCCATTCATTTTAGACAGTAAACAAAAAAAAAACTCTTTGTTTTTATTTTTCCATAGGTCTGATAAAAAACAAATTCTATGTTCTTTAATTATTCCTTTATTCGTGTCAGTAAAAAATTAAAATATGCAGTTTCATTTGAACCGGTTATTTTGAGAGGTAAACAAAATCGACATAGTTTTAGTTCAGCAATTTATTCAGGAATAATATACAATAAACATTCTATGTGGTTTTATTTCAAACATTTATTAGAGACAATAAACAAAAAACAGTCTATATGGTCTTTATAACACTATAATGATGTTATAGGGTTGACTGGTGATATCAAATTAATTACTAGGAAGGTTTATTAAAAGTTAAAAGTTGAAGTTGATTTTGTACATATTATCTTAAGCGTTCTATACATTGTGTCGTTTTGCTATAACCGTTTACACGGAACAATAAACAACAAAAACATAATAAATGGATTCATTAAAACCATTTTTGTGCGGAGAGGAACTAAAAAGTTAAAATAAAAATCACCACAACATCACATGTGGTTGAATGTACCTAGTTAGAATGACTCGTCTGGATCAATTAATGTAATCCTGTATCCTGATTCATTTATTTACATTTTATCGGGAAACTATGATATTAAGTAGGTGAATTTATCTCCTAAACTTTGAATCATACGAATTATATTGAAAATCATTTTTAATTTATCGAAAAAAGTTGCCGACTCTGGTGACACAGGGTGGAGATGTAGTGTTATCCCTTAATAAGACATTTTTAGTTCTTTACTCTTTTTCGTTGTCCGTGATAACCTGTGTCAAAAGCAATTGAACACTTTACTTGTTTTTTAGTATAAAATTGTATTCTCTTCATTGAACGCTCTAGCAGTTGGCAGAACAGATATATATATATATATATATATATATATATATATATATATATATATATATATTCGATTCGTTCAGCCTTACATTTGAACATATATATAATTCATTAATTATTAACTAATTAATTTTCAAAATTAGGTATGACTTCAATTAAGCACTTATCCTCCAAAAATTGTCGGCTTAAAGCCATATAAAAAATAAACACATTTGTTTGTTTACTTAACTTCATATATATATATATATATATATATATATATATATATATATATATATATACCAACAGGGGAATTCAGAAAGAAAAAAAGATGAAAGACGAACTGACTAACCGCTGTCGTCGGCTGCATGCAATATTAATTCCTGGGTGGTCTCTCTTCAAACTTGATTTTATATATACCTAAACATTTTTGATTAACAAATAACTATCCCTAATCGACCCGTTTAACATCACTCTCGACCTACAAATATCAGCTGATTTGTTACTGATCTTCGTAATGTCTAAACAACCGATTTATTCTCGGATTGTTTTCATTCCAAAATATTTCTCTAGCATTTTTACTTTATAAACAAACATTTACACTTGGATGCTCTCATAATTATGATATTTTCTCTGGCAATTTTATTTTTGAATCTATGAATTACAAATTAAAAAGTACTAAAATAATTGATATAATTATTTTCCCTGCTAAGAGAACGGATTCGTCAAGAATAATATAGCAACATTATTTTGCTAAAAAACTCATTACATTCCTTTTAACTTACTTTTTACAGATCGCTGTATACGTTCGTTTCAATCCTCGTGAGTATGTTTTTCTGAAAAAGAAGCCATGGGTATGAACATAATGGATTCTTTATCACTCGGCTTAAGGCAAATCAAAAACGGTTTTCTAACTCTTCATACTTCTATACAAACAAGCAGTGGTAAAATTACAAATGTTTGTATTTGTATTAGAAGAAAAATGTATTTCGTTTTTCCATCAACGTATTGCTGCTAAGGGCACGATTCTTTCAGGAACTCAACCCTTTTTGTAATATGGAGGGATCCTTGAGAGGTGATTGATTGATTTTAACGGTATGTCAAATTATAGTGTTTTAATGTCTGGAGCTAAGGGAATCGAATTCAATGCATATTCATAAAATTTGTTTTGCACATGGTGATGTTATATCATTCCTATTTTAAACATATACATTTGACACATAGATGGGAACATAACAGGTATTACCACTCGGGATCAGAGTGAAAAGGAGTAATGGCATTGAAGGGGTACTCCACTCTCTCTAGATCACCAGAACTGGAGCGTGTATATCAGATACAGTTTACTGTATTTTAAGCCTCGCTGACAGGACTATGTTCAGGGTCGGATTCTCATGAATGAGGCCGATTTTTATTTCTTTTTTGTCAAAACTGTCATGCTTATTGGTCGGGCATTGAACTGAAAGAGATATTCTCTTGAATAGAAATAATTGTTTCCTGAATACAAATCATATCATTTTAAATGAAAATGCTTATTTCTTGTTGCACTTGTTGGTTGGGGGATTTTATGTCGAATATATTTTTGTTTTATAAAATATAGCGTAAATTAAGGCAGGAGGTCGTGACAACATAATATAAAAATTACCAAAATGTATTTCGTAATTCACAATTTCAATATAACAAATAAAACAAACATTTAACTTTTTTCAATTCATTTTAATTTTACGTTGGGCATTTAAGCGACGCAAGACCAATTGGAATGTTTCATATTTAAAATTGGGTGAAATAAAATGGGACAAATAATAAATCTGCGATATTTTTGCATTGCATCTTGAACAATTGAGACGGTCTCATTTTTAATCAGAGGATGTTACAGGATGATAACAGACGTAAGATTTAGGAACATCAGTATTGATATATAGAAGATTTTATTTCATCTATAAGAACTATTTAATGTTTATAAAAATAAATATTTATATTTTGTTTTATTCATTCCTCATAGGTATTCATTTTATTTCAACTTCTTTTTAAAACCTTTTTGTAAAACTCATGTTTGATAAATTACACCCATTGATGAGAGTCTAAAAGGTACTACCACTCCGGATCAGAGTGGACTTGAGAGTAATGTCAAGAAGGGGTACTCTTCACTTCCTAGAGCTTAGGAATTGGAACCTCACTACTAGATGCAGTTTAACGCCATAGTCAGGAGAGAAAGACCCTCGGTCACCGTCTTCTAGCACACATATAAAGTGTTAGGGATTTGCCATAAGAGTAATACGGTCGGGACAGTCATATAGGTGCTAGTGCTTGACGTGACCAGCCAATTGATCGGGTGGGCCTCTCCGACCGTCCGTCTAGCCCAGGTATGAGTCAAACTGGAGTGTTGCAGGTCCTGAACTGTTCAGCCAGCAGGATTCCGTCATTAAGTATCTCGGGTTACAAAAATTAAGAGTTTTCACTTTTCTACAGAAGTGCAGTCGGTGTATTCTACTGCCCCAACCGACAGGGCTGCTTATTTCTTGAATAATGTATTTATAATAAGAAGTTTTAATTATCTAAATTATATCTGCTATTCACAACTGACATCTGCCTTTTTATTTCTTATATTCATTTACTGTTGTGTAGTAGCTAAAGTGCGTACTTCAACATCTATTAATAATGGAGATTCGCTTCCGGTTTTTGTCTGTAACATAAAATTACGTCCTGCTTACGTCAAATTACCCAAAATCGTCATAACATATAATAAATACACTCAAAAGTTGAACATGCAACATTAGACAGTCGTCATTGTTTTTTAAAACAAGTTTTAATAAATACATGACTAGTATTATATATCTATGTATAGTTTGTTTTATTTTAATACATAATGTATGCACCTTTAATAAATGTATGCACCCTTTATCAATTATATAGTAAAAAGACATAATTCAAAACAGCTCTGTTCCAGGTATTGTTGAATTTAATAGTCATACAACCTAAACACCCCAAATAGAGAAATGAGATAGTCCATTGCTATGGTAACAGGATGCATTCATTTCTGTCTTTCTGGCTTTCTCTTTGTTGTATCGTCGATGTGAAATGATACGCAGAAGAAATTGAGTGTTTAATATATTTATTCAGCACCAGAATCCGATGTTAATCACTACATACGAGAACACAGAACAATAAGTTAACAAGATAACGTACAAGAAATAGAGGAGTGTCAAATGCAATATAACCAAACGGAGTAAGATCATTCCGAATATTAAACCGCTTAAAAAACAACTGTTGAAGTGCTTAGTCGTAGACTATTTAAGGCTAAGATTATCTAGTATAATGTTGAAGGGGAGCTAGCTAATGTACGACACTTTTTTCTGTCTTTCTTTTTCTTCTTTCTTTCATTTTTTCTTTCTATTTCTATTATACTGTCTTTTCTTTCTTTTTTCTCTCTTCCCTATTTTTCTTTTTCATCTTTTATTTTCCCTATATTTTCTTGCTTTTCTTCTTATATTTCCCGTTTTTTTCCTTCTCTTCATTTTCTTCTTTTCATTCATTTCTTTCTTTCTTCTTTCTTTCTTTTTTTCAATTATTTATTTCCTTTCTTTATTCTTTCTTTCTTTCTTTTCTTCCTTTTTTTATTGTATTTCTTATTCCTTACTTTTCTTTTCCTTTACATTCATTTGTTCTTTCTTTTCTTTTTCTTTAACTTCTTTCTTTTTAGCTCATATTTACAGATTTTTGCTTTTTCCATTTGTTTCCTTACTTCATTTACATTCTTTATTCTTGCATTTTTCCTTTCTTTTTTATTCCATTTATTTTATTAACTGTTTTTTTAAATTTTGTCTTTCTTTCATTTCTTTCTTTTTTTTCACTTTATTTCCTTTTTATTTTCTTTATTTTGTTCTTTTATTTTTATTCAAAAAAATTATTTTCTCTTTCTTTCTTTCTTTCTTTTTTTCTTTCTTTCTTTCTGCTTTATTTTCTTTCTTTTTTCTTCTTTCTTTTCTCCTCTCTTTCTTTCTTTCATTTCCTTTTCTCTTTAATTTCTTACTTTTTATTTTATGTTTACTATTTTTCCTTTCTTTTTTCCTTTCTTAATTTCATTATTTTTTATTTTTTAAACTTTTTCCTTTCTTTGTTTTAGTTTTCTTCATATATTTACAGTTTTTTTTATGTCCCTTTTCTCTCTTTCATTTCTGTCTTTTCTTTCCTTTCTTCCCCCCCTTTTTCTTTCTTTCATTCTTTCTTTCATTTCTAAATTTTCTTTTTGTTTCTTTCTTTCATTTTGTTTTTTCGATATACGTTTCAGAATTAGTCAACAGTCCAACAAGAAAATCGCACAGTATTAGTAGTCGATTAAGCTGTACCAGTTTCAGTACTATTATATGGTTGCATCACTTGTACTTTAATGAAACGCTCAGGGAAAAGATCGATGGGAAGTACTCAACATTTCTGTGTGGTGTTCCGAACCAATCCTGGTTGCAGCACTCTAGAAAGTTGCAGTTTTACAGCAATTTAGCTCCCATTTCAGGTTAGACGAGCCAGCCATTATGTAAAGTACAGGAGAAGTAAATACGAACTCATAAGCGACGTTCTTATATGGACCCTTGCACATAGATACATCAACAATGGCACAGGATGCCGTTTAGAGTACTGTGATAGACGATAGGAACACAGAGAGAGAGAGAGAGAGAGAGAGAGAGAGAGAGAGAGAGAGAGAGAGAGAGAGAGAGAGAGAGAGAGAGAGAGAGTGATATAAATATATAAACACTGTCCGGTGAGAATACATAATAAAATATCAATAAATCTTTTTCCTAGAAGTTAGATAGGTAGACAGATTCGAACAAACGGAGATAGATTTGAGCAAACGGAGACATACATACATACAGACATACATAAACACACACATGTATATCTATACACACTCCGATTATAGATTTATATAGATATAAAGATAGATATAAGGAATCTGATAGATAGATAGACAGAATGCTGATTTTCAAGACTGGAAGCCTCTGATCACTATTGATTGCCTTATTATTTCGCTCATGTGTGCAGTGTCATGATAATCGGAGCTTAGTAAAAATCATGAGCGTATGCATGTATACAATAGTTGAGAAATTGAACAGAAGGTCGCTTACAGAAGTTGAAAAATAGCCCACCATGCTCTAATTCCATCAAGGTATTCCATCAGTCATGGGAATCAACACGCGATGATGATGATGATGATGATGATGATGATGATCAATTGCAATAAATCTTTCATGACACATATTTTGCAAAGAAGCATGTTTCCTGATCTTCGTAACTGTCCATCCTCCATTTTGAGTCAGTCCGATTCCTTGTGTTATGGTTTAACGATCGTCGCATTTATTTTGGCGCGAAAAATTCGGAAGGACAAAGGAATTGAAAGCAAAGTGATGAACAATAGATAAAGGAGTCAAAGAAGAACGGAACTAGAAAGTTCCGCTAGAGAACAATGAATATGTGGGCGTTTGGCGGGAAAACCAGACAAAGAGGAAATGGAACAAAGAAAACAATAGATAGGGTTGCGCTTACTTAAGCAGTAAACAGTCAGTTAGTCGAACAGTCAGACAGGAGACGGCGAACAGAGCACAAGGAGTGACCGTCGACACGGGCCATCGCTGCCAGCGGGCAGTGAGGTTCAGCCACCCGTCTACCTCAACAACGCTAGTAATCACAGCAGCAGTAGCAGTCATTGTCAATCCTTGGTCATTTCATTGTCAACGCTCGCCACTCACACGCACCACGAGGGAATGAAAGAAATAAAGGTTCAATCTCCTACTACATACAGCATGTCTTGTGTCTTCGTTAAGCGACCCCTACATATATCGTCTAAGGGTTAGAGACAATACCCGCAGTATACCAGCAACGTATACGATTCAAATAGCGAAGAAGGCGCTACGCAACACTTGTCCTACTCTTGTTTTGCGTATTAATTTTACATATTTCTCTCCTGGGGCATTTTCGAAAGATGTAGTGATTCGAAACGACCTTTCTTACACTCTTATTATGTTAGGTTAAAAAACTACTTGAGAGATGTTAAATAAAATAGAAATGTTGGAATATTTCTGTTATATAAGCTATGCTGGAGGTCACAACTTAAATCTACAGACACTTCGTGACCGCGTGGATCCAATCGGCCAATCAACACGCTCGAATACGTGGTTGGTTAACTATTTAAAGGCCTTGGTGGAAAGGCATTCAGTTGCTTGTCCATAACACGGACAAACAAACAAGGATTCTTCTTAACACTGACGAACACAAGGATCATAGATACATGGATCATAAAAGCATTATAGGATACTACACAACATGGATAAAACTTAATGCCACAAGATATCTCCACTGTAAATTGCTCTCTCGGTGGCAGCCTAAAAATAGCCACATGAATCTTAACAAAAAGCATTGCAGGTGGCTGCAAACGTAATGAAATAGATACGGATTTCCTTACAGATGTATGCAAATTGCTTTTAGCATCTACTGGGTGTGTCCGCGGGGCGTATTGGCTTACATGGTGGACAGCAACATCACAACAAGTGGCTTTGATCTCTAGTCGAGCTAATATATTCACCTTGGGCTAATATCCTTGGGAAATGCATGAACCACCTCATCCTCCAGCTATGGTTCAAATAGTACCACTGCTATTTTTCTACAAGGATGGAGGTGGCATTAAATAATCCAGGAAGATTAATATGCCATTAAGCAAAATAAACCAGACCAAACCTAAGCTGAAGGTGTAGCGAGAGCCACAATATCATTGCACAGACTTTTAGTTTTGTTTAATGAAAACCTCACCATATAACAAGGAAAACAAAAGTAAACGGTACCATTATAGCATATGGCCTAAGAATTCATGTCTCTCTTATAGTATGTGGCCTACCATAAAAAGCATATACAGTTATAATAACTACTAACCTTAACCCTAACCCTATTTCAGAATTTAGAATATTTTTGAATGAAATAGATCTCTATTTTATGTACATTATGGATAACTTATTTTTTAAATTATTCTTAATTACTATATACAGCTAATGACTGCATTGCATTTCTTGAAATTGAATATATGTGAAAAATAATTAGTTTCAATAAATTGCCTACTACTTATATCTATAAATATACTCTTACTGCGGTTGTGTGCAGGGTACAACACTAATCTGCATATTATGGTAAAGCTCCACTTCTAGAGCGCTGAGGAGTGTGAAGTACCACTTTATTGACAGATCTAGTCAGACCTTCAATAGTAGTAGATATTAAGGTGCGATCTATGGGTCAAATATATCTATTTCCAAATTATTTGTATTAGATAAGAATACCTGATACTATAAAAATGTGTGCAAATTACCTATATTAAGAAGATTTACTTGAGGCTTTAATTGTTTCCTAACAAATCATTACTTATTAGTTATTTGAAACAATTAAACAAATGATGACCAATATATATATATATATATATATATATATATATATATATATATATATATATATATATGTGTGTGTGTGTGTGTGTGTGTGTGTGTGTGTGTGTGTGCGTATGTGTGTGTGTTTTATGTTGAAGTTGGGCGTTATTATGAAGCATTTAAAAATAAATGATGGAACTCGATGTTATGAAATACTGTATTCACTTATTTTTTATAATTTGTTATAATAAATTTTCGGGATTCGGGATCGTCAGATACACTTTTTCAAATGAATGTCGCTACTGAAAAAGGGAATCTAACGATCCCGAAAATTTATGATAAACAAATAATAAAAAATAAGTGAATCCAGAACTCCATAACATCGAGTTCCTTCATTTATTTTTAAATGCTTCATAATAACGTCCAACTTCAACATAAAAAAAAAAAAACATATTTGGGCAGCATTTTTTCATTTATGCATGTTGAATTAAACAAAAGACACATCTGTTTAACAATTTTATTTGTGATCTTTTCAAGTTTTCTGGCCAACTTTTTAATATTTGGGTGGAATTCGTGGATTAGTCCACCAAAGTTCAGGTCCTGAGTACTTTCGGCACTTCGAAGTGCCATTATCAGGGGTGATGTGTTCCAATATATATATATATATATATATATATATATATATATATATATATTGTTTGATACTTGTATGTCCTTCGTGGAATCTTGACATCTTAACACGTATCATTTAAAATATTCATTGATATCAAGGAGGGAATCAACAATGCTTTAATAATAAATCCACATATAAATTATAAATAAGGACAAATCTAATAAAACCAAATATGATTACTACAGATGTACTTCTACGTGGTTTATAGCAATTTTCACAAGCCTAATTGCTTGTATTTTGTTTTTCATGCCTTTTATGTCAGAACAAACATGTTGATGGTCGTCAGGATATTTAATAACAATCAACAATAATGATTATTTCAACCTGAATGATTTGTATGTTTTTTTATGGTCGAAAAGTCCTTATTGCTGACGCAGATGTCTTGCAACTCCTTTCTCCACAATAGCCATTCATATAGGGCAATTTAATGCAGGTAATCACACTTAACGATCTTTCTTGCTAATTGCATTATAAATAATTAATATATATATATATATATATATATATATATATATATATATATATATATATATATATATATATATATATATATATATATATATATACATATATATACGTGTGTGTGTGTGCGTGTGTGAGGCTTTTGTTGGGAAGTAGCAGCTGTCGTTTTTGTCATTTCTTTTGTTTCACAATAACATTCATTATTTAGCAAGCTAAATGTATTTCCATACGAGAACTTTTCTGTGTACATTCCCAACTCTGGAGGCGATTGGCTGAATGGTTTTTGTTAAAAGAAATGGACTCGGCAACACATGTTCAATTCCTGGATGAGGCTGTTCGCATTTCAAATTGCGCAATACGTTTGTGAAACGTGTGCCCCCCATCTATTCACCCTCCAGCTATGGATAAAATTGAAGGAATGGCTTGATTCTTCAATCTTGGTTAGAAACTCTGAATTCAATTCTGTTAAAATCCACTTAACTAGTGTCGTATCTTGCTTAGCCAGAGAAATTGGTAACAGAATACATTTTATACTTTGAATCAAGAACTCCTATGTTAGAATGATCAGTCGATAAGAATTTCTTAGAGATCTGATCAGCTACTGACAATAAATTACTTCGTATAACTACTACATCCTTTATTTATTTTTTTAAATCCTCAGGTACAGAGTAGGTATTTACACAGCCCGTTTGCCACCGTTAGGACGTGACACAGGTCACAAACATTGGCGAGATTTTACCCCTCTGCTGTGGTGCAGACGGTGTATTCTATATCTCCATGTGACAGGGCACATGGGTTTTTGTTAATAGCATTAAAGTTTTGAAAGAATAAAGCTATGTCAAATATTCAATTTATGATCCTCACTTTTTCATTAGTGTTTTAATATTAAATCAAAAGTGCAGATAAGTCTTACACACATGTAACTTTGTAATTATCTGGGGATCTGCATGCATCATAGTCTCATCATCATTTCTAATGGAAGATAACTATACAATTTTAATTGTTTATTTGCTATCTAAATACTATAAAATTCACATCACACACACACACACACACACACACACACACACACAGAGAATTGAACTCGGATCGACGAGTCCATTTTCTACGACTCTAACCACTACCCACGCGCCTCCACAGACACAGACACAGACACACACACACACACACATACATAATATATATATATATATATATATGTGTGTGTGTGTGTGTGTGTGTGTGTCTGTGGAGGCACGTGGGCTAGTGGTTAGAGTCGTGGAAAATGGACTCGTCGATCCGAGTTCAATTCCTAGACGAAGCTGTTGGCATTTCACATAGCGCTAATACTCTTGGAAACGGTATGAATCCGTATATTCTCCCTCCAGCTATGGGTTAAACAGTAGGGCAGACTGGGCTCTTTAACCTTGGATAGGTAACCAGTCTAGGAGAGGGATAACTGAATTCAAAATTCATGAGGTCAGTCGTTGATTGGGTTCGTGACATTCCTTGATGCACCAATTCTTTCCTATCGACTGTGCCAAAAAGTGCGGAATGGTCCTACACAAGCCTTCACCACTATAAACAAATCGCTGTGTTGGTTGTTCATTGGATGAGCAGTCATGCGTCGAAAATCGACGAGAGAGTCCATTTTATATATAATATTATATATATATATATATATATATATATATATATATATCGCAAGATTCTAGGGATAGAATTGTTGTCATTTACACCAGACACTACAATACTTGAATGATGTCACCTGCCTAGTATTGAGACTTTAATCCTTAGATCTCGTATTCGCCGGTCTGGTCATCTAGTTCGCATGAATGATTACAGAATCCCAAAACAACTATTTTACGGGGAAATCTCAATTGGCAAACGTCGTCAGTGCAAACCCAAATTGAGGTTTAAGGACTGCCTGAAGGACACTCTGAAGAACACTGCTATTGCTGTGGATGACTGGGAGAAGCTAGCTTGTAATAGACCCGGCTGGAGAGCCACCATCTCTCTGTCTGTGGAAGAATTTGAGTCCAACCGAATTAAATACCAAAAATTGAAACGAGCTATTAGAAAGGGTAATTTTCAACCCAGCAACATTCAAAGTGGAGAAGTTCCAACATGTTGTTTTTGTGGAAGAGTATTGTCTCCAGGGCTGGCCTGGTGAGTCATCTGAGAAAACACTAGGATAGAGTGTCAAATGCTACTGGCACCTAACTATGATGATAAAAACAAAAGAAAAGAAAAAAGAAACAAAACAGAAAATGGTCTTACTCAAACACGAATTGACAGCCAATATATATATATATATATATATATATATATATATATATATATATATATATATATAGTCAGGTCACCCAAAGCGCCACGGGTACTATATAATCCCTTAATAAGGGGAAAAGTGGAGTGCTGTATGGAAGGAACTGATAGACCACGTGAATTACATCCTTAAGCCTCACGGGTCGCGACCCACGGTAACAATTATCCCCATTAAGGGACCCTACCCCTTTTTACAGTCGGCGTATTCTACAGCCCCAGCCGACAGGGACCCTACGAGTAGAATAACATCCGCTACAATTCTCGCTCACTCCTCACCACCCTCGGGTACATCCGCAACATTGATTAACAACGTTATCACCAGTGGTGTTGATAGTGAGTGAACCCGGGGGTCATATGTCGCTCTGTAGAGTTCAGGGAAGACAGTTGGTCCTGCGTGCATATGCGTGGATAATATCAGTCCTGACCACCGCCTCGTATATCCACAATATAGCTTAAAAACTTTGCCATTTCTGCAACTGAAAGTCTACTTACAGCTTCAGCATGGAAATATCTTCCCACATGATGAATCCTGGTCTGACACAACGTGCTAGAAGACGTTCAACAAAATACTTGACCCACAAGATCAACGACCCTGTCCCCAGTTCGACGATTGTGAAACATAAATCTTGAACTGAATATGAATAGTAACGATTGTAATGAAAACTTTACAAATGAATCAAATTTCAGCATTTAATAAGGAGTTGATTACCGCTAAACAAATAAACCAATGCCGTTATAACAAAGTCTTGAAAAGTTATGGACAATGAATAACGTAAAAACAGGAGCCGGTGACATATATTACCATGTAATATATTACTCGTTTACAAAAATAAACACCTTGAAACAATTCTCTTACCCTTGAGACACATTAAACTTGGCTCTTGATCAACACTAGAATATATCCTTTCACATCCGGGTGACTGGGCTAAATTTAAATAGAAAATTTAAAGATGAAAATGATCACCTCAAAACCTGACAACTAGCCAAAACTCGATTTTTGCTTCTTACCCTGGTTCTATCCCTGAAATTGTTCACGCTTCTTTTTTTATTGGAAGTGACGTTTATTCTTTATTTCAATGGCGACTTGTCATAAATTGTTACGTTTTCGGTTTATTTTCTCTTATAACGTTCACATATCAGATTCTTCCCCTATTCGTCAAATTTCTTCTTCAATTAATGATTTTTTTTCATACAATATTAACCTTATCGAATCCAAAATCGACTGTTAGATTTTACATTCACAATGCACGACATTTACTTTTACTTGACTGCAAAAACACACGATTCAACAATCAGGAACGGTTCGAGACCATAGCTGATGAAATTGCTTATTCACATTTATTTAGGCAGTTTTCAATGCCAGTTAGAGCCTCACCACCCTCAGGTACATCACAACATCGATTAAGAACGTTATCACCAGTGGTGTTGATAGTGAGTGGACTCGGGGTTTTCAATGCCAGTTAGAGCCTCCCACAAAGAGGTTTAGCCCTACCATACTTCTGTTATCTCCCAATTGCAGTAATATTTATTTCACCTCGTGTAAGTTTTTCACACCAGCGTAAGCTGAAGGACACTCACTGGAGTCTGAGTGACAGCAAATCTCTTCAAGCCTCCAGTATTCTTCTGAGTATTCTAGCATTATTTCTGGATTATTATTATTATTATTATTATTAATAATTCATGCGAGTTTTTTCACCCTAGCTTAAGCGGGTGGTTTTCACGGGATTCTGACTGACATTCAAGTCTCCTTAGGTGTTCAGGATTTTTCTGAGTATTTTAACCGATCTTAACAATGTTGTTGTATGACTGGTCCCGATTCTTCCTCTGATTTCCTATTCCTCTAGTGTTTTTTTCCAAAATGTTGTTGACCGGTGCAATTGATATCAACTTCACACTTATGCTACACAATTTTTCCTGTTCTCTGGTAAGGTTCAATTATCAGTATAATATAATACGTCAAATCAAGCGTTCTATTGAATATATATATATATATATATATATATATATATATATATATATATATATATATATATATATATATAAACCAAAAGTCCAGAGAAGAAATCTTCCTTACGACACAAGAGTTTTGTTTAAACAAAACCATGTTGCAGTTGAGAGCTCAATGTGTGCTCTTAATGTTAGAGTCACAGAGCAAATACATGCGTAAAGAATAACAAAGAGATTAGAGATTTAGCCTTATAGTCTATTTCAGGGAGCTTAGACAAATAGTCTAAATCTCCCAGTATTCAAATTAACCACACCATATTTATGTAAACCTTTATTTCTTAGTGATATATAAGACACATTGCTGAATTGCAGGATTTGAACACACTAATACCGTATATGTGTGTATGTATGTGTATGTATATATATATATATATATATATATATATATATATATATATATATATATGTGTGTGTTGTGTGTATGTGTATGTGTATGTATTTTTATATATATATTTTTTATATATTTTTTTATTTAGTTAAATTACTAAGTAGATTTAATTGTTTTTCTTGGATCTTCATTATGTTTGTATGTATGTGCATGTTTATATTTATGTATTGTATATGTTTATGTACGTTTGTGTGTGTATATGTATGTATGTATATATATATATGTATATATATATGTATATGTCACTTAGAACTAAAATATAATAAAATAGATTAATTTATATTTCACTTTTTATTTTAATTTTCTAATTTAATAACTTTACTTCTTTCTTAACTATCTTACTTTATATATGAAAATTATTAAAAAAATATATATAGAGAGAGATTTTAAATAATTTTATTACAAAATTACTTTATATATAAAAATTTAAAATATATATATATATATAGATTTTAAATAATTTTTTACTAAATTTTAAAATCCTTCCTTATTTCCGTTGATTTTTTCAAATTAGTTGAATAGGGTGACGTATTTTGAATATGTCTTTCTTTTCTAGTCTGTCAAAAAAACTGTAACATTAAAACTTTTTCCTTTTTTGCAACATCAAAGATTTACATTTGGAATTCATATCACAGGACTACAAAATTCTAAAAAATTAAAAAAATATATAAATAAAAATTGTTTTCAAATGCCTTTAAAGTAATAAAAATTTCATCATTCGCATCTGATGAGTCGGGAGATTTAGACTATTTGCTTAAGCTCCCTGATAGACTATATGCTAAATCTCTATGTCTTTTGTTATTTCTTTCTCTCTCTCTCTCTCTCTCTCCTCTCTCTCTCTATATATATATATATATATATATATATATATATTTAGTAATGAAGAAAAAACTCTAAACTTGCTTCATTACAATAATTTATTTCAACCGTATTAATACGGCATCTTCAGGTAATCACAAGAACATGACTCTTCTTGTGATTTCCTGAAGATGCCGTATTAATACGGTTGAAATAAAGTATTGTAATGAAGCAAGTTTAGAGTTTTTCTTCATTTACTAAATATCTTGCTCTGTCCTTTTACTCACTGGTATTAGGCACATTGAGCTCTCCTTATGGTCTACCTGCATAGCTTGGTTAAACCACACATGGAAAGACCCTAACTACGGAAAAAACTATATATATATATATATATATATATATATATATATATATATATATATATATAAAGTCGTCGTTAGAGTGGCCTAAAGTCGGTATCAGCCAATCAGCGAGGGGTCTATCCCCCTTTCTCTAACGCTAGACTAAGGAGATGGTTTTTGCATCTGAGGTGGAGAGCGACACCTACCATCAGCTCCTTACTTTACCGCACATATCTCTGTGCTACTCATACGCTGAGTTGGAGAGGACCGGTTTCGAACTAGGAACCTTGCGGTTTCTAGGCAAACACTCTACCGACTAAGCTAACCCGGCCCATTTAATTATTCACTTATTCATTTGAATTCTGCTATTTTAAGAATATATATATATATATATATATATATATATATATATATATATATATATATATATATTTTATATATATATATATATATATATATATATATATTCACTTATTCATTTGTATATATATATATATATATATATATATATATATATATATATATATATATATATATATATATTCCTCATATAAAATATTTTTAAAGAAATATATATATATATATATATATATATATATATATATATATTCCTATAAAAATATTTTTAAAGAAATATATATATATATATAATATTCCTCATAAAAATATATATATATATATATATATATATATATATATATATTCCTATATAAAAATAGCAGAATAGAAATGAATAAGTGAATAGAATGCCTGTCGGCCGAAATACAAGATATTGAAATATTTAATCTCTAAATTAGATGTATTGAAAAAACGAATAATATATTATTTTTCTGGTAATGAATATATATATATATATATATATATATATATATATATATATAACATATATATATGTGTTAATGTGGGGTGGTGCGTAGATTTCATAAGTATATCTGTATACTGATAAATATTTACGCATTGAAATTTCTTTGAGGTATATTTTAATCTGTTCAGCCTAGCAAAAGAAAATATTCCAGAGCACAGGTGTTAAATCGTGCGACTGTGGATATTGTTTAGTGTTTACCCTTTAGCCAGTAAAAAAAAAAAAAGATTTATAATCAAAAACAAATTATTATCATAACAAAAGCAGGAAATTCCTCCCAATAGGAAATCTCAGCTACATTTAGAATTTATAAGACAAAACTTTTTATTTAGGAAAAAACATTGTTCTAAATAATTCCCAATTTATGATTAATGTAAGTTCTATATAGTAAAAAGGTGGGAGGCGCGTGGTGTAATGGTTAAAGTCATGGGAAATGGACTCGTCGCCCCGAGTTCAAATCCTGGATGTGCTAATTGCATTTCACTTAGCGCTAATACCCTTGGAAAGGTATGAATCCTACTCTCCTTCCAGTTATGGATAAATAGTAGGGAAACTGGGCTCTTTAACCGTGGTTAGCCAACCGATCTAGGAGAAGGAAAACTCTGAATTAAAACCTGTTGAACTCCGCTTAAGAAATTGACCTTGTGTCACATCCTGCTCGTGCGAAGGGGTTGGTAAATATATATCTAGTAAAAAGATGCTTCATTTTTGTCATCAGTAGTTATGATAAGCAATAAATAAATAAGATAAAGATGCCAGCCAAGAAAAGAGACTTCTGAAGTGGAAAGATAGCTTGAATAATTTGATGTAATCTGAACCAAAGAAATTATTAATTCTCGTCTAGAAATCAAACGAGGTCACTTTACGAGGATGAACTCTACGATATTAAAAAAAATAACCAGCCTTGACGAAATAATTCCTGAAGTATGAAAGACAAGGAAATTTGACGATATACCGCTTTGATCGTAGTGTAATAGTTAGCAAACTAGTCCCGCATAACCCTTACCTATGAATACTGAGTTTGATACTCACTTGATGCCCCATATATGCCACCTTATGTCACCCTACCCGTGGTTCACGAATTGGGCAAATATCTACTTCTTCGATTGTGCTAAACATGAACACAGCAGAGAATTGTATAAAATGCTGCATTCATCCATACCCGAAGAAAGGTGACATCGGAACCATTAATAGCTATAGAGTTATAACTTAACAAAATAGCTGCTAAATATATACATATATATATATATATATATTATATATATATATTATATATATATGAGGAAAAATGAGTAAAGAAAAGAAAAGTAAATGGATAAAATGAATTTAATCGATCACTTACACATGTGTTTCGGTCAGTTTATGTGTGTGAAATATTTTCGCACACATACAAGAATCGACCTTCATCAGAGTGAATATTTATTTTTATCATAAAAATAAATATTCACTCTGATGAAGGTCGATTCTTGTATGTGTGCGAAATATTTTCACACACATAAACTGACCGAAACACATGTGTAAGTGATCGATTAAATTCATTTTATCCATTTACTTTTCTTTTCTTTACTCATTTTTCCTCATATTGTCGGATTCAATTCCTTTTCCATTTTTACATATATTATATATACATATATATATATATATATATATATATATATTATTTCGTAGGTCGTTACCAGGTAATGTGGTATTTGAATGATTCTAAGCTGGTTCTTTCTTTCAACGGTAAAATGTTAGAGAGTTCAGGTACGACTTAAGAGCTCGATCTTTATTTTTTAAAATATAAACAGAGCAATACAATTAGTAAATAAAACAAGCTTAAAAATCGGCTATTTTGCGGTTATGATTTAAAAATCGGCTGTGAGGGGAAATGGTACCATAACCGCAAAATAGCCGATTTTTAAGCTTGGTTTCTTTACTAATAATATATATTATATATATATATATATATATATATATATATATATATAAAATGACGCGTAAAAGCATATGCATGTTGATAAAAGAATGTTTTTTTTCTTAAAAAGAAAAGTGAGGGTACCCTTATTAGATTTAAAATCTAAATAAATTGATCTTTTTTTCGTCAAAGCTCATCAGAGAAAAAGTACATTGATAAATGGTGTTATTGTGGTTTTGTTTTGTTTTTGTTTTGTTTTTTGTTGTTGTTGTAGACGATGGAATCGTCAGTGAGAAAACGAGAAAAGGATTTTTTTTCTCAATAGGACAAAGGATTCGTAAAACTAAGAAAATTACAAACAAAGAGGGAGGGGGTTCGAAAATTGCGAGTCCCTCCGTTGGATAAGTTTAGGCTTGAGGTGCCGAATAGGAGTAACTGGTGATACTGCTTTTGGACACACAGGAAAGGTTGCGTGCGAGAAATAAATAAAGACTCAAGGATCTGTAGTTGTAGCTCGCTATATTATATATATATATATATATATATATATATATTATATATTTGTGTGGGTGTGTGTGTGGATTTCTTAAGTGGAGATTGACAGGTTTGAATTTAGAGATTTGCTTTAAGACAGGTTACACAGTCAAGCTTAAACAGTCCAGTCCGACCTTCTATTTACCTATTATTTATGGGGGAATAGCCGGATGCACATTTTGACAAGTGTATTAACGCTATGTCAAATGCCTCCTCCAGGATTTGAACTCAAGTCACCGAGTCCATTTCCTACGGCGATAACCATTACTATATATATATATATATATGAGATTTATCCAAAACTTGGTAGTAAGGGATGATTCTATATGTGATTTCTTATTTATTAGTATTATTATTTTTATTTGATTTTTATTTTCTATTATTTATTATTTTTTAATTTTATTATCTTCTATTAATTTATTTTATTATTTATATCTTAACTAGTATTTTCTTTTATACATCATTATACTCTAATGTTTAAATTTAAATCTTTTTATTTTACTTGTCTATTTATTTTAATATACTACTCTGTTTTTTCTGTCATGTCACCTTTTTGTCTGTCTGGACACCCTAGAAATCAACTTTGAGATGTATCTCTTTTTTTCATTCACTTCCTGTTTCTATGGTTACAATCCCACACTGTTAAAAATATATATAATTTTTTTATTATTTTTTATTTTTGTTTGAATTTATATATATTCAGCTCTTTGGGGTTTTTTGTGATATGCTTGTCCATAAGTGAATTGAGACCCATCTGATGAGGCGAAAATTTGGGGAGCCGGTTTAAATCAACTTAGATTTATATGGGCCCCAATTTTCGTCGAAATAAATTTATTATGGGATTACTGTATTGAGTTCTTCCTTCCCTTATTGATATATATATATATATATATATATATATATATAAGTCATTGTCGATTGGTGACACTGTTTACACTATTCCAACTTATATCTATCTATCGATATGTGGGTGTGAGTTTATATGTATGTGCATGTACATATATATATGAGTATGTGTTTCTCCCGATGCGCGTATTCTTATATGTTGATATACTGCTGTGTTTATATCTGTCCATGCTCACATAAGTACATAAAGAGGTGTAGTACTTATATCAGTGGGTAGTGCATTCGCATAGGAATAGCAATATTCTTGGTTCAATAACAGTCCCTGCCAAATCACGTGTTGTCCTCTACTTCAGCAAAATAATCTCTCTGGTCTAGCTTAAGCAAAAAGGGATTAGACTGTTCAGCTGATACCGACAATAGGCCACACCGCGGGCTTTCTTTTACTTACATTGTGATACTAAAATTTTCTATCCATGTTCCTGGTAAAGAGTCGTTCGATAATGAATACTTTGGTTACTCTGGTAATCGTATAAGTCCTTCCTGAGTATTGGTAAAGATCTGGTAATCCTATGTCCGTCCTCAGTGAGCATAAATGTAATTATGACCAGTGGGGGGTAAATAGTATGTCTTTCACGCAGTATGGTTAGTGATTGGCTGCAGGAACAATTCACGTGACCTTGGCTAGTCTATAAATCAAGGTGGGTAATTAGAGTACATCCTATATAAAAAATATTCCAACACACTACATTTCGTGTTCTATGTGTGAAAATTGCGTAAAATTAACTGTAATAATCGCCCAATATATATCCATATATTTTATATATATATATATATATATATATATATATATATATGAGTATGAGCAAGATGGAATGAAAACAACACACAATGTTGTTAAAGAGAAAACGATTTATAAAATATACATAGCTGATACTGATCAATATTTCGATTTTACAAAAATCATCATCAGAGCCAGTTACTCTGTGTTGTTGGTGGTCGAGATAAAAGTTGAAAAGAATTAACAACATTGTGTGTAGTTTTCATTCCATCTTGCTCATACTCATACTGTCGGATTCATTTCCTTTCTTTTAACTTATATATATATATATATTATATATATATATATGAATTTTTATGAATAAAAATACACACACACACACACAACACACACAATATATATATATATATATATATATATATATATATATATATATATATATATATATAGGTTGGATCAAAAACGGTATGTCCGAAAACCAGCATGAAGGAGGTCACTTAACTTTGTCCCCCACCATTATTGGGAGGCGCAATATATATTATATATATATATGTATATATTTTTTTTCATAAAAATTCATATATATATATATATAGAGAGATAAGAGAGAGAGAGAGAGAGAGAGAGAGAGAGAGAGAGAGAAGAGCAATTGAAAGAGAGCGAGGGGAGGGAGAGAGAAAGACAGCATCTGATGAGAGACAATGTGAGAATCTATTGAATGTTAACATTGGAAGTTCCATAAATCATATGTATTTAGTTGGTTGTCTGCAAGAGACTGTATGGAAGCGTTTATTTTGGAGGTTGGCGTGTAAGGATATTATATTTATTGATTTAGGTACTTTTTTTTCCTTTACGTCCTCGCTATCATAAATAGGAAAGACAAAAAAAAAATAGATGTAAAAATTCTTACCCGAAAAGACGAAACCAAATAAATATAAATAATTACTTTTTTCAGCAGCCTGTCGATTTGGGATAGTCGATTGTACGACAAATATACTTATCTCCACACACAATAGTCTCACTCATCTTTAAAAGTCAGTGACCCGAATACATTGCAGTTGGTTGGTTGGTTAGATTTTTGCCACATATCAACCCTTGGGTTATTTTATGCCGAAGATGTTTTTATTTTATTCATTCTTATTGGGTATTCCTTTTTTTTTTCAAACTCAATTTTTTTAAACACAATCTTTTTTATCTATTTAACACATTTCATAACAGGTACTGTCCTCCGGGTCAAAGTCGACCTGGGAGTAATATCAAAGAAGTACTACTCCACTTTCTAGAGCTCCAGAATTAGAAACTCACTACTAGACGCAGTTTAATGCTATACCCAAGACAATCTCATAGATAAGACCCTAACAAGTACAACCGCTCGGTAGTGGACCTGGGAGTAATGGGGATGAAGAAGTACTCCACACTTCACAAGGTTCCGGAATTGAAACTTCACCACTAGATGCAGTTTAACGTCATACCCAGGAAACCAGATATTGCGATTAAGCACAATTGGCACATAATCCATTTTTGAAAAGGAAGAATTTAGGTTTGAACTTTCATGGAACAAAATTTACCTGACCATGAAGATTTCATTTTTAAGGGAATATTCAATGAATCACCTTTTCCCACGCATTAATAAGTTTTACGTTTGTGTCTGTTTGTTGTATTCACTTATTGTGTAATTAACCATTTTAGTTCTGTCTTCACATAAACTACATTTGTTATCCTTCTGTATGTTATTTATTTTTGTTTTGAAATAATTTCTTAAAATAGCATTTTTTGTTTTGTTATTTTGTTTATCCCAAAGTAAATCGAATGTATTTACGATTTTTGCCGAACGTGTGTATTGGATTAGACTAACCCTCGCTTTGTTTACAAAAGTTTGAGGACTCTAGTGAATTCATTTCCGCTTAGATATGTAGCGATTAAATATTCTCCTATATTTGACAGCTGCCTCTGGCCGCACGGATAAAAAGGCTTGGCGAACGAAAGTTCATTCGGGTCTCAGACACGGCCAGGGATAGCTGTTAATCTATAGCCACACTGATGAGAGGAGAGAAATTACGCCACGGATATAATTTTACCAGGTAATTCTTCCACAAACTTCATAGAAAAGTTTTAAAGGACCTTGACATTAAAATGTAATTTTATCTTCAAACATTTTTAGAGATTCAATTAACACGAATTTTTACCCATAAATGAAGTCCGACAATGCTGTTTAAATTGCGATATAATATCTCGGTGAAACTCCAGAAACATCAAAAAGCGATAATACGCGATATTAACAAGGGAAATTTGAAAAATGCCATCGTTTAACATGTATCTGATTCAGATAATTATTTTAATTTTTATGATGTTATGAAGTTACCTCACATCCAAAACAAGAGGCCCTGATACATTTTTGCATCATTAATCAACGACCTGTTTTTTTTCTGAACCTATCATATTTTCTAGATAGACTTGTTATAAAAAGCTATACAATATCGGTTTTTAAATACTTTTTCTCTCCTTCCGATACTGTCATCTTACACATTTTCATGCTTTCGGCTTCCATATACATAAAATCAAGCTATAAGAAACGTATAGAAATAAACAGGTTGGTAACATTCTCAAGTCGTAAACGAAAACATCATCAAGTATGGATTATTTAGTTTTCCTATTTCCTTTCGTTTCTTTTAATTTATATACTATATCTTTTCAGGAAAAGACGTTAAATTTGAAATATTCTTTCAAATAAAAAATCACATCACACTTTATTCTAAAAAAATAGAACATTTTTTATAATAATTTCTGATCTCGCGTTTTCATTTTGAAAAGAATTCCAGCTCTAGTGAGATAACACTATACATATCCTAATGTTCCACTAGAGATTTTATAATGTACTGAAACGTTTTAACAGCAACTTTACTATCTAAAATAAATTTATCCTTTTAAATACTTTATTTTTTCATATTTACACACACACACACACACACACGCATATATATATATATATGTATGAATATATATTTATATATATACTTATATATGAAAATGGGATGATTTACCGGTGAAATTGGTCTCAATGTTTAGTTGATACAAGTTTTACCATGATAATTCAGCGATATAACAAATATAAAGTGCTGAATATATATTAATATATATATATATATAATATATATATATATATATTATATATATATATATATATGGAAACGTAATAGACACAAATGAAAAATATGAAATGTCATGATGATTTATTAATATTTGAAAAATAAAAATCAAGGTAAAAACGTTTTGATTGTTATATACTTATCAAATATTTGTCTATAATTAAATATCAAATATCTATTTATTATGTGATACTAGCGAATATATGCACCCTCCGGGTGCAAGTATTTAAGTTTTAATGTAATAAAATATTGTATTAAATTAGAAAGGCTAATGAAACTAAATAAGAATACAGATAAAAAGATTTGAAACAGAGGGAGTATAATAAAAATTTGAAACAGAGGAGTATAATAAAAAATGGAACAACTGAAACTTACTCTTCCATCACTCTCGTCTTTCATTTTATTTTTTCTAATTTAAGTATTTAGTTAAAAGAGGAAGTAAAGAATAAAATGACAGTTATTTTATCTTGTTAATGGATTTCATTTAAGATTCATTGAAGAGATTTTTGCTTATATTCATTAAAATAAAACCAAACAATTAGAAATCAATAATACTAAGCACATATTTATTAAATTCGATTTTTTAATATTAATATGCAAATTAGCCTTCCCCGTCACACTGTAAAGCGCTATTTGTTGTATATATAAATATAATTCATGTTGTCAGTATGTAGTCATAGTTAACAGTATTAATAATGTAAGACAGTTTTATTAATAATTGAGGTTTAGATGAAAATAAAATCATGGAGAATGTGATGTCAATAACTAAGATAATTGTGACTTGAGTAGGAATATAGTTTCGGTTACAGACAGAAAACACACAATCTCCATTATAATAAGATGTGAAAAAAAATTTCATACGTATCACTCGACATTCTCTGATCATTACTCGTATCACTTAATAAACAAAATTCTACATCAACACTCGTTACCAGCTATTTCTACAAGTGTGAATAACTCACAACACGCAAAATAATATATTAGTTAATACTATTATCCTAATAATATTACCATGAACAATATACTCACTGCAGAGCTTGATCTCCGAATTTCAAATGCTTCCAATGCATTTGGCTGGTTGAAGAGGTGAGTCTGAGTCAACAGAGACACCTTGAGAACTAAATGTGCATTATACCGTGCCATAGTTCTCTCAACCCTCCTGTACGGTGCGGAAACCTGGACGGTATACAAAGCGGATGTCCACAGACTACATTTTTACTACATGCTTCACCTGCGCAGTATACTAAATGTCAAGTGGTGGCAACATGTTTTAAACAGGACCATCCTGAAGAGAACTGGAATTTCTGGCACGCACGACATACTTGTCCAGTGCAACCTGGTCACTTAAACAGACTTGGGGACAACAGACTGGTAAAGCAGATTGTGTACTCTCAACTGAGAGAGGAATCACGTGGAATCGGTAGACCAAGGCTCAGGTACAAAGATAGCAGCAGGAGAAACCTAGAGGTCTTTAACATCCCCATAGACAGTTGGCAAGATGTAACCAGAGACATAATAGATTAGAGGAAAAGGATTCGCGTGGTATCATCATTGGATACGATGGACAGCAAGTAATCCTGATAAAACAAACAATCATGAAACCAAGACGAAACAATGACAGTAAATTTCAGAGTTTTGTGGTATCAATCTGAAGACAATGAAAAGTATTTGCAAAGAGTTGGATGAGTCCAATATTGATTACAAAGGTACGACTGGTCGGATTCCTCACACTGATCATTCCAATATGGAAAAAAAACACTCCAATTTCTTTGTTACATCCAGGTTATGATTGACAAGGGTCCTAGGAAGTCAATCAGGTCCATAGCCGATGACATAGGAGTGTCCGCCAGTTAGTGCATGGTGACATTCGCTATTTCTCAAATAATTATTTACAAAGCATAGCTTAGATGTGACGCAAGGCCCGAAATGTGGTGCGCCCAGTGAGAATCAAACTCACTAACAATGGTCTGCTAATCTAGCTTGCTAATCATTACACCACATGAGCTGCTATTTATCATATAAGATGAGAAAGAGCCAATTTTTATCACTGGCCATGAAAGAGATACGGAAAGATCACACCGCAGAGCTGTTCAACAAATTCAAGCATCACTTACAACCAAATATGTTTTTTCTCAGAAGAGAAGAATCTCTGCCATGACCAGCTGCTGAACACACAGAACAGCCGTAGGATTGCTATGTCCCCTCAAGATGTACCAATAGTGATTAAAACCACACAATCAGTGCATATAATAGAGTTTGAGGTGGTTACCAGCGATGGTGATGTTATGCCTCCAGTCAGTCTCCCATTTTACCTCAGATTAAATCAGAGAATATAAATCATTTTAGTTACTTACAAAGCTTGACAAAGAATGTGAATATCAGTAGGTAAGAAGTGTATTTACTTCGTTTGAAACGGGAATTCCTATGGAAAGTTCTGAGTCTAAACAATTGTGAAAAAACATTGAAAGATTGAATTGAAACAAATAGGTCAACACATGGATCATATCACTACCTAAATGAACTTGATTATGAAAGGGGAACATCTCTTTCTAGTCTACTACAAACACAGAAAGATTTTATAGTAATTTAGGAATATCAGGTGTTTTAGAAAGAGAGAGAGGGAGAGGGAGAGAGTATGTGTCTGGGTGTATGTATTGGAGAGAGAGAGAGACAGACAGACAGAGACAGAGACAGATAAAGAGAGAGTTAGAGAGAGAAAGAAATAAATAGATTGATACATAGAGAAAAAGATAGATAGACAGATATATAAAGAGGGGCAAAAAGACAGATGCCTGTAGAATACTGTTAATTGTTATTCTGTGTTACTTCCACCCTTAGCCAGGATTGAACCTGCAGTCTGGAAATGACTGTTACACATTGTTAACTATTGGACAGTGGAACAGTAAAACACCTCCTCAGCTTAATCGACTCTTCCTGGCAGTAGTGGCATTAATTATTTAAGCTGTTATAGTGGGTTCATTGGAACTAGTAACTTCATGGTTAGGCTTGGCCAGTCACATTGCTAAAACCAATTGTTGACTGTCTAACTGACTTACTTCAATAATGCCTAGATACGAGGGTGAGTCTTAAAGTACTGACATTTTGTTTAGGACAGGTATAATTACCAACCCAAGAACATTTATCATACATCAAAATGAAGCTGGTCCTCTGTGGATCACATCCCTACTTCTGGTAGATAGAGATAGATATAGGAGTGTGTTAGTGTGTATGTGTGTGAGAGAGAGAAAGAAAGATTAGACATAAAAATAACCTAGATCGATACAGCGAGAGAGAGAGAGAGAGAGAGAGAGAGAGAGAGAGAGAGAGAGAGAGAGAGAGAGAGAGAGAGAGAGAGAGAGAGAGAGAGAGAGAGAGAGAGAGAGCGTGTGTGTGTATGAGAGAGAAGAATACATAGATATACAGCGAGATAGCCAGAGAAATAAAACTACTTGATTAGGATATTATGCTCGGAGGAAATTTAAGCTCCATATATCTGAGAATCTTAGAGAAATGATACCATCAAACTGCAGATTAAGTGATGAAAGAAACAGAAGACAAGTAATGCCTCAGAAAGAGACGGAAATTACTGAATACAAAACATTGTGCCAGAGCCATCATTATATGAACTAGCAAAATAAAAAAAACACCCTCCGGGCGATGTAAAAAAAATTTGAAAGATATTGCCTGAGGGGATGGCAGCTGAAAATTTCAATGTCATAGAGTGTGTATCATAAGTATGTAAAATCGTCAAATTTATTAAAGGAATAAAAAACAAAAAGAAAGAAAGAAAGACAATTTGAAATGGAAACAGTTCCGATAACTTTAAATATTATATTAGAATAAAACAATCTATATATAAATATAAAACGCCGGGCATCTATTTATTGAAACAATGAGGATTGTCTAACGTTGCATGATCACATTTTGAGTATATTTATTCTATGTTATGACGTTGGATTATATGTTGAGTAATGTGACGTAAACAGTGACGCAGTTTTTGTTACAGACAAAAACCGGAAGCGAATCTAAATTATTAATAGGTAAAAGAAGTCTCCCTTGTAAGTTACTTCGAGTCCTTCCTAAATTTGATAATGGAGTAGGAATGGACATGAGAAATAGATAATGCAGAATAATTTAGACCCAAGTGAAGATTTCGAGACAATATATGTGTTTACCTAACAACTATTTACAAGAAAATTGCGGCACAAGGTTAATATTTAGGCGGAGTTTGAATTCAGATTGTTCCTCCTCCTAGACCGGTCGCCACATCAAGATTAAATAGCCTAGTTGGCTTCACTATTTAGCCATGACTGCAGAGAGAATATTTTGATTAATATCTTTCTCAGGGTATTAGTGCTTTATGAAACGCAAATAGAACTCTCCAAGATTTAAAATTGCATGGCTATACAGAGGACACATAAAAAGAGAAATCAAGATACTTTATTCAGCAGCCCAAGTTATGTCATAAGAACTAATTATATAACTGTTCGAAAAGATACTAGTTAGAAAATTACGAAGGTGAGTCGAAAAGTAATTAAAAACAGGAACATGTATCATACATCAAAATGAAGCTGGTCCTCTGGATACATGTTCTCATTTGAAGGTGGAACATTGATATTGAGACAAACGGTGACTAAGTAGAGGAGTGGTGATGTGATCCACAGAGGACCAGCTTCATTTTGATGTATGATACTGTTGCATAGCCCTTCCTCGCTACTCTGATTCGTATACGTTGCTGGTATACTGCTTAATGAAATCACAAAGCACGCCGTATGTAGTAGAAGATTGACTTTTTATTTAATTCCCTCGTGGTGCGTGTGAGTGGACGAGCGTTGACAATGGGCACTACTACTACTACTACTGTTGGGATCTGAGACAAAGAGGGGTGGAAGGTGGTGGCGTCTCACCACCCTTAGCCGTGGCGGTGCGTGACCGCGTCGGTCCGCCGTCTCTGTCCTGACTGACTCTCCCCACTGACCGTTCTGTCTTTTGTATCTCTCAAACGCCTACGCGTTTTCTTTGTTCGCTACCACCAGGAAAAAGTCCTTTGTTATCTTCGTCGTCCCCCCTCTGTTTAATTCAACCGGAAATTCCTATTTCCGTTTGTACAATATCCAACAATACATGTTTCTGAGTTTGTAATTATGCCTGTCCTAAATAAAATGACACTACCTTTTGACTCACCCCCGTCACAAGTGAATAGCATGTCAAGTAAGAGATGACACAAATGCATAAGAAATGAAGAGCAAACAGGACTTGGTAATGAATTGATCTACTCAAAACTGTGCAAAGATCTTAAATTTGAACATATCGACAAATTGTATATGTACAAACCAGAAAGATTACGTTCAAGTCATGTTAAAAAGATAGATTCCTGCTAAATCTCGGAGGTTAAGCAGTGATGAGTCTGTTCAACACTTTGATGAGTAGCCATTAAAGAAACAGAAAGAACTGTAAGAAACCGAATATATAAAGGATTTAATTCGGCACTAAATTACCAGAAAAGGGTTGACATGCCGTAAAACAAAACAACTAACCAACAAACCTGAAACTATCCAAGAAAATGAAATTTGTAAACATTTTTCTGGTCTTTGAGATTAAAAAAAAACGGATCACACATTACAAGCTAGAAAGACCAGACATGCTTTTAATTTACAAGAATAACTTAAAAATTAGCACGGAAGACAGTAAATAAAGTTGACTGTAGTAAAAGCTAAAACCTGCCAGCCAAGAAGATAGACTTCAGAAGCGGAAAGTACAGTTCACGGGACATCTGGAAAAGCCTCTTAAAATCGCACATATTAATGTCCCCAAAAGTGTTGATAGCCAAGTGACAGCCAACTGAAGTCCTAAACACAATAAAAAACACTTATAATAACACACACACACACACACACACAGACACACCGACACAGACAAATACATACACACAGACACATTTATATATATATGTATAGGTGAATAATATCAATTATATCCGTGATTCAAACAAAATGGAGAACGCAAACGTACATTTAAATATACTTTACATAGACACATAAAATATGTATATGCAGATATATTCACATACACGGCGTTGTATATGAATAAATAAATGAAAACCTTAAATTCAAAGTTTTCATATATATATATATATATATATATATATTGAGAGAGAATGTATGTGAGTATGTGCGTGTGTGTGAGAGAGAGAGAGGGACGGAGGGACGGAGGGAGGAGGTAGAGAGAGCTGCTAGATTTAGTAAGACATTTTTATTAGAAGCAACATGGTACATAAATGAAAAACATCGATACGTAGAAGTGAACTCTTGCTAATAAGTAATTTCATGTAAGTTAGAAATCTATCGCAAAATTATATTCTTATTGGCTTATATATTAAAGTATAGACCTACCAGCCAGAAGATATGGGGAGGGGGTGTCTTCATTTCAGTAGAATAAAAATGAAAACACGTTCATTTACATGTTCATCTTTCTTTTTTCTTACACAAAGTGATTTTATAGATTTATTGTATTGTTGCCAATTTCAAAGTCAAAAATGTTAAAATCTCGATCGATAGACAAATAAAAGAAAGACAACCGAAAAAATATACGTCTTCTATTAAATCGACAGTGATAATGGGGGCTTCAACTGGAAATATGTTTTTATATGAAATGATTGACGTAATTCGAGCATTTGATTTATTAATTTACTTATATGCATCGGACAGATAAGTACATTTCTCTTCTCTGTTCTATTTTTTTTTTTTGCACTAAAAATAACTGAAATTGATCAAATGCGCATGGCCTTCTACACAAACAAGAAGATATGAGCAAATACTTTTATTTTATTTTTTGTTCTATTTCCATTCTGACTTTTAAATGGATAAGTGTGTGTATGGGTGTGGAAACATGTGTAGGGCAAGTTACTTAAATTCAGTATGGTATAATCTCATATAACTGAGACACAGAGAGACACATATCCCCCTATATATATATATATATATAATATATATATATATATATATAATATATATATATATATATATAGTGGGGGATATTGTGTCTCTCTGTGTCTCAGTAATATGAGATTATACCATATATATATATATATTATATATATATATATATAGATAGATAGATAGATAGATAGGGGAGAAAAATAGAAATGAACCCGAAAACTATGTTGATGAATAATAAGTGTGAATGAAAGATAAGAACTGTTAAGTTGATTTATGAATATTTGAAATAGTATGTATATTTCTCAACAGTTTAGTATTTCGATTGATAACCAAAAGTATCGAAATTATATTTAGAATAAATATATATCAGACATATATCTTCAATCTTCATTGGGACAAAATAAATATCGATTTTTGATTTAGCGTGTATTTACACACACACACACACACACACACATGTATATATATATTGGTTTGTTGGTTGGTTTTGAAGGCTATCACAATGCAAGTGTAAAGAAAAAAGAAGGTAACTGTGGTGTTGTTTGTTAACCTGTGATTTATTCTCAATTTTTAATATTTCGGGATTAAAAAATCCCTTCTACAGAAGACTACTAGTAATAACACACACACACACACACACACACACACACACACACACACACACACACACACACACACACAAAAAAAAAAAAACAAAAAAAACGCACACACACACATAATTTGGAAGATAGAAAAAAAAACAAAATGGACTGTTACTAGCAACAGCTTCAGAAATCTTCTGTTGAAGAAACTTTATCTCCAAATATTAAGAATAAATCACAGGTTATCAAACAACACCACAGTTACTTCTTTTTTCTTTACACTTGCATTGTGATAGCCTTCAAAACCAACCAACAAACCAATATAAACACAATGGTTCAAGCAAATTACAAAACCTTTTATATATATATATATATATATATATATGTATGTGTGTGTATGTGTGTTTTACCATCGGCATATTGACACATGGTTAGTTAAATGAATGTTTATCGAGACAAGTTTGGTACAAGGCCAAAGTAATGAGGTATTTTGTAATAAACCACCTCATTAACAGTGCCTTGTTTGACTCGGAAAATAATTTATTCTTCTTTTATTTCTCTTAAGAAAGTTACTTGACGATATAACTGTTGACTAAGGATTATTAGTAAGTATTTAAATATATATTACTGTGTGTAAACTAGTAACTATTATTAAATAGAAATAATTACTAATTAATAAGTACATAATTATTTGTATTATATAGAAATACTTAAGACGATGCGACTGTGTCAAAACGATTTGTATTACCTAAAAATACTTGATATCACATAACCGTGTGTAACGATGTCCAATCTGGATTTGCTGATCATATGAGATGTCATGATAAACAATCACATGCTGATTGTACACTGGTCTTTACTCAGCTACCTACAGGTAATACTTATGTAAAAACTAATCAACTTTTAAACCATTTTCATATTTTCGCCATGGAAAATAGTGATTGAGAGTAAATGTTTCAGGGTTAAAATGTAGTCTTTATTTCGGTTGTTTAATGTGTCATTGTTGTAGAGTAGCTAGCACCCCTTCAACACTCTACCAGATGGCCTGGCTCATTGCCTTAAATACGATTAAAGTGGATTAATAAGCTGAATAATATTCGGATTGATCTTAATGCGTTTGGCTATAATGCATTTGACACTCCTCTATTTCTTGTAAATTTTCTTGTTAATTGTTTTGTAACTTATTGTTCTGTGTTCTCGTATGTAGTCGTTAACATTGGATACTGGCACTGAATAAATATATAAAGCACTCAATTTCTCCTTGTATCTATACACCTCGACGATACAATAGTTATTGAGTATGAAACATTGCTATTATTACCTCCGCTTGATTCCTATTATCAAAGCAGCAAGAGGCATAGGCCTATATGTGAACGTAGATAAAAACGGAACTCTTTGGTTTACTACCCTGCATGATAAGCTTCTGAATTTAGGAGACCAGTTCACATACTTAAGTAGTAATATCTCATACACATAAAGCGATATCAATATATGCACAGGAAAGGCATGGGGGGCTGTAGAGAAATCGTCAATCGCATGGAAATCTTATCTCCCTTATAAGGTAAAGAGACAATTATTCCAATCTGTAGCCGAGGCAGTTCTATTGTAAAGCTACACCACTTGGACACAAATGAAACGCTTCGAGAAAAGGCTAGACGGGAACTATACCATAATGTTACGTGCTGTCTTGAACAAATCTTGGAAGCGACCCCCCCCACACAAACCAAAAAAGGGAGCTGTACCGACTTTTACCTCCTATCTTACAAACCATCCAAGAAATAAAAACATACTAGGCACTGATGGAAAAATAAGGACACCTATAATGGACACACCAGTGTAGGCCGACTAGTAAAGAACTACATCAATCAGCTTTGTGCGGATTCTGGGTGCCGTACGAAGGTTCCGCAATTACTGATAAGGACGGTTGGTGAGAGAGTCATGGGTATCCATACTGTAAGACGAAGATGATGATGATGATGATGATGATGGTGGTGATGATGATGATTCCTATTGCCATAAATTACAGATTACAGGTCATACGTCAGTAAATGCTTACATTTAGAAAGCACTTCCGATTATTGTTGACTAAAAAATGTTGCTAGGGAAACCTATGGCAATCCAATTTCTCTTCTATACAAAGTTGTAAACTTTTGTAGTCAGTATTGCGTGTTTGCATTAAAAAGCAAAGAGACAAACCAAAAAAATCAGTTTCCACTCAACTCCGCTTTTGTCTCTCTGTTCCCAAATGTAATCTAAAAGCTTTATGCTTTTAGCGTGACGCCTCTTCGTAAAAAAAAAAGGTTTTATGGTTGCAAAACAATTGTTTCCATGCGCCTTCATGAGTCACAATATATACCTTATTATATTACATCTAATAATACAGTGACTCGATCGACTAAGTGTTGTATTAAACATCTGTCATCTAAGGGGCAGATGTTTTAGTTATTATTCAATATATATATATATATATATAGATATAGATATAGATCTCTCTCTCTCTCTCTCTCTCTCTCTCTTATATATATATATATATATATATATATATATATATATATATATATAAGTGTATTTTGGCAGCATTTTTTTTTCTTTTATAGAAGTTTTTTTGTACTGTACAGACAATTCTTGTCGGACAAGTTTTTCGTTGATCCGTTCCATCCGTTCGGGCCATCTTTTTGGTGTCGGGGTGTAACTGGTATAACTGTCCACCAAAGGTTTCAAAACCAGCGCTTTCGGCAATGCCATTTGCCATACTAAGGTAGGAAACGATGGTATAATTTCGTGTCTCGTTTTTAACGAGAACGAGTAGTAGCAAGGAATTAGAAGTGGAGGTAATAACCATTGGTAGTATGAGGTTGTAGGAATGGTTAGTGGTTTCGAGCGAGCGTTGCAGTAGTGATTTTATGTGGGAGGGGACACAATTTGTGAGAAGGGGAGGGGTATAGTGGAAGGAGCATAGGCGGAAAATTATAAACATTTGAGAATATGTTGTCTTATTTCAAAGTTTATTTTGTTTAAGGTAGTTTTTTTTGTTTGATATATATATATATATATATATATATATATATATATATATATAGTGTGTGTGTGTGTGTGTGTGTGTGTGTGCGCGCGGTGTGTGTGTGTGTGTGTGTGTACCAACCTCTCCGCATGAGTATGATGTGACAAAAGGTCAATTTTTTTAGCTTATCTTGACAGGTTTGATTTCAGAGTTTTCTTTCTCCTAGACTGGTTGCTTAACCAAAGTTAAATAGCTGCACTATTATTTATTAATTGCTGTAGGGAGAATAGTTGGATTTATACCATTCTCAACGGTATTAATTCAACGTGAAATGTGGTATTTAAGATATATATTTTGTACTATGCTATGTTTATAAATAAAGAATGCTAAGTATCGAAGATGGTATATATATATATATATATATATATATATATATATATATATATTAGAGGGAGGGAGGAGAGAGAGAGAGAGAGAAGAGAGAGAGAGAGAGAGAGAGAGAGAGAGAGAGAGAGAGAGAGAGAGAGAGAGGGGGGGGAAGAGAGAGGGGTAAGGGAAGGCAAACGAATGCCTCAGCCATGTACACCTTACACAGTATAAATTTCCCTTTCAATTTCTACATTTTGAGTTATATTTTCAAATTCTATGAATGGAGGGTAAGACTCCTGAGTTCGTTTTTGGAACGTAAAGTAAATGGTCAATTTTTAATATTACGAAAACTAATCAATTATTTTTGTAAATGGAATGATTTAATTGTTGGGAAAATTGAATTCCTATTTTTTATGTGAGTATATTAAAACGTAAATCGATATTTACTGAGTCTTAAGTAAAACTTTTAATTAATCTTACTTTAAGATTTGAATGAGTGGAATTATTTTTTATCTGAATGTATTTGAATGTAAATCGATAATTGTTTGATTCTCTGGTAAATGTTTTAAACAATTTTACTTTAAGATTCGTTTGAGCAGAATCTTTTTTTTTATTTGAACGTATGTGAATGTAAATCTATAATTACTGAGCCTCTTTTAAAGATTTTTAGTAACTCTACTTTCACCTTCATTTGAGTGGAATTTCTTTTTTTTTTTAATTGAATATATTTAAATGTACATCCATTATTAGTGAATCTCTGTAAAATGTTTTAAGAGATTTTACCTTCAGATTGGTCTAAGTGGAATTTTTTTTTTTCCATCTGAATATATTTCTATGTAAGTCGATACTTGCTGAGTCTTTGATAAAGGTTTTAATCAATGTTACTTTCAGATTCGTCTGAATAGGAATCTTTTCTATTAGGTATGTATTCGAATCTAAATCGATAATTACTGAGCCTCTGTTAAGGTCTTAAGTAATTTTACTTTTAGATTCAATTGAGTGAAATTCTTTATTTTTACTTGAATGTATTCGAATGTTAATCGATGATTAATCAGTCTTTGTTAGATTTTTAGTCATTTTACTTTCAGATTCGTCGGAATGGAATTATTCTTTTTAAAATGAAACGTATTTGAACGTAAATCAATAATTACTGAGTCTCTAGTAAATGTTTTAAAATTTTTTACTTTCAGAAACATCTCAGGGGAAATTTTATATTTTTAATGTATTTCAATGTAAATCAATAATGACTGAGTCCCTAGAAAAGGTTTTAAATCTTTTTTTTTCAGATACGTCAGAGTGTAACTATTTTTTATTTTAAAGTATTCGAATTTAAATCAATAATTACCGAGTCTCTAGAAAAGGTTTTAAATTTTTTTTTTCAGATACGTCTGAGTGGAATTTTTTTTTATTTTAAAGTATTCGAATGTAAATCAATAATTACTGAGTCTCTGGTAAATGTGTTAAGTAATTCTATTTCAAATTCTTTTAAGTGGGATTTCTTTTATCTGAACGCAATCGAATGTAAATCGATATTTACTGAGTCTTTAATAATGATCTTGAGCAATTTTATTTTCAGATTCGCCTGATTCCTTTAAAGGTATGCATATGATAGTTTAACCGTCCTGTAAAAAGAACTAATATTTTAGCTGTCTTGCAATTTTAAATATCTAAGACTATATATGTTGCACTATATATTCTTCTTTATGTTCAATATTTTGGAATATCAACCTGAAGGTAAAAAGTTAATTAAAGATATCCCCTAATCTTTTATCTTCTATTCTAAGTCACAAGTGTATTAAATCATTATTTTGCTTCTAAGGGCTTGCTTAGCAAGATAATTCATACGATATATTCAAACTTGTATAGGGTTTGCTCTAACAATTGCTACAAATAGGAAACTATTTCATATAAATTTTAAGACACCCGAGATAAATATTTTCAGCCGATTGATTGATTGGTTTTATCGACATTTCAACGCATACAAAGTTATTTCATACATAGAGATCAGCAAATCGCCTTCATATTCCCATTTTTGTGTAGTTTTTTCTAACGATATTTTTGCACCGTTATATGAAAGCAACTGGTCCTATAACATTCAAAGAATTTGCGTAGAGTTATATGGATTTCTGTATTCTTTTCTAGAATAAATAATGGTATGGTTTCACGAAATTATTTCTAATTACTTTCAATCGTTTACCTATGGTTATATGGTTTCAAGTAACTAATAATTATTAGTTTCTAATGATTATTATTGTAAGTTACTCGAAACAAAAATAATTGCGTGCAAACAAATGATTATTCTTAAATAAAAATAATTACTTGAAACCATTTAATTGTGCACACATTATTATCCTTAGATCGGAATACGAGATATCATATAATAGTGCGAAATTTTGTATGATAAAAATATTCTATATCATATAACTATTCAAAGGAAGCGCGTAGTGTAATGGTTAAAGTCATGGGAAATGGACTTGTCGCCCTGAGTTCAAATCCTGGACGTGGTAATTGCATTTCACTTAGCGCTAATACCCTTGGGAAAAGTATGAATCCTGCTCTCTCTCCAGCTATGGATAAATAGTAGAGCAGACTTGGGTCTTTGACCATGGCTATGTAACCAGTCTAGGAGAAGGAAAAGTCTGAATTCAAACCTGTTAAACTCCGCGTAAGAAATTGACCTTGTGTCACATCCTGCTCATGAGGAGGGGTTGGTAAATATATATAACTAACAACTACACAGAAATCTGATTATAAATTTACCTTGAACGCGTTTCTGTAACATCCAGACATAAGATTATCTTGGGGTTGATATTTCGTTAAAATCGATCACTTAATCAATCGATTCCCTGAATAAATAGAAATATGACCAAAGAAAATTTACATAAAACACCGGTTAAAATCGATATTGTGGAATATAAGCCTAACTTGACGATTGAATTTTTTTCACGTTTGGGTGGGAAGAGACGGTTCATAAGCAGAGCTATTTTGGCGTTGGTTTAAGGCAATTAATTATACAGTTTTACCTTGACTTACGACTGTTCCAACTTACGAGTTTTCCAAGTTAAGACTTTTTACTAAGTCGACTTTTTGCGTTCTTGTTGGAGTTTAGTTGTGTAATGTTTACTGTCGTAAGAAACAATGCGAATCCAAGTAGTTTCCCTCAAGTAAAGAAGACAGGACTTTTAAATCTTGGTGTCCCAATCTGTCTCGGAGAAGGACAAATCTGAATTCAAACCAAAACAGTTTTTTTTCTCGTGAGACAAAACAACTTTGAGAGATCCTCCTTCCTCCCAATGCTCGTGTTGAGAGTTAACATTTGAGCTACAAGCGAGCTTCAGATACACTTATTTTTAATAAGTTCACTAAAAACATTTAAGCTTTCAAATTTATTACGACAAACGAAAATATTATTTATAAAAAATAAACATTAAAAATATTACATCACATATATCACTACATTCTATCTTATAATGATTTTATAAAATACAGTGCTATTTTTCTTATTTAAAAGAAACGTAACAAAAAATTAGACTGGTGGTGGTGTGGTGGTGGGGCTGGAACGGATTAAAGGCATGGGTGTCAATTGAGTGGATGTACGAGGACATTGAGGTACGAGCGGAACGAATTAAACTCGAAAGTCAAGGTACCACCGTAGGCCTGAATCTGTCGTACCTCATCTTAATGGTGTAACCAGGGGGTTTAGGTACCGGACATATGCAGAAAAGGGTGATATAGTTATTTACTAAGCTTAGCTTAGATTTGGTACAAGGCCAGAAGTATGGGGCACTCAATGAGAATCAAACTCACTAACAATGGTCTGCTAATCTAGCTTGCTAACTATTACACCACGTGAGGTGCACAGAAAAGGGTGATATAGTGCCTGGTACCTATTACGTAAACATGTAGATATAATATAAATAATTCATTTATATATGTAGATGATGAATTAAAATAATTTATAATATTTATGATATTCGTAATTTTTTAAATGCCTTTTTGCTATTAACTTTAACTATTAAATTTAACTAATGAAGTGATTTCAGAGTTTAATAAAGATAGACAATTCATTCAACTGTGGTATATTTAAATCTAATAGATTGCAATGGAGTTATCATAATATGAATTAATTAGAATAATTTTATTTATTTTGTTATTGTTTAAAAGAACTACAATGAATAAATTACAAAATACTAATTGTAAGGAATACTCACTTGGTTACCTAATTTTAAGAATTATCTCCCTTTAGAGTACCAGGTGGGCAATTCTATGTCAAATAATCCAGAAAAAGTAAAATTGTCACCCACCCCCTTCAATTTTTCTGAAATTTTGTACATGTGTGGACTGTATTAAATTTAGACATTCCCCAAAATTTGAGCTTCCAATTCCAAAAATTGGCGGAGTTATGTCGAGTCTAGCTCTCAAAATGTGGTGGGGTTCACGAAAAATGGCGACATTTTGTAATTTATTTTTGTTTGTACAATGAGTTCTAGTGCTTCCCTACACCTAAAATTTGGTTTATAAGAGAATTTCTGCCTGGGAAATCCAAAAATGACCCCCCTCAAATTCGGAGAGCTAAAAATCGACATAACTCCGCCAATTTTTGGAAATTGAAGGGGGTGCGTGACATGGCCTGGATGATTTGACATGGAATTATCCAGGTACTTCTTACAATATCACGATCTTTCCTTAAGGGGACCCCGTCGTTTTTGTCATACATGTCTGGTACCTAAACGTTGATCCCAACAGATGTAACTGGTATTTTCAGACAGTTGTATTGCATAACAAATATAAGCAGAACAAGAGTGACCCAGAGAGAAAAAAACAGCTCAGTGGCAATTTGGCTTCATGTACTTTTTCATAAAATGTAAGGTCGAAAAAATACAAGAATACACGAAAGGTAGTCTAAATCAATTCATATTCAGTGTTCGAAGTTCCTTTCTATAAATAAACCTGGGAAGATTTAGAAAAAAGTTCTTCTTTTATCCGATCACGTATTTTTCAAATCTCTTTTTTTTTCTTCAACTAGTTAATATTTGTTTAATGTCACGCTGACCGCTAGAATTTAGAGGCAAAGACTTCTCTCTCTCTCCCTCTCACACTCACTCTCTCTCTCTCTCTCTCTCACACACTCTCTCTCTCACTATCTCTCTCTCTTTCACTCACTCTTTATCTTTTTTTGTTTCTGCAAAGGTCTTAAATCCGTGACGCCATTTTTATCGCAGTTTCAGCCTCAAATCGATTTCCGACTTCCAAATCTGGTAGAGTAAAACGATCTGCCCTGCCGGCCACTTTGTTCAGAGTAACAAGTTATGGTGCGCACGGATACCTAGAAATAGCGGTTTCTTTTCTTTTCCTACACTTTAGTCTTCTGCCTTCAGTTTTATGATAATTCTCTCGGTGCCTACTATTAAATATCTCTTCTTAATATTCTCTCATGCGCAGGATTGTGTCTCACATTTTCTACTGGCCGGATATATTGTTACTTTGATCGATTTTTTGGCTTACACGAAATTTGGAAAAAAAGTCACTGGTAAAATTCTGTGGGAAAGATTTCTGAGCACCGATGGTGATTTAGAAAATTAAGCATATATCTTTTGAAAGGGAAATTTTGTTGAAAGAATTTTGATCAAATTTCGGTCGGTATTCACCTTTTGTTTTTTTTTTCAGGAATGTGAGCATATATATTTAGATGTAAAATCAAACAGAGCTTGTTAATTCTCAGTGTCATGTCAATGCGATTTTTAAACCATATTGTTATTGAGCACTCATGAGCACTCATATATATTGTTATTGAGCACTCTTATAAATAAAACAAATATATATATATATATATGTGTGTGTGTGTGCGTGTGTGTGTGTGTGTATCTGTGTCTGTGTGTATCTGTGGATGACTCTATATATGCTCCCCATCCCCTAGGTTTGAGCACTCTGGGAGGGATTTCGCTGACAGCCGCCAACTCAAGCGTAAATGCGACGCTCTTCTATATGTAAGGAATGGAGCACTCTATGACGGCCTTTACATACAAAGCGATGTGTGTATTAAAACAGTTAAAAATCCCTTTCGCATTCTGTAAGTGATGACAGCCTAATGGTTAAGGATTTCAATCCCGGTTGTAGGTAGCTTACAAAATGTCTAGCCACACTGAAGAGAATTAATAAGTCGAAACACGTGTCTGTGGATGACCCTATATATATATATATATATATATATATATATATATATATATTAAGAAAAATCTGGAATTAAATCCGTCAATATTTGATTTTATGAAAAAAAAAAACACAAGTTTCATTGAGAGTTGATGTTTAATCTGCAGTGTCGGCTTATTGAATAGTATCCGTCAATGAAACTTGTATTTCTTCCAAACACACACACACACACACACACACACACATATATATATATATATATATGTGTGTGTGTGTGTGTGTGTGTGTGTGTGTGTGTGTGTATGACATCGTTGTGGCTAGAGCCGATATTTATTTTTACTACCTAGTCTTTTACCAAACTCATCCTCACGGACAAAAACTACATAGTTACTATTTTAGATTCTAACTGAGATTGTATGTCATCAACACATTTTTGGTATTTCCATTTTGCGTTATCCTTCAAGATGATGTCTTTTAAATTTCTAGGTACAAAACCATGATAAATTCTTCGAACATATTCTACGTATTTTTTACTTGTTTGTATAATGTTTGTTGGTTCAATACTTCATTTCTTTTTTATTTCTTATATCAAGTTGCGCCATGAGCATGAATACGCACGACTCTCTCTAGCAATGAGTCCGTATTTATTACCACCCCTGACAGATATTCCGCACAGAATTCAGAATCTAAACAGAGATAATTGAGGTTTTTGCTGGCCAGCCCACAATGCTATGTCCATATATATGTATCCACTGAAGAACCTTACTTATGAGTTCGTTCTACAATGTCCCCGTGTGCCTTGTGTGTCTTACTTTCGATTTCAAATTGTTTTATTTTTTACTCCTTTAACAAATATGATGATTTGATGATTTATGGTACAAAATCTCATGAATTCTCACTCCCACTTCCTCTTGGAATATCTTTCAAATTCTTTTTGCATTTTCCGGAGGGTGTTTTTTTATTTTGCTAGTAAATAATAATAATAATAATAATAATAATAATAATAATAATAATTAGAAAATTAAATGTTGACCATTCAACAAAATGGTATATGCATAAACCAGAATCTGTTCTTGAGAACGAAACGCATAAAATTCTCTGGAACTTTGAAATAAAAACGGATCACCTTATCCCAGCAAGAAGACCGGACCTAGTGCTGATAAACAAAAAAGAAAGAACTTGTCAACTGGTGGATTTTGCAGTTCTAGCAGATCACAGGATGAAGCTAAAGGAAAATGAAAAAATAGACAAATACCTGGACCTTGCCAGAGAACTGAAAAAGTTATGGAATATGAAAGTGAAAGTGATACCAATTGTAGTTGGTGCACTTGGAACGGTCCCAAAAGGATTGGAAAAGGGTTTGGAAAGTCTGGAAATCAGAGGAAGGATTGATACCATCCAGAATACTGCACTGCTGCGAGATACTCTCAGGGAAAGTGACCAAATAACGTTTATTTTTCAACATAGTCCCCCTTGCGGTCAACACATATCTTCCATCGGTGATGAAGTGCTTGGTCAAAAAAGTAATTAACTGCAGATATGGCGTCATCCTATAAACTTTTGAAACTGAACTTTTTGACTCACACTCATATATCCCTATGTTCAAAATACCTTACTTTAAAAAAAATAATGGGGGTGCTCGTACAGTAATGGTTAACTTTCCGAGGAGAATTATAACTCCTTTTTTTAGGAAGGTGTCTTTGGTGTAATAGTAGTAGTCATTGTAGCAAATGGACGTGGTGAGATGAGTTCAAATCCTAGACGAAGATATATGCATTTCACATGGCACTAATACACTTGGGAAAGATATGCATACAACTATTCTTCCTTCAGATATAGGTAGACAATAGGACAAACTGGGCTCTGTAACCTTGGTATAGCAACTGGTCTAAGAGGAGGACAATTTTGAATTCAAACCTGTTAAACCTCGTTTAGGAAATTGGCCTTGTGTCACATCCTACTCACACGAAGGTTTTGGGCAAGAAAATGTTTGAAAAGATAAAATATATATATAGAATCAATCACTGTTTGAAGTGTTTCTATTACGTAGTATTTTTTTTTGGGGGGGGGGGGGGAGAATATAGACACATCTGTCGGCTTTATCATTTTAAAATGTTATACCATTCAAAGAGAAGGCACGTTGACAGGACGGGTTCAAACCCTGGACAAGGTTGCTTGTACTTCACACGAGGCTAATGCCTTTGGAAAAGATGGTTATCCAACAAATCTCGCTCCAGCTATGGGTAAATGGTAGGATAGATTGCGATATTTGACCTTGGTTAGACAACCAGTTTAGGAGAAGGAAAACTCAGAAATTCAAACCTAAAATTCCACTTAAGAAATTGATTTTGTATCCCACTTTACTTGTGTGCAGAGATTGGTATATTATTCAAACTAGTACAATATAAAACACACCCTCCGGGCGATGTAAAATAGATTTCTGAAACATATTGCCTGGGTGGGAGTAAAAAATTCAATGTCACCGAGTTTGTACCCTAAGTAAGTAAAATCATCAAATTCATTAAAGGATTAAAAAATAAAACAATTTGAAATGTAAACTTTAAATATGTATTAAAATAAAACAAACTATATATAGATATATAATACCAGTCATGTATTTATTAAAACGTGTTTTAAAAAACAATGAGGACTGTCTAATGTTGCATGTTCAAATTTTGAGTGCATTTATTCTATGTTATGACGATTTTGGGTAATGTGACGTAAGCAGTGACGTAATTTTTGTTACAGACAAAAACCGGAAGCGAATCTCCATTATTAATAGATTACCATGAAACTAATATTCTATTTACCACTTAATATTGATGGATTTTGTTTACCAATTTTAACATTATAAAATGGGAATTTCTACGTCAATGGTTGTTTGATACATTTTTAAAGATATATTTTGAAACTAGGCGCTAATCATCCATAAACTTGGCCTTATGAAAGATAGGAGCTGATTGAAAAGCGATCAAAATGGCATTTGACAGGGAAACGGGATTGTTTCATTGAATTAATTCAGGTGAAAAGAATCTTTCCTCGTAAATATGAGAAATGTGGAAGGAACGTTTATAGACAGGAGATGTGAATACAATGAGATGAACCATGAAATAAAGAGCGCTTCGACCAGCTAATCTGCTTGAATAGAAATGAATAAAGTCGGCATTTCTTTCTTTCTGGGATGCCATCGTCGATATTGTCAGATGGAGCATATTTTTCTGAGTGATACTTGAAAAATAAATACTAGTGCTTTTCCATCAATTTGTGAAAAACTTACTGACTTAAAAGTATATCTATCTATCTATCTATCTGCCTCTCTCTCTCTCTCTCTCTCTCTCTCTCTATATATATATATATATATATATATATATTATATATATATATGTGTGTGTGTGTGTGTGTTTGTGTGAAGAAAATAAAATATTCGAAAAAAATCCGATAAAATGTGAAATATCATCTAGGGAAAGTGAATAACCAAAAACAATCGATTCAATTAATATTTCATCTTTTTTATTTGAAAAACCTCTTCAGTATGAGTGTAGTGTGTGTGCATGTATATATATATGTGTGTGTATGTGTGTGTGTGTGTGAATGTATATATGTTAGTCTGTGTGATTATTGGAAGTGTGGCTAGGTTTTGTGGTCATGATAGGACTGTTAGTTTAGTTTGTGGGGCGTGATGGGAAGTCTAGTTTACATCATGAGCGAATGGTATTCAAGTCTTGTATTATAACAATATCATGATTCTTAATTTTAATCCTACTATTGCGCCTGAATTATTCTAATGTTTTTATATTATTATTATTATTATTATTATTATTATTATTATTATTATTATTATTATTATTATTATTATTATTATTATTATATTCACTCCTTTTGAGTTTTCACATCAGCGTTAGCTGATGGTTTTCACTGGAGTCTGAGTGACAGCAAATCTCCTCAGGTCTCCAGGACTCTTCTGAGTATTCTGACAGATTGCAGCAGTGCAGTATTTTGGATGGTCTCAATCTTTCCTCTGATGACCACTTTTCCAATCCCTTTGGGACCGTTCCAAGTGCACCAACTACAATTGGTATCACTTTGATTTTCATATTCCATAACTTTTTCAGTTCTCTGGCAAGGTCCAGGTATTTATCCATTTTTTTTCATTTGCCTTCAGTTTCACACTGTGATCTGCTGGAACTGCAAAATGCACCAGTTGACAAGTTCTTTCTTTTTTGTTAATCAGCACTAGGTCTGGTCTTCTTGCTGGGATTCTGCTTTAGGTATATACTATTTTGTTGGATGGTCAAAATTTTTTTTTTGCATAATTCCCCGTGGATCACCTTCCCAACCCAGTCGTGTCTAGTTTGCTACATTCGCATAGTACATGGTTTACAATCTCATCTCTATTACCGCATAGTCTACATTAACTATTTTGTTAGGTCTTATCAATTTTCGCTTTTATATAGTTTGTCCTTATGGCATTATTTGTGCAGCAATTATTAGTGATTCAGTTTCTCTTTTAGGGTTTCCTTTTCTTAACCATATCCAGGTTTTTTCGTGTGCAACAACTCCGATTTGTCGTTTGAAGTGTCCATATAATTGTTTTTCTTCCCATTTTTGTTTCATAGTCTTTGTTGTTTTTCTGTTTGTCCATCTGTCACATCTACTATTGTTGGCCGCCATAAGTAATCTGTCTTTGCTCTTTCTTATGTAGTCTTCGAGTTGTTGGATTGTGATTTCTACGCAGTCCTCTATGTTGGCAGGACTCTTCCCCTTCCTTTCTTGACACACATAATCTATCTCTATCGTCTCTGGGTTGGAGAGCCTTGTGCATGGTCATTAATCTTCTTGTCCTTTGGTTAATCCGTCTGAGTTCTTCTTTTGTACATTTTAAGAATGGTCCTGAGTATCTTATAATGGGGACAGCCCAGGTATTGATTCCTTTGATCAGATTTCTGCTGTTAAGTTTGGTTTCTAAAAGTTTTCTAGTTCTCCTGAGATATTCTTTTTTTTAAACCTTTCCTTTAAAAAAAGTTACTATTATTATTATTTTATTATTGTTAAAAAGTTATTTATTGTTAAAACGTTTTTAAAAAGTTATTATTATTATTATTGTTAAAAAGTTATTTATTGTTAAAAAGTTTTTAAAAAGTTATTATTATTATTATTATTATTGTTAAAAAGTTATTGTTAAAAAGTTATTTATTGCTAAAAAGTTTTTAAAAAGTTATTATTATTATTATTATTATTATTATTATTGTTATTATTATTATTGTTATTATTATTATTATTTTCCATTTATGCATATATGTATGGATGTGTTTGTGTGTGTGTGTGTGCATCAGAGTATTTGAGTGTATCAGAGTATTTGTGTGTAGGTAGACTAGTAAAGCCGGCACACCATATATACATATGCGTGTGCACGTGTGTATATGTGTCTGTGTCAACTTGTACATTTCTGTCTATCACTCCCTTTTATATTTCATTGATCAACCCAGATATATGAATCTATTCTGAATGAATTCAATAACAATGTCTTGCGAGTTTTATCTGCACACAAATATTCTCCTACTAAAATTCGTTGAAAGGTTTCCGTATTTATTTAGTTGAAATATCTGTGACTTAAGCATTTCTACTGTCTGCGTAAAAAATGTTTTCTACTCTATTATTTAAATATAGTTTGCTATTTCTTTTCCTAAATGGGTTGTAAAATTTACTTTCGTCGAGAAGCAATAATTTGTTTTAACCTTCGCGTATAAAAAGCGTCTCAGCTTTGAGGTAAGCGTCATTCAGTCTGGAAACGTTTTCTTTGGACTTATGATTTACTTACTAGTAATTTATTTCATTCTTTTTACAAAGAAACTACATCCCAAAAATACATCTTCGACTAGCTACAATTCAACCATATACTCTATTTCTTTACTCGTTTCCTCCTCCAGCTAATTTTGAGTCATGGCCGATGGCTGGTTTGTATTTTTGGGTATCAACTGTAATTGTTCAGTAAAAAAGAATGAAGAATTTAAACAAATGATTGAAACTTATTCTTATCTGAACCACTCTGTCAGTGGGGCTTCGAATATGTATCTTCTGTGGAGGAGTAATACCCCTCCCCTTAAAAGGGTGTCCTGCATCTAGTTGTGAACCTGCACATTTGGAATACTGAGGAGTGTGAAGTACCTCATTACTGCAATTGGTTCCAGGTTCACACTCTCCTGGAGTGGTAGTACTTTTCAGTGTACCATCTATGGGTCTAGTAATAATGTTCTCACAACTATGCTGCAATCTGCTCACCAACAATCAAAATCTATCTCGAAATGCCTCGTCCACCCGTCGCAAGAGCCAAAAATTCTACTGCCAGCTTTTTTCCTAGTCGTCGTACGTAATCGTTTGACGCTCCCTCTAGCCGTCGCCGTATGTTTATATGCACGCCCGATCTCGAGAGAATTTGCATACGTGCAATCCCTGTTCTCGCTGGTTCGAGATCGCCCATCGTTAAATATAGTGCTTACAGCAGCCATATTTCTTTCCCGCGATGACCCTGCAAGCCAGACTCGTCCGCGCACGCTTTGAGTTTCGAGGTATGTTATTTTCATTACATCCACAATGGGTCAAATAGATCTTTTTAAAAAATTATTTCTATTAGGAATACTTGATATCGAGATGAGGGGTTCCCATGACATTTTGGCCAACGTGCTTGACTGCGATGTCGTAGTGACTATCTAGAATTGACACTCCTAGAAGTATTATTTTTATGTCTTTTTCCCCTGAAGGTAATATATATATATATATGCTCCCATAAATTTGGTATGAGCTCTCTAATTGGTAATTTAAATCAACTCTTACTACTAAGCATATAAGCAATGATCATTTCTCCGGAAATTCGATCTCTCTGTGACCGTAAAATACATAAACAAACCTATGTACTTAATAGTTTAAAAACACCAGTCCCCGCTACAGCTGCCAGTGGACGAAGGAATTAGATATCAGGCTGCCAAACGGTCAGTCTGAGTTCGACCCTAGCCAAAGATAGTTGTGTCTAGCCACACTGAAGAGGCGTGAAACGCCGAAACACGTGTCTGGGGATGACTTATTAATATATATATATATGAAGTAGTCAAACAATGTATTTGAAATGGCAAAGGCCGACAATTTGTGGGAGATCATGTGCTTAATTAAAGTCATACCTAATTTTGTTAATTAATTAATCATAACTAAATTAATTAGGCGTGCATATCGGTTTAAATGTAAAGCGTAAACAAATCGAGAAAAAGTCATCTCTGTATGTACATTTCAGCCCATTAGGCCTCATCAGCAGAGCTATAGACAGGGTAATGTTTTGTGCGCGATTGAACCCCACCCGTCAGGCCGACAGGCGGACACTCTAACTACACTAGCTAGCTCCCCAGAATTTCTCGTTCCTTTTAAACTGGTATGTATATACCTGCTCTGTTGATGAGGCCTAATGGCCTGAAATGTACATACAGAGATGACTTTTTCTCGATTTGTTTACGCTTTACATTTAAACTGTTATGCACGCCTAATTCATTTATTATAATTAATTAATTAACAAAATTATGTATGACTTTAATTAAGCACATGGTCTCCCACAAATTGTCGGCCTTTGCCATTTCAAACACATTGTTTGACTACTTCATACTGTCGTGCCATAAGTCACCCAAAAAGTGCGATATACATACCAGTTTAAAATGAACGAGAAATTCTGGGGAAGCTAGCTAGTGTAGTGGTTACAAAGCACTACCCTGTCTATAGCTCTGCTGATGAGGCCTAATGGGCTGAAATGTACATACAGAGATGACTTTTCTCGATTTGTTTACGCTTTACATTTAAACCGATATGCACGCCTAATTCATTTAGTTATAATTAGTTAATTAACAAAATTAGGTATGACTTTAATTAAGCACATGGTCTCCCACATACATATATATATATATTATATATATTTAGTTTATGCTAATTTATTTGAATCACTGTGGTAAGTACTATATTTAATGCGTTTGCTCCTATTCTCTTTAGTCAGATCTTAGCCCTGAAGAGCATTAAGCGAAACTTTTAGTAGGTTCATCTGACTCATTAGATTTATCTTTATTATTTGCTCTACTTAGGTATTGAGCACTTTTTACTTATTAGCTTTAGTCTCCTGGCGGGTTTGTATGTATATATATATCTTATATATATATGTGTATATAAATTGTTTTTTCTTCTGACAAAGATATTGTACTAATAGTTTTTTTGTTGGTACGATTATCTTGGTCTTTTCTTTTTTACAAAAATTTTTTTCTTTATTTGCTGGTTTACCAACAAGTTTGGTATATTACATATACTAGCAAATATACCAACTGAAGCTTACTCTTTCATCTCGTCTTTCATTGATGTCTTCTTGTCAATGTTTAAGATGTATTTTGTCATTAAGGTTAAAATCAATTTTTAATATCAATATTTAGCCTTCCGTTATTTTGTTGTATATATAAATACAATTGCATGTTATTCGTATGTAGATATGACAACAGTAATAATATGCGAAACAATAAATAACTAAGGGAATTGTGACTTGAGTAGTAATATATATATACTCAATCTCCATTATAATATATATATATATATATATATATATATATATATATATATATATATAATTCTTGACGCTTTTGTTTAAAGTAGAACGTTAAAAACTTACATGTTGAGCATGTGTTCTTGTGTACTCTGTGATACGAGATTGCTAGGACAATAATCCCACCTCTGTGAAATAAAAAGTAGATACGCTGTTACATCTGTCGAGGCTAAAATGTCTAAAAGAACTTTGACTTTGGCACTTTTGGTTGCATAAGGCTATTCACATCGACACCAAGCGCTTAACGGTAGAAACACACGAGCTAATCGTGTTAAGTAAGGAATGTAATTCTTACAATGTAAACAAAATCTACGAGGAAAGATCAGTTGACGTAATTTATCTAGCGGATTTTGAATCGACGAAAATGTCTACAAGTACTGCGTGACTGAAGTACAACGTAAGGTCACGTGGTATATTCAGCCAATGGAATGTCGCACTAAAATGAAAGGTCAACCATTCCGCAACTATTTCCAGTGATTGCTGTTAATACTTCTCTTGTCAAGCTAATTGAAAAAAAAAAAAGAAAATACATTTATATAAAAAAAGACCGCACACAAATTAACCTTTCCATGATTGAGAATATTTTTTCTAATCTTGCTTTAAAAATAGCCCGGGTATTTTTCCCTCTTAAGCACCGACAAGAATCGAGTTTTTTTTCTTCTTTTTGTTATTTTTTCGGATTCGTTTTGGATGGAAACGAATTTTGATTCATTTCTTAAAAGAAATTCATTTAGGATTTGAGGGATGAAATATTTGATTAGTTATATTACATTAAAATACGATTGCATGTATCTCCGCATGAGCAGGGTGTGACACAAGGTCAAATTATAAACAGGGTTCAAAAGGTTTGAATTCGGAGGTTTTCATCTCTAGACCGGTTGCTTAATCAAAATTAAATAGTCCAATAAGTCCTACTATTTACCCATGGGTGGGGGTGGGGAGAATTATTTAGTTCATACCTTTCCCAAGATTAGTGAATTGTAGCCAGTGCTGTCCAGGATTTGAACCCGTGTCCCTATGACCATTTCTTACGAAGGTAACCATGACACTGAACGACTCATCTTACGTAGTAAATGAGTTCAACGACCCGACTTAAAATCCAAAACGAGGCTGTTTTCATTTTACATGACCCTAATAACCTCGAGAAAAGGTATTCATCTAATTATTCTATTTCCATGTATTGGTAATTAGTTAGGCTAATTTGGCAGCACATTAACCTTCACATAGCAACTGTTATAATGGAAGGAAGACTCTGAATTCAAAACTTTTACACCAATTTCGATCATCACCACCTGCACATGAATATAAGTAAGGAGCTGGCTTAACCCATATATGGTAAATGCTGTATCCCCCTCTCTCTCTCTCTCCCTCACTCTCTTTCTCTTTCTCTTAAACACACACACACACACACACACACACACATATATATATATATATATATATATATATGGGCAATTCCATGTCGAATCATCCAGAAAAAAGTAAAATTGTCACCCACCCCCTTCAATTTTTTGTACAGGTGGGAACTGTGTTAAAGTTAGACATTCCTCAGAATTTTGAGCATCAAATTCCAAAAATTGGCGAAGTTATGTCGATTTTTTCCTAGCAAGATCAATATCCCAATGTGACACTTAATCTAAGACAATTTTTTTTCTATTATTATTTCACATATATTGAACATTATTTCTAAAAAAAAATTGGTGTTTGCCCAGAACTGAATCAGAAATCATTAATAATTTAAAACTAGTTAACTTTCAGACTTTTTAATAGCAAGGGTTGTTATAGGTCCAAAATTAAATATTTTATAAAAAGGAAGGTCCGCAAAATGGATTATGTTTTTGTGTGGTATATTCATAAGTAAATAGTGCTCAATATCGTGGATAGAGCACGTATATCTATGTTTAGGTAGCATGGACAATAAATCAACGTCGTTTGGTTACTGACAGTTTCTGGCCTATGCGATTCTCAAACCAGTTTCACAATCGCATATACAAAAATATGTCAGTAACCAAGCGCATTTGACTTCATGTCCCCTCTCCAATAACTATATATATATATATATATATATATATATATATATATATATATATATATATATATATATTCTGTTTGTGTACGTGCTTTGTTCATGTACATTAATATGTGTGTATGTGTGTGTTGAATTTAGGAGCTTAGAATGAAATTAATTTTATTAAAAATTGTGATTATAGAGTCTGCTAGATTCTATTCTGTTTTGTTTTTTAGTATTACATTTACCTTATTTTGTTTTATTTACTTTTTATTCTATTTATTTTTTAAATATTTAAAAATTTTTTTTAATGTATTTAATTTCTTATTTGCTTTGCTCATGTCAATGTATATCCTCCACCTAGCAGGATGTGACACAAGGTCAATTTCTTAAGCTGAGTTTAACAGATTTGAATTCATTGTTTTCCTTCTCCTAGACCGGTTGCCTAACCAAGGTTAAAGAGCCCATTTTCCCCTACTATTAACCCATAGCTGGATGGTGAGTAGGATTCATACCTTTCGCAAAGGTATTAGCGCAAAGTGAAATGCAATTACCACGTCCAGGATTTGAACTCGGGGCAACAAGCCCATTTCCCAAGACTTTAACCATTACACCACGCGTTTCCTACGACGCGTATATCACGTAAGCAAAGCAGTTTTAGTCGGGGTATTTACCTGGTGTGATTAGTACTACTGCGGTAGTTGATGCACTGGAATGTTGTACATTGCTCCACTCTGTGTATGATTTCAAAGCGGTACACATTAATATAATGGTTGGTACTTGTGCTTTACGAGTTCTAATTCGACTACCAAAACCCATTTGTTGTGCGAATTGGGCAGGCAGAGTTGATCATAGTACAGTAACCAGAATGTTGAAGAAATTTCACTCGAGTCATGGTCAGTAAGGCCTAAAACCGTGCATTCTGAGTTCGTGTGCTAAGCTATAGTAAGCTAAGCGAGTAACATTTGGAGAGTATCAGGCCAGCTCAACAGTCAATTGTAGATAGTTACCTTCAAAACCTCTGCAGAATCCCCCAGAACTACCGAATTGCATCTCATATTACTAAAATATTCCAAAACATTTGTCTAACCCTAGTATTATAATTTCCTGATTGAATGTTCATATGTTCTGTACTTATTTTCATTGCTTCTCCAGATATGAAATAAAACTAACACTTTAAAATGATCAAATCATCTTAAACAGTATTTTTCTATTCAAACACAATCATATTTTCCCACAACTCTTTCGACGATCCATATTTAAGTGAATTGGACATGTTATCAACTAAACATAATCTTATAACTGCTCATTACATTAAATAAATGAAAATTAACAATTTTCCCTCTAAGAACATATTGCATTTTTTTTTTTTTTACATTGCTTCACACTTTTAAATTCGAAGGGTTTCTTTTATATTCACGAGAACATGATATCTTAATCGAAGAACAAAACGAATTTTTAGCCCCTGATTATATCGGAAAATTATGCTATTATTGGAACTGATATGTTCTTTAGAAAAATAATTTCTGTTCGCGTGTTTTCTGCTGATTACGCAACGTCAAGTAATATTTTATAATTTTTAATAAATAAATGAATAAATAAATAAATAGATTCGCTATTTAAAAGGTGTTTAATTTTTCTGATTTTGTGTTTTTGGTTTTTTACTTTAAAGTGGCCAAGTTTAAATTGCTGTTAATACATCGCGTTAATCTTGTTGTTTGAAGGATTATATTTTGGAAATTGTTATTAACTGTGAAAAATCAACGAATTCATCATATATTTCTTTAGATTAAATTACTGAATTAATAAATTCCTATAATAATAATAATAATAATAATAATAATAATAATAATAATAATATTTTCCCTCCTTACGGATCAACGAGTGAAAGTGAATGACAGCAAAAAGATAGACAAATACAGGACCCTGCCAGAGAATTGAGAAAACTGCGGAACATAAACGGAAGGTCCGTACTATTTGTAACTGGTGCCATTGGAATTGTACCCAAGGGTCTGGAAAAGAGTTTAGGTAAACTGAAAATCAATGGAAGGATTGAGACCATCCAAACTACAGGATTGTTAAGATCGGCTCGAGTACTTAGAAGAGTACTGGAGACATGCAGAGACTTGCTGTCACTCAGCCTCTAGGTACAATTGATTAATGAGGGCGTGAAAAACTCTAATGTCGCTAAATACTACCACCACCACCACCACCACCACCACCACCTACTACTACTACTACTACTACTAATAATAATAATAATAATAATAAGCACTTGGAACAGTCCCAAAAGTATTGGAAAAGGGTTTGGAAAGTTTGGAAATCAGAGGATGAATTGAAACCATTCAGAACACTGCACTGCTGCAATCTGCCAGAATACTCAGAAGAGTCCTGGAGACCTGAGGAGACTTGCTGTCACTCAGACTCCAGTGAAAGACCACCAGCTAATGCTGATGTGAAAACTCAAAAGGAGTAAATAATAATAATAATAATAAATAATAATAATAATAATAATAATAATAATAATAATAAATAAGGCACAAATGAAATATATGAATAAGCATGGCTCGGCGAGAAAAATACATTGTGCTGTTAAGTGGTAATTCTCTTTTACTTTACTAAATGGGATTTGCAGTCATATCTATTCATATATAAAAGACAATTGGTGTGTATGCATGTATGCATGTATATATGTATGTATGTCCAGAGAAAACTACGAAAATAAAACAATTAATTAAAAAATAAATATTTATAAACATTAACTATCATCAGATCTTGCTTCTTAAGCAAAAATAATGAAGAGTTGATTTATATTTGTGAAGATAATTAGCAAAAAGAATTTAAATAGTAACAGCATGGATTTCTTTTACATTTAATATTTTAGATAGGAGACATTAATCTTTCTTTGCAAAGTGTCTGCTCACTTTTTCATAACGCCCCATTAGGCCGGCTCAATGTAGGGTTTTTTTACGTAAGGATTTTAATGAAGCATTCTGCAAAGATACACTAATAATTGATCTGCGAGACTAATTTTTGCCCCTCTAACCCGGCGACACCGGGTACCTGTTTGTAGTTTCTAAAAAAAAGATTGAAGATATTTCAAGTTACAGAAGGATTTTTGACAGCATAATACAATGTTATAAACAAAAAAATAAACAAACAAAAAAACAAACTTAAAAGTAGCAAAGAATATCACCGGAATTGGCAATATTGTGGATCCTTACTGAGTATTCCATATTCCTGGGTCTATGCCAAAACCACGTTAAGCTCACTAAATACATACCATGAACATGGAATTAAGGTGTGTGCCCATGATATTCGGCGCATTTGGTACCGTGCCAACAGCAATAATACCCGGATGAATTATAAATTCGTGGAAGAATTGATAGTCACCAGCCCACACAAGTGTTAGATCTCCAATGGTGCCGAGAAAGAGAATATCAATTTGAAGAGATATGTTGTCAATAATCCTTTAACAATAAACACAAAACAGAAAAAAATGCGTGGATAACGAGCAAAAAACGAATTATATACGAGATGAGACTAAAATAAATATGTGTACATTAAGGACTTGAAGTAAAATTGCAATCTGGAAGTCTCAAAGCGACAAATAGGACCCAAGTGTTCCAGTCCAAGAGATTCACAGCATACATGAATGCGTTTTCCAACAATTACCGAAATGCCTGAGGACAGCAAGAATCCTCCAGTGGGTAATTACTACGTGGATGTCTACGATGTGGAAAATCTTAACGGGAAAACCTGTGAATGAACTATATCATTCACTAGAATTACTAGGACGACGACCTCAGCTATAGAAAGGTTATTGAAAAGGAACAAGTGAACCACAGTACTTATTATCAAAAAGAAAAAAAAATCTCGAAACCAATTGAATTGAGAATGGAATAGTTGTTATGGAATTGCGACAATAGAAACAAAATAACCTACGATCTGATCTTGCTCATGTTGATATCAGAATGCTTAAATATGTCACAAATTTCAATGCACTTGAAAAGTGGAGATTGAATAGAAATTAAGGAAATGAATTTATATCTTAATCAACAGAAGCAGGGACATTTTCTGAATTGTCTCTTTGTCCCATTCCTGTTCCTTATAGAAATGAGGATTGAAATTATGGAAGCGCGTGGTGTAACGGTTAAAGTCATGGGAAATGGACTCGTCGCCCCGAGTTCAAATCCTAGATGTGGTAATTGCATTTCACTTAGCGCCAATACCCTTGGAAATGGTATGAATCCTACTCTGCCTCCAGCTATCGATAAATAGTAGGGCAGACTAGGCTCTTTAACCTTGGTTAAGCAACCGGTCTAGGAGAAGGAAAACTCTCAATTCATACCTATTGAACCTCGCTTAAGAAATTGACCTTGTGTCACATCCTGCTCGTGCGGAGGGGTTGGTAAATATATATAGAAATGAGGTCGTTTGAATTGAAACGTAAATGTAATACAGAATAGATTCTAAGAATCTGAGATAGATAGATAGATAGATAGATAGATAGATAATTCTAACAATCTGAGAGATAGATTTTAACAACCTGAAATAGATAGATAGATAGATTTTAACAACCTGATATATATATATATATATATATATATATATATATATATATATATATATATATATATATAGAGAGAGAGAGAGAGAGAGAGAGAGATTTTAACAATCTGAGAGAGATAGATAGATCTAAACAAACTGAGTAAGATAGACAGACAAATAGGTCTGAACAGTTGTTCTCTCTACTCACGGTTTCGGTGTTATATATCTTTTTCAGTAGCTTGTTGAAAAGTTGAACTATATATATATATATATATATATATATATATATAATATATAGAGAGAGAGAGAGAGAGTGAGACAGAGAGAGAAAGAGACAGAGAAAGAGAGATCTGGACAGACTTGATAGATAGATAGAACAGAATATAAATGCCTAAAGTAAAAAAAAAATCTATATGGATTTACCCAACCCCTTCATAAAAGCAGGATGTGACACAAGGTCATTTTTTTTAAGCGTAGTTCAACAAGGTTCAATTCAGAGTGTGCCTTCTCTTAGTCAGGTTGACTAACTAAGGTTATAAAGCCCAGTCTCTCCTACTATTTACCCATAGCTGGAATTAGAATAGGTGGATGCATGCCCGTGCCAAGGGAATTAACGCTATGTGAAATGCAAACAACCTCGTCCAAGATTTGAATTCGGCTGGTCGAACCCATTTCCTTCTACAATAACACTTACATCACGCGCTTCCACAATAATCTATATAATGCATGTGCATGACATACGTTGCATTACTGGGTTTTGACGAAACTTGCAGAGACAAAGCTGAGATGAAAATATGACGACGAGTTCATCCTATAGGAAAAGGTTGTACTCGTTATATTAGAAAAATACCACTCACGTTATTAATGTTTTTCAACCTCCATTCTGACCAGTCTCAAATCTATATGATATATTGTGATATTTCCTATCGTTGAATGAATGGATAGTATTTAAGAAAATCGTGGCTCACCCTCAATTGTTAACTCTAAAATTTAAGCTCCTTACTTGTCCTTTGCAGATACTGACTGACCTTTTAAGAATTTCCAACTCTAGTGTAACTGTTTCTCGCTCTTACCGCGAGAGCTCTCTTACTTCACTCTTAGTTGTTAGTCACTAGGTTCACCCGGTTTCAAAAGCTGTTACTACATTTTCTTATAATGGGATCATGTGTTTGTCTGTCTGTAACCAAAACTATGTCACCGCTCAAGTCCCTTTGTTATTTCCCAATATTTTTATTTTTATTTAAACCTCAATTATTAATAAAAGTTGTTTTACGTTATTAATACTGTTGGCCTTATCCAAATACTGATATTTGCAATTATATTCATATATACAGAAAAATAGCAGTTTACGGTGTGAAAGTGAAGTCTAATTTGCATATTACAAATTTGATTTTAATAAATATTTGCTTGGCATTATTGATTTCTACTTGTTTGGTTTTATCTTAATGAATATAAGCAAAATTCTCGGGTATAAATCTTAAACGAAATCCATTCCCAAGATTAAATAACTGTAATATTATTCTTTACTTCCTATTTTAAATAAATATTTAAATTAGGAAAATTTCGCAATGAAAGACGGGAGTGATGGAAGTGTAAGTTTCAGTCGTTATATTTTCGATTATAACCCTCTATTTCAAATCTTTTTATTTGCATTCTGATTTAGTTTCATTCGTCTTTCTAATTAATACAATATTTCATTACATTAAGACTTAAATACTTGCACCCTGAGAGTGCATATATTTGCTAGTTATACATAAAGATTATTGCCAAAAACATAATTAAGTTTGGATTGTCAGCCAGCGTATTTGAATCGAGAAATGAACAATGCTGTTTATGTACAAAACATAAGCCATCAGAATCCGTACTATATTGAAGATTAACTTTATTCTTCACATTACCTGATGTGGGTAGGACGCTTTTAATAGAAATCTGGGTGGAGGTATTAGTGCGAAATAAAAAAGAGTACAGTCTCGTTCAAGATTTGCACTCGGATTTTTTAGTCTTTCTATGACGATAACCGTTACCCACTGCCCGTTGCAGGCTATATAGATAAAAAATGAATTCAAATCTAAGTTATATTTTTCCTAAGGGTATTAGTGGAAAGTGAGACGCAAACAGACTCATCCAGGATTTGAACTCTGCTCGTTGGATCCAGCTACTACGAAGATACCAATTATAAAATTCAATTTAAAGAATACAAAATTTACAGGAGTGAGAATAGAATTAAAAATATCAAAAATACGGAAAGCGGTGTCAATAATGTTGAATAAAATGAACATGGACGGACAAACATATTTCAAGAGTCAAACACCTGGTGGAGAGGAATTCTATATGGTTGGGCAGTGGACACTTGAATAAAAAAATATTGGAATTTTAGAAAAAGTCAATGAGAATAAAACATATCAATGTAAAAATAAATAATACAGAGCATTATAGTAAATGTAAAATAGGCATACATAGAGATGGGACCGTCAATCAGTAAGTAATAACCAAGCCACGTCTATCTTGATATGGGTAAGGCCCATCACCCCTTTCGAAAGGGCGTGTCCTGCTTATGAATCTAAAGTGCATCTGAGAGTGAGTCCGAATTTATGGTGACTCTAGCGAGTACTCCTTTATTGACATTACTCCCAGGTCCACGCTGACCCGAAGCGTAGTATCTGTAAATATATTTCTATCAAATGGGAAAAATAGGTTGTGCAATTAAGAAAAAAAAACTCTTCAGAAAAAACTGCATAAACTTGGTATGATAAATGGGATTCCCTAAGCACTGGTATCAACTAACTCTATAGGTGTTGATATGCCGTTGAAAAAAATTAATTAAACAGTAATGATTTTCAGTAGTAAATTTAGAAAATGTAACGAATCTAAAAAGTTAAACATTGTTTCTAGAATAATAGCAGTTCATCGATTTGTTTTTTTTTATTATAGAATCATCAGTTATTCAAAGAAAGAAGCAAAACTTTTATTGTTAAAGTTGAGTGACTCGTTTGTACATGACAAAATACTTACAAGAAAACCCAAATATCCCAGCTCCCGCCAAAATAAAGAACTGAATGATAAACACATTATTCATAACTACGAATATAATACTAGCTGAAGTACCGATTCTTATGGTGTCATAGTCAATATTGATTGTAGCATTTTTAATGACAATACAATCATTCCTTAGTATGTATGGTGCGCTCGTTGTGTTGTTTCATACAGAATAAAGTTATGCATAATTGCTGACCTTATATAGTAGCCCGGGAATATCCTAATCTGAAGAATGATTAATTATAGATAGCCTGTTGGTGTCTCCAAACAATGGATTTTCACAAATATTACCAGCATTTTAATGACAGTATCCATTATACTGGGTTGTATAGTTGTGTTGTCTCACATTTCTTATACAAAGGTGAAATAAATGATAAACACTTTAAAATAATTAAGTATCTCAATTATTTTAGTAATTTGTATTCTGGAATTTTAGATTCGAAAAAATGCGAGAGAATAAACGGCTATTTACAAATTAAGATTTTGCAATATAAACAATCTGAGTATAAACGTTTGTTTATTAATTAAATATGCTAGGGAAATATTTTGGAATGAAAACATCCGATAATAAACATTAATTTAGAGATTAAGTGGGTCAGTAAAGAATCAACTGATATTTGTGGATCGACGGTAACGTGGTCGAACCGATTAGGAAAAATTATTAGTTCTTTAGGTGTATATAAAGTCGAGTTATGAGACAAAGAGAAGAGGAAAGGGATACCGGCTGAGAATCAACACGCACGTAGCCGGTCAAAGCGGTTAGAGAATTTGTCTTTTTTTCTTTCTTTCTTTCTTGTCCCTTTTGGCGTAGAATGTCACTGACTGGGATTTATTTTGTACTGCGATCTATCTCTCTCTCTCTCTCTCTCTCTCTCTCTCTCTCTCTCTCTCTGTGTGTCTGTCTGTCTGTCTGTCTGTCTACTTGACCAACTACTAAAGCGATCTACGTTGAGAATAAATTTTATACCAACAAACGTAGAACGGTTGGAGTTCGATCTTTTTAACACAAGTTACCACGAATACCAAAGAGGAGTAAAAGAACAAACATGGACTTATTAAGAAGTAGCGCTACAACATAACCAAACATTTGAACATATATGAATATACGCTGAACAGGGATGATAGAAAATGAGTGTTGTTTTATTTCATAGTAGGAACAGCACAATATGTTTGCAATCTGGAAAAATGGAAACATGTCGAATATTTCTTATTTATTGACTGGAATCAATATCTGTTTTTGTATCTTGCCAATTAAAATTTTACACCGAAAGGTTTCAATAGATAAATCCACAAAAAAGAAAATATTTACTAATTATGTGTATATATCATCTCATGCAGTTCATATTGTTTTGAGACGACAAAAACAACAACAATAACAACAACAACAAGAATAAATATTTTTATTTAGGTTAGGGACACTTAAAGGATTCTGTAACGTGGCGTTTTCCAATTAGGAATATGTTACGTAGTGGGACCAGTTAGTATTTAACGTTAGTGCCTTTCCTTTCCCGGCACTACAATTCGTATCTTTTCGTACATACGGTGTTTGTTTACATACACAGATCTAGCTGTAGCAGTCAGTCTTAGCTAGCCCCAAAATCTTCCTCCACTTCTTTCGTTTATGGTCAATGGAAGATATCACTTTACGTACGCCGTCGCGTGCCCTTCGTTACGGCCAATTTGACTTGTTGACAAGTTTGTTGGTTTAATGACTTTCATTCATGAATTCTCGTACAATTCCTTTGGCGTGTAGAAAATAAAGATGTGGACAGTATTTCTTGCTTTACGTAAATTTATTTTCTCAATGAAAGTTACTGAGAGAGAGAGAATGTCGGCTTCCTTAAATATGTTTTTAACTTCGTCCAGTGTAAAATATTACATCTCGGGTTTCACACATCAGCGACCTCAGTTCATCAACTGCCAACTGCCACGCACGCCTCCTGGCTCTAACTGCCTCTGACTCTCGGACCCTCACTGCTCTGATCGCAGACTCCAACTGATTCTGATTCTATTCACGGGTCTCTTAAATAGCATTTCTAAATAATCTTCCAGAAGCTTCCTTCTCTAGAACTTTCGACTTCCTTCTGGACTAAATCGAAGGTTCGATTCCTTCTATTCTCACTGGTCAACCAGAGTTCACGAAGCCTAAGATCAAAGACTTCTCTGTAGCCCAAAAGACTGTTTTTTTCCTAATCATAGACTTATCGTCTCGTTTCTCTCGTTAAAAAGACCATCCGATTCCAAAAAGACCACCCAGTAATATAAGATAATCGGTAGTACATTTTTCTAAGTCTGGCACAAGGCCACAAATATAGGTGCTGGGCGGCGATTACATAAAAATTCATCAATTTATTCTTTTTTTTCCGAATTCAAATTATAAAATAGCAAAATTACTATTTTATCATTTTACATCTTTCAAGATATACTAATGAAAAATGTTTAAATAATTGTGGATAGTTTTAATTCATTGTTTAAATTGAATCTAATCTGTATTGTTGCCCCCACCCCCGCCAAAAAAAACAACAACAAAAACAACAGAAAACAGTATGAAAAGCTTTTCGCTGCGATTGTAGAAGTTGGAAATTAGTCGGCTTGTCGGATTTCTTTAAATGTTTGTTCATCATGCCTATGTAAATTTAACCTTCGTTTTAATTGGTTGACACTCTTATATAAACTCCTTCTTCCGGTGATAAGACACCTTCTCTTTGTTAATATTTATTACGTTTTCAACTTAGCTTGCTTTCGGTACTTGTCTTCTGCATACACACATTCGTTCATCCTATATAAGACATATTATTCAGCTTTAATTTTTGACTGATTTAAGCTGCTTACGGTGGCTCTCACACCACCGCGCATACCACACTCAATCAAAGTACAAAATTGATGGTTAGTTCATTATAATTGAACAGAAGGACTCAGATTACAATGAAAATTGGACTTTATTTGAATAGAATGAATTCTGGGGTGAATAGATATTGAATTTTGAAATATTCCATCATACAGGTAAAAATACCAAGAAAGTTTGCTACAGCCGTGGGGCAAAGAGTTAAGAAACTATGTACTACCTCGTTTCAAGAATAGATGTTAGATTTGAATATAAATTTTATTCAGTAAATGTAACAACTATTATGAGATGGAGGTAAAAAAATTACAGCGAAAAAGAAAATAAAAGAAAAAACACCCACACACAAATAAAATATGACCCGCTTTAACGTTGTTTGTTTTAGCTATTCTTAGCACCAACCATTTATTTATCTATTTTCTTATTTTTATCATGGTAGACAAGCACATCGAGAAATGCAATGAAAATAAAGAGAATGAAATTGAAAAGGTCAAAGAGGATAAAATAATTCATGGCGATTTAGTGCCAAAGATTCTTCAGTTATGAACTGCTCAGAATAAGAGGTTATAAATGCTTCTGTCTTTTGTGTTCACTTAGTTGGATTATAGCCAATGAAAAATCCTGTGCAAAACAACCAATTATTCTTTATTATGAAAGTGTTGGTTGGATGGGTTTTACGGCATGTCAACTCATTGGGTTATTTTATGCCAAAGACAGTTTTAGTATCATTTGGATTATTCGGACTATTGTCCTCATCTTAATTGTTATCTGTACAACTTTTCGGTCGATGTACCCTCCGGCTTTCTCAGGTATTTCTTGTCAGACTCGGGAATTTTCTCGGACTCGGGAACTTTCTCGGACTCAGGAACCTTCTTTTTGAACTCGGGAAACTTCTTGTCGTAATCGGGAGCCATCACGGAACTTTGAACCTAACCCTTTATTCAGTCCTCGGGGGTATCCTGTTCTCATTTCGCTATGAACCATGAAGACGGTTTTGTTTTAGACATTTTTATTGTGTATTCGATTTTTCTTTCAAACACTTTTTTTATAAAAACATTTACATAATTCATTTTGATCTATTTATTCATAGATGGGACTAACAGGCACTATCACTGCGGGTCAGTGGACCTAGGAGTAATTAATAATAAAGGGGTATTACACTAGTTAAAATAGTTGGGGATTTTTAATAAGGA
>CM042140.1:137342179-137352179 GCA_023376005.1 Doryteuthis pealeii | reverse complement strand
TGGGAGTAATGGCAATGAGGGGTTCTCTACACTCTTCAGAGATCCAAAATATACCATTAGATGCAGCTTAACATCCTACATATGACACTAAGACCTTCAGCCCTAATTCTGTTTATCTTATATATGGATAAACAGAATTAGGGCTTTGCCATGAGAGTAATAGGGTTGCGAAAATCAAATAGGTGCTAGGGCTTGACCTGATCAGCCGATTAATCGGAAGTGGCGTGCTCCCCGACCGACCATATAGCCTAGGTAAGGGCCAAAATACAGGTTTGCATGACATGGACTGCTCGACTACCAGGATTCATGAAGCAACTCTCGCGACCAACACTTTGCCCCATTGGAGTGATTTTACCCCGTGTAAAGGTACACTCGGTTTATTCTTCTATCCTAGCCGACAGAGCGGACGGTAACTGTTTACTTAAATGCGCCCCTTAAACTTTCGACCAAGGAAAAGCGATTCTCATGCCTTTCTTCAGTTTATATCCAACTACTCTGAGAGATAAATCATTCAGAAACGTAATGTTAAAACTGTTTATTTAAAACTAAAAAAAAAAATCGCCGCTTGACTTTTAGAATAAAGTGAAATCAAAGGTGACAGTCTTCGCATTTTTTAGATAAATAAAAGAAAAGTTTCTGTTAACGGCTACTAAAATATTTGCGGTTGCTTGAGGCTTTAACCTACGTTTCCTGCATTTGCGTTGCCTTCAGATATTACTGGAGTCGTTTTTCACGCAGAATGACAATAACTTTCCTACACACCACATTTGTAAACATGTTTATTTAATACTCTTCATGGTTTTTAATTCTCACGTCATTTTATTTAACCCTTACACTTGTTTACTCATTCATGTTTCATTATACACAAATATAAACTAGTGTAAAATATTACTGACTAATTATAGAAATATAGTGACACCTTCACTTACGAGTTGAATTCATTACTATTGTAACACAATTTACTCGTATATTGAATCAATTTTCTTCATTGAAATAAACTGACATTCCATTGATCAGTTCCACCAAAAACACTTTAATTTTTTTGTTACGTGTTTTAAATGAGAAAAATAGCACTACGTTGTATAAAAACATAATAAAATAGAATCTAATGAATTATATGTTTATACTGTTTATTTTTTTAATAAATAACACTTGAAATCTATAAATACATTTGGAAACCTTTCCCTATTTTGACGACAAAATCTGGTGGATTTGGGACTAGAAATTCCCTACCTAAGGATTATACACCCGATTATACATTCGAAGTGGACAGACAATACATTTGCTATTATAATAAATATTATTAAAAACAATTTTCACACTGTGGTGCCTTTTCATAAAATGACAGAAGACGTAATTCATAAAATAAAAACTCCTCATTAAAATGTGTAGCTTCAAAAATTAAGAGCAAAAATACACATGAATAAAAACTTGTTGAGGACTTAATATTGGTATAGACTAATGATAAAATATGTAAAGCCCATGACATTTTATAAATTGGATGCTGTGTATATGCTTTGCCAAGAGAGCCTATTGGGACGGATGGTGATTAAACACCCAAGGAAATCTTTGCTATTAGCGTAACTTGATGCTGATTAATACAATTTTGCCAATCTATTCCCTTACAAGGTTATGAATGCATAAGCATAAATATACTATTTAATAAACAAATCCTAATTATCTGCATATATATCATTATGTTCAGTTTCATTATCTCTCAGTAAATATCTTCCTGTTGGGTATTTGATGTTTTTCATTTGACAATTATGTTTTAAGGTGACTTGAAGATAACATGAACATTCTAAAAAAAGCACTAGACCTAATTTTAATTAAATGGAAGAAAATAATTTGTCATCTAATGGACTATTGAAGTGAACAATCGGATAAAAATAAAAGAAACCTGAAAAACATGTGGAAGGCAAATGATACCAATTCATGAAATGCTTGTAAAGATTAGAGGGAGAATCGATCAGCTAGAATACTTAGGAATGTCCTGGAACCCAAGGAAGATTGTTATCATTTGGACCAAAGTCCAGCAATTACAACCGATGAAAAAAAAACTCGCTAATAATAATAATAATAATAATAATAATAATAATAATAGTATTGGTAAGCAACTTGATATAATATAAATATACGGAAATATGTGTCAAGATATTTGTAAATAAGATTCAAACAGCCAGGGATTTTGGTCAGCGGGGTGTATTAAAATTACCACGATTTTACTGTTGAGACATTGTTATTTTTATTAAACAAAGCAAAAATTTATAATATTATATAATATAATATTATATATTATTATATATATATATATATATATCTGTGTGTGTGTTTGTATATATATATATATATATATATATATATTATGTGTGTGTGTGTGTGTGTGTGTGTGTGTGTGTGTGTTGCTAAGAGGCATATATTTTCATATATTCCTAATATATTTCTAATTAGATATTTCGTACATTTTTTAATTGCAACTTAATAATCTTGAAAGCAAATGATCCAAAACACTCATCATTAGTTATTCATTTGTTATCAACAATGCTTTTGCTAGTTGAAATTTCTTTCTGACTAAAATTGATATAAAAATATTTTCACTTCCCTTCTGAAAGTTTACAGCGACAATTCCAGTCTGTGCTCAGGGGAAACCATAAATATCGTCCGACTCCACCCAACGCAAACAAAAAATAGTGCAATCCTGAATACTAATATTCTAATTTCTGGTGGATATTTTACCATATTGATCACGAATTTATGCCTGCATATCAATGATTTTCAGCTTTTTAAAAGCGCATTATTCTGCACAGTAACCGGTAATATATAATATATATAAGCTATACATCATGATAACCTTAAAATTTGTAATTTTTATTAACTAATTAATTAAACTTAAAACGCAATTGATTTTTATTAATTTAGATTAATTATTTAATTAGTTTTTAAGTAATTATTCAATTTATTTATATATAGTTTGAATTAAGAAAAGCAAATGTATGGTCCCCTGCCTCCTATTATATAAACTATCCGAGTGACGAACAAGACCTTCTGGACACTCTTGGAGAAGGAAGGGCGAAATCCTGAGTGTTGTTTTCCTATGGACACTTACACATGGACACATTACTGCATCGGATAAAAAAGTACATTAATTAGCTCTGCGAGGTGCGATATCCCGGAATTCCTATGCACTGTTAATAATTATATGGTTTTCAAGTAATAGTCATTTGTTTGCACACAGTTAGATGGTCAAATAGATATGTTTTAGAATTATTCGTATGCGGTAGGACCGTGTGACCAAAGAAAACACTTTAGAACTGACTACGAAAATTGCCACCTGCAATAAATGCGATTTCTAAGAGCATAGAATAAAGTAGGTTGCGTCGTAATAGCTTTTTCATACTGTTCTGGCGAATAATGATGGTTTCTAAACAGATCTATATGGCCCATAGATGGGATCCAAACAATTACAACCAATCCGAGTTTTAAGTGACCTTGACACAATGACAATGAATGACAATAAAGTAATACTTCACACATCTGACCCCAGAACTTGTGCCTCACCATCAGATACAGGAGATACAGTAATTGAATTCTTAGCCCCGCTGATATATTTGTGACTAAAAAATGAAACTGAAAGATGGATGAGAGTTGATGATCACGTGTTTTTCGACTCGAATTTGGGGAGATTTGTTTGACAAATATGATAAGCGCTTTTTCGTAAGCCAAGGATATTTGAATTGAAGAGGAAGATTTTTTTTTTTTTTAGCAAACAAATGGTTTTTATCTTACAGGAATTTTTTTTCCAATAATTTTAATTTAAATCATTCTTAATCATAAAATTTATTGATTTAATTACTGAAATATGAAAATCAATAATTTAAAAGAAATGAAATTTTTTAAAAGAAAATGTTTGATATTAAAGTTAGGAAAGTTTTCGGTTTAGATTCAAAGAATTTATAAATGTGCAAAATTCAAACAGATTTATAATCATTAGATATCTCTCTTTCTTCTCTCTCTTTTTTATCTATCTATATAATATTATGTATGTATATATATATATATATATATGTGTGTGTGTGTGTATGTGTATGTGTGTGTATGTATATATAGTGATATTGGTATATATCATTAATTGTTTGGTGGGTGACATTTTTCTTTATTTTACATTATACAATCACTGAATATTACAAAATATTATTTGAGTCTTCTGCGACGTCTTATGTGAAACTAGAATATTAGAAAAAATAATAGATGAAAATGATTAAGTACCTCAATTAATTATTTTAGTAATTTGAAATTTGAGATTTAGATGCAAAACGAATAATGCGATAGAAATATTTTGGCATGAAAACATCCGATTGTAAACGCTTGTTTACAAATTTAAATGTTAGGGAAATGATTTGGAATAATAACATCCGAAAATAAAACGGTTGTTGAGAAGTTACAAGGGTCTTTAAAAATTCAACTGATATTTTTGGGTCGACAGTGACGTGGAAAGAGCCGATTAGGGAATTGTAATTAAAAATCTTTTGGTATATATAAAATCTGGGAGAAAGTAGAAAGAGAAAGAGGGATGGCCTGGACATCAACACGCATGCAGCCGGTGAAAAATGGTTAGCCTAATTTATCCATCTGTTTTTATTTCTTACTTTCTTTCTGTTTTTCCCGATTGACGTTAACAGTATCTATCTCCTATTTTGTCGACTGCTATAGCATTCAACGGTGAGAATATAATTTTATACTGACAAACGAAAAACTGTTAGTGTTCTTTTTTTGACACAACTTAACACGGACGACGAAAAAGGAGTAGAAGAACCAGAAAAAGGGGGGCTTATTAAGGGGTAACGCTACACATTTTCGTGACACCTCTATATTATTCTTTTCTACATTCCATGTTGATATCAGATTAGATCTACCACTCAATATGGGATTTATTTTTCTGTTAGCATTTGTCAATTTTTTCCTAGCACTTTTGAGGAATGAATTCAATAAGTAGCTGGTGCTTCAGTGCAACACGGTGATAAATATCTCTCTAACAAACTAACACATCTTGTGCGGTCTAAATTTAGCGAATGAAGATAACTAATTCAGCTTTACCCTGGGGGAATTTTGTCAGTATCATAACCAGGTGAAGCTTAGGATTTAAAAGTGATGGTAAAACGTAATTTATAAATATACACATGTATCTCAAATATATAATGCATAGATGTGAATATTCTATGTCATTAATTACCGCGGTAAAAAAAAATCCCTTCATTCATCTGTATTATCATTTTACCCTTAGAGAGTTTTTACCAGGATTGTGGAGTCGGAGTCTGAATCATGGATTCAGTGTCGTGGAGTCTGATTCAGTGTCGGGGGCAATTAAGGGGTCACTTGAACCGGAGTCGGGGTGGTAGAATTATACGAAACTTATAATGTTTTTATATTAATTTTAAGTCATAAATCACTTAATTACATAAAGGGGGAGTCGGAGTCGAGGTGCCAAACATAGAATAATCGTAGTCGGAGTCGGTGTCGGAGATGTTCTACTCCGACTCAACAGTCCTTTTTCACACCAGAACTTGCTTAACTTATCTGATGGTGAGGCTCCAATTCAAGAGCATGAATTTACTAACTCCTCCACATCCACAAGATGTGACACAAGATCAATGTTTATGCTGAACAGATTTGATCTCAAAGTTATTTTTCTCCTAGACCGGTTGACATATCAATGTTAAAGAGATTGGACTGCTCTTCTATTTAGTCATATCTGGAGGGAGAATCGTTGGATACCTACCTTTCCCAAGGGTATTAGCCCTATTTGAAATACAGCTTCGCTTAGGATTTGAAATCTGTTTACCGTCTTCATTTCCTACGATGTTGGACATTACACAACGAACGGCTCCAAAATGACACGAAGTTGAAGTACCTGTTCGGGACTGTCCTATATTTCAAATAGATCTGTGTGTAAATTATTCTTATTTGATTGAACCGTTTAAAAAATCTCGTAATAAACAACTACACTAAAACATAAATATGAAAGTACAATGAACGCAATTCCCCAAACACTTGGCTTTAAATAACCCTAGTCGAGTTGAAATACCGTCAAAATGAATCAGTCAATCAATCAATCAAAACGTATTAACAGGTTGTATTCATAGAAGTCCGAGTGAGAGCAAGTTTCCTCGGATCTCAAGAAATTTCTTTTTCGATATTCTAATCAATGTCGACATTGGTGTAGACTAGAAAATGAAAAGCCTCCAAGGGATAGCCAACTTTCCTTGTTTCTTTGCCATATTAATGCGGATAGCTTCAAATGAAATGAATATGATTGCTATCACTGTTTTCCCTGTGTTTTATAATTTCTTTTTTCAGATTTCTGGCAGGTGTGTCTTGGGTATGACACTAAAGATCATCTGGAGGTGATCTGGGAAGAATGGAATAAATTGCTTTTTTCTTAAGTTTTATATATTTTAAGATGTGTTGGTTTACGAAAAATAGATCATTGGTGCCTATGGTTTCTTTGCAACATCCTGTTTGTTCTTCCCAAAAAAGTCCACAGTATTTACGAAACTTATAGCATTTCTCTTCTTGTCTGCATTGTTACTCTTTCCCTTATCGTTGACAGAAAATGTTATTGTTCTATAGTTATTTAGTGTGGTGTTTTTGTTAGTTCTGTGGATCAGGATAATTTTTCTCATCTTTAGTGTTATATACCCAACGTTTTGGCCGATGTGCCCTCCGGCCTTCTTCAGATGTTTCTTGTCGAATTCGAGGACCTTCTCGAACTCGGAAACCTTTTCTTCGAACTCGGGAACCTTTTTGTCAAAATCGGGGCTCTTCATGTCTTTTGAATTATTTTTGGTTATATAAAACGAGCTGTAATCCATCACTTAAACTTATAGACTAAACAAGATCACCTGGTTTAAACCCCAGCCAATCAACAGCTCAAATAAGTGGTTGGTTAAATATTTAATCACTGATATTGACAGCCGTTCATTTGCATGTTATATGACATTGACGAACGGACCTACAACCGAAGGCTAATACCCAACATTAATGAACAACAAGGAGCAACCAGAGGATCATACCCAACATTAAGGAACACTAGGAAACAACATGAGGTTTTATCACTAAGGACCGCGCTCTGCTTAACACAAGGGATCTCCGCTGAAGAGTGCTCTTGCTTAAAGCCAAAGGATGGCCACAAAAATCGTAACAATGTCCTAATCGGGAACCTTCACGGAATTTTGAACCGAAACCTTTATTCAATCCACCGAGGTAGACTGTTCAAATATCATTAACCATGACTGGGTATAAATGTTAATCTATGTTAAGTATTCTATGTTATTATCGCACTTGGCTAGGATTGAATCTGCAAAGTACAGATGATTGTCAATTAGAACTGTATTAACTGAATTCTTTATCCGTTGCATCATGTGGTGTTTCTTCTAAAGTTTTATATATTTTATGTGTTGTTTTACGAAAAATAGTTCATAGTGCCTCTAGTTTTATTTGCAACATCCTGTTTGTTCTTCCTGGAAAAGTCCACAGCATTTACGAAATTTATAGCATTTCGCTTCTTATCTGCATTGTTACTATTTCCTTCATTGATGACAAAATGTTGTTGGTCTTTAGTTATTTACTGTGTTGTTTTTGTTAGATGTTCTCTTCCCTCCATCATTTCAAAATACAGATTTTTGCAGTTGGTAATCGTTTGAACAAGAATCTATCAATCTCATTGTGGATTGCTGCTTTTGAGTTTTCAGTTTTCAGTTACTTTTAAAGAATAAATATATATAAGAGCTTCCTCTTGTTTCAAGATTCCTTTTTTTTTCTTCGTGTTAATCAACTATTCCGCCTTTTTGTCATCTTCTTATCTCTTTTCACACAGTTTTTATTATGGGAATAGAGAAATAAATATATTTTAAAGAAAATCAATGGGAAGCCTTAAATGTGCGTCAGTAAATGAACAAATGAATAAATTCCACGCACAGATAAAGAAAGGGAGACAATGTGGTTTACTATCCTTTATTCCCTCTGAAGTTAATGAAAGACGACTGGGTTAGATGAACTCTAAGGATTTTAGCTTAATCTAAGCAAACGACAGATCCCGAAATAGAAATAGAACAATGCAGGTTAGCGACCGGGAAAAGACGACCACAAAAGATTTGTAGGCTTTCTGAGCAGAAGAAGCCGTGGTTATGTACGCGTAGATATTCTGCCGGAAGAAGGCGTAGCCACGTGAGTTAGGTGAATGTCCAGAATGTGATATGACGAGTCCTAGTCTGAGAGCTTGTTAATCAACTGGGACTAGAGACAGGGAATTGAGATAGTTCAATTGAGGCTGTGACCATTTGGGTAGATGGATGTTCTCTTTTCACTATCGGTACCTCACGATCTTGTAGGTGGAACCTACTGGGGAAATAAAAGTCATACCGGTAAAAATATGTCTTTGCTGTTAGTAGAAGTATCCGAACAAGATGGAACGCAGCACGGGACACCCCAACCAGCGGAGACGATTCGAACTAGAGGAAAAGTAGAAACATTGGTTCATTGCCATGCCTACACAAAGACGACTATACAACATAGAAAAATGTAGTGTTGCGACTATAGCACATATATCGATGTAATGTCCAGATATACAATATATATCGAATTAATATCAGCCTTATGTAACACTGCTCCAAAAAACATTTTATTTCAATTGCATTTGGTTGCGCAATTCTCGTCATACTCTCTCCTAAGACTTGTATAAATAATTCAAATTTTGGCATTATATAATAAAAAAACAAGATTTTTACTCATCTTTTTTAGATATAAGTGTGATACCACATACAAGAATAGGCTTGAGTTATATTTGAAAAGAATTCCATTTTGATTGTTTCTAATTAGTTGTCAAAAACTGACGCGTCCCTTACTCACATTCTGCATATTACCGTCATCCTCTCTATGTATATCTTGATTACCTCCTCTTTAGATATGTTATTCTCTCTATGTTAGTAAGAGGTAGATAGAAGAGTTATGAATGAAACAAAACATCTTAGGCATAAAATTACCCAAGAAGCGTTGACATGCCGTAAATTCTGACAAATTAACATCAAATTAATATCAGCTATGATTATTAACTGGTTTCTATTAAAAATCTAATTAAACACAGCTCACACATGTCCGATAAAGTAGGGCATAATATTTTGTATAAAGATATTGGAAAGAATACGGATATCTATTATACTAAAGCTGGGCGATAGGTACAAACAAAATACGTCACGTGATCAATTTAGGCCACATTGAAGGAAGAAACATAAAAATATTTTTTAACTTTTTAAAAAATCTCGCAAAAAAGAAATAACGAACATAAAGAGTTATTACAAAGAAAAAAAATTAATTCAAAGATCAAATTATCCGATTGAGGGAAAATTACGCACTGATATCTTTGTTTACTGTGAAAGGGGTGACATAGTAAGATTTCCAAGAATGTGTGACAAGAGATGGAGCAACAACTCTAACCTCACACAAAAAATAGAGGAAAACAAAGGTGATTATTCAATGCGTGAAACAGATTTTTCTTTTTCGTGGTTAGTCTAATATCTCAATGAGAATAAGCTAGCGCAAGAGTTGACAAGCTATTGAAATCATTACCAAGGAGCACTGCATCAGTGATATTAAGGTAAGAATTATAATTATTATTATTAGATATTTGAAAGCGTACAACTATGAGGAAATTATTTGTATCAGATGGGGCATATATCAGTCTTTATATCCTATAACCGTGTAAAAACAAATTATGTAGTCCGAAACTGGTGGTTGTTGATTTTTAATTATTCCAGTTATTTTGAGGTCGTTCTTAGTTCTTAGAAGAGCTCTATATTTATATTCTCTCATATGAACTTCTGTGAGAACATGTACTGTATATATATATATATATATATATATATATATATATATATATATATATATATATATATAATTTAATACACCAAACTTGTTGGTAAATCCTCGCGGTGAGAAAAAAACCAGG
>CM042140.1:137242179-137339679 GCA_023376005.1 Doryteuthis pealeii | reverse complement strand
CTGTGGTTCTATGTGTTGGTATCCATTGGAAAACATCTTTCAAACTCTTACTTTCTTTTTTTCTTTCTTTCTCTCATTAACTCTTTACCCTTCTTTCTTTCTTTCTTTCTTTCTTTCTTTCTTTCTTTTTTCCTTTTTTTCTCACTCGTTCTTTCTTTCTCTCGTTCTTTCTTTCTGTCTTTCTTTCTTTCTTTTTTCCTTTTTTTCTTCTTTATTTCTCTCATTAACTCTTTTCTCTTCTTTCTTTCTTTCTTTCTTTCTTTCTCTCTTTTGACGAATTTCTTTCTTTCTCACTCTTTCTTTCTTTCTTTCTTTCTTTCTTTTGACGACTTTCTTCTTTCTTTCTTTCTTTCTTTTGACGACTTTCTTTCTTTCTTTCTTTCTTTCTTTGACGACTTTCTTCTTTCTTCTTTCTTCTTCTTCTTTCTTTCTTTTCTTCTTTTCTTTTTTTTTTTTCTTCTTTATTTCTCTCATTAACTCTTTTCCCTTCTTTCTTCTTTCTTTCTTTCTTTCTTTTGACGAATTTCTTTCTTTCTCACTCTTTCTTTTTTCTTTCTTTCTATCTCTTGTTCTTTCTTTCTCTCTTTCTTTCTTTCTTTCTTCTTTTTTTTTCTCTTGTGACTTTCTTTCTCTCGTTAACTCTTTTCCCTTCTTTCTTCTTTCTTTTGACGAATTTCTTTCTTTCTCACTCTTTCTTTCTTTCTTTATTTCTATCTCTCGTTCTTTCTTTCTCTCTTTCTTTCTTTCTTTCTTTTTGATTTTTTTTCATTAAAGCAAGGTAAAGACACAGAGTTCAAAGATGCACATAGTTGATCCTCCGGTGAGCTAGAATTCAACACACCTATTTACCTACTTGAAAAAAAGTAGTAAACGAACTTTTTAGACAATATATACTTACTAATATAATATGAAATTCACTCCTGAATTAATACAAATACTACGAACAGAGAGACCTAACAATAAAACTATTGCATACTCGATATAAGAAGTTTATTTACAAATGGACCTGTTAAAGAAACAATTGATATTATGAATACTATCTACTTCAACCCATCTCTCCCCACTCATAAAATTAATCTTATTATACTCCGTAGATTATTTCTAATTTATACAACTAAATTTCTCTTTTACGACCATAATGGTAAGATACATACACAAATTGATGGCGTCCCTATGAACTCAGTTCTACAGCCAACATTTAGCATTTTTTACATGTCTACTTTAGAATACAAAATATTTAAGTCAGCACACACGCAAGACACATATCTATGTAAGTTATATTGATAATATACTTATTTTAGCAGATAGATTTGATGAAATAAAAACATTACAAGAAACATTTCAAAATAACTCTATCCTCAAATTTACTTATGAACTAAACGTAAGTAATAAGATTCCTTTTTTTGACATACTAATTGATGCAAACAGTGATAATTTTAACGCCTCTGTATATATAAAAATACCAGTGGGAGTGTAAATCATAAAAGCGAATGCCTGAAGAGATTGGGTTATTATGAGAAATCTATTGAATCGAGAAAATTTAATCTCAATTAAACAATTACTCACAATTAAACACTATTATGCATCAAAATCCCCTCCTCGCGGAAGGAGGAATTTGAAAAAAAAAAAGGGAAAAAAAGTAAAAGTCAGGGAAACAGGAAAATCATAACAATAAGACCGGGTGCGACGTCTTCGAATTAAGAAACTGAAGAGGCAAAGAAATGCCGAAATAAATTTATATCTGTACCAAGGCATCCATTTATCGCTTTATTTATAATACGCCGTATATGTAAAAAAATTATACGCAAATCTTTACATCTAATTTTGAGTTCTCAAATTTGGTTCAATCCTCTCAAGGAAACACTTGATATTACACACACACACACACACGTGTGTGTGTGTGTGTGATATAATTAAATGTAGATAGTGCTCAATACCGTGAATAGATCATGTATATCTAAGTTAGTGTAGCGTGGACAAGAAATCAATGGCACTTGGTTACTGACTGTTTCTCGCCTAAGCGATTCTCGAGAAACTCTCAGTAACCAAGTACAATTGACTTCATGTCCACCCTACCCTAACACACATACACAAACACACCCACACAAAAACACCCACACACAAACACACACACACACACACACACACACACACACATATAATATATATATATATATATATATATATTCAAGATTAGTGCTAAAAATGTTGACCAGAACAAGGAAATGTATAGTGAAAGTTAAAGTGTTATTTGGAAAGACAGGAACTTAAGATATTTCTGAATAGTACAAAAGATAAACAATACCATCTGGGTGTTTGTAGCGAGGGGGCGAATGTATCACCCATCAGACCGACTAAAAAAATTACCTGGACATGTATCTGACTACAACGTGTGATTGCCACAGAAATTTCAATTTCTTACGAGGTTTACGAATCCATAAGGCAAGCTGGTACGAACAACGTAATCCCCCTGTGGGTGAATGTAAATTGAACGATGGTGTTAAAAATCAAGATTACCCCCCACATAATTATTGGCCTCATTGCTGAGCAACAGCGTCCTGTAGAAGTTCTAAGTAGTCAGAAAATTTGAAGTCAAAAATCATATGCAAATAGAAGATAAACGTGGAATTTACCACACTTTAAGGCAATTGATCTACTTACATACGTCTCGGTTGATGTGACAACAAGGACAGTTAATAACGGCCGCTACGAACAATGTTATGTCATCAATGGTTGAAAGTAAACGGGTTGTTAAGAAAATCACATTTGCATTCGGGGTGGCAGTCCTACTTTTAGTGACCGAAGCATTGTTATCATCCCTGGTTGATGAGGACAAAATATCGCACACGGCATTTATTACACGTTGTATCAGAATATATACATACATACATACACACACACACACATATATATATACATACATACATGCACATAATATATATATATATATATATATATATATATACATTACATTGCATATATATATATATATGGTGTTCGGGAGAAATTTTACAGTTTCATAAGTAAAAAGAAAACGTGCTTGTTAACTACAAAATATAATGGATTATAAAGAAATTCAACTGCCACAGAGATTTCCCTACTGTCAAAGTTTCACTCAAAATAACCGCCGTTAGCGTCGATCACAGCCTCAATCCTGCTCCGGATTCTGGAGTACGCTAATGTTAAAGTTTCCCTGGGAAGGGTCTCAAAAACTACCATAATTCTGTTAATTACCTGGGCCATTGCTGTCTTTCTCATCAGCGCCACATGCATAATAATCTATGGGGTTAAGATCTGGGGAGTTCGGAGGCCAAACGTTGGGACTGGTGTAGTCGCAAAAAATTCACCGACAGCCATTTTTGACTTTTCCCAGAGGTGTAGCAGGGGCCGAATCCTGCTGCCATACATAGAGTCTACCATTGGATACCATTGTTATCCAGGGCTTGACTACTGTGTTTAGCAATTCCACGTATTCATATGAGGGTCCTCCAATACTTTCTGCAGATTTTCGAAGAATTCTGCTGGAGGAACATAATCAGATCGTCTGTTATGTGCTTTCATCTAGTCACAACCTCGTAGTCTCCAATGAAATCCTGCAGTTCATGCCTGATTGTTTTTACAGAGTTCAGGGAACATTGGACAGCAACCATAATCTCCTTATTTTGATGGCCGGCACAGATCATCCTGATACAAGTTATTCTCTTCCATGATTCAGGTGGGTTCCTATCATCTATTCTATCTGTCATCAGGTATATGAATGAAGAAGGGTCCAAGCTATTAAATGATGCGTAGTGTGCGTCAATACATCCAACCTATGGAGAAAAATTACCAAATATAAATATGTAAAATTAATCCCGAATACTCTGTGTGTGTGTGTGTGTGTGTGTGTGTGTATGTGTGTGTATGTGCATGCGTGTTCGCCGTTATGCTTGTGTGCATATTTAATCAAGACACTCTAAGCATATTGATAAAGAGTAGACCTACATTAAACGCCCGATCATAGTGTAATGATTAGCAAGCTAGTCAGACAGATTAATTACTACTGATAAACGAGTTGGATATTCGGTGGATGGTCCATTCGTACGACCTTGTGTCGCATCCTACCCGTGGCTAATTGGTTGCTTAACTACCTACAACAGAGCTGCATTCATATGTTTTAAAGTCTCTACTGAAAAGATTGCACGTGATAATTATTGCCGGCATAGAGTATCCTCTCACCGAAGCACAATATTTCAATAACGCAGAATAGAATCTCCTCGACGCGTAATTTATAGTCACGTATTTGCTTTTCTATTGGAGATTTGGGGTCAGTGATTTTCTATTACACCTCTGTCTCTATAACAAGATAACTCTACGTTTTAGCCTGTGATTTGCCCACAGGTAACTACCATAACTCGTTCACACCCTCAGAAAATCGTGATTCATCTATATATGCGATTACGCGTTCACATCTAGCTGGTTGTATGTGTGCGCATGCGTGAGTGGCTTTGCGCACGTGCACCTGTTTTTATATATCTATATATGTTCTTTTAAAAGCCGCGCAGTTTTGCTCTTTCTCTAGACGTGTACAAATTCTGGGGTATTTTCTTTGAAATAGCGATGAAGATGGCCAAAATTGAATTTGTCATATTCCCGGTCAATTTGCTTGCCGGGCGGCTGAAGAGCGGCGTTTATTTCGCCATCGTCGATTCTGACGTCCTGCTGGAAATAAAAGACATCTTTAACTGTAATCATCATGGGTGGTGCTGAATCGAAGCGTTGGCCGAGCAGTGAGGGGAACCAGTTTTCCGAACAATGAATAGTGAGCAGGTGATCAATTGGGTTTATCAATGCAGAAAACTAAAGTGTCGATGTTTGGAGATAGTACGAAAAGGGGAGAAGATAATACTCTGCCTGATCTAGTAGCCCGGACGAAAAATGGCGGGTGTGAATCTTGAAGAGGACAGAAAATGAAAGGATTTTGAGTATATCTCCTGCTATTGAAGTCTCAGTTCACTCAATCAGAAAGTAAGTGTTGGGAAAAATGCAGCGGTAAATGATGGGGACAGGGGATCAAGGCATTCTGTACTCGTGTGTTAAGCTCGTCATACGTTTATCTGGCGATTTTCCCATAAAACATGATTGTATTGTTCGAGCCCATCAATGTTTCGATTCGATTTTTGTAGCTGTTCGTTTTTTTTCATTCTTTTTAGACATGTTATCGTTCCTTCTTTATTTCTTACTATTTCATGTGTAGCCCTTTGGTTTTTTTCCTTCTTTTTAGACATTTAATCATTCCTTCTTTCTCTCATTCTTTCTTTCTTTCTTTCTATTTTATTCTTATATCCTTCTTTTTTCATTCTTTTTAGAAATCTAACCTTTTTCTTTTTCTGTTAATTCTTAGACTTTGTTTTTTAAAATTCTTTTTAGATACTGTTCTTCCTTTCTATATATATATATATTCTTTTTAGCGCTTCCTTTTTTAATTCATTTAGACATATCGTTATTTCCTTCTTTCTTTCTATCTAATTTTAAACCAATCTGTTGTGTCATTCTTTTTAGAAATGCTATCATTCTTACTTTCTTTCATTCTTTCTTTCCATTTTATTTATATAGCCCGTCCAAATCATTCATTCTTTATCTCAATTTTATTTTAAATCTTTCTCTTTCATTCTTTTTAGACATTCAATCGTTCTTTCTTTTCTTTTTATTCTTTTAGACATGTTTTATTGTTTTTCTTTCTTTTTCTTTCAGTTTCATTTTTCAGACATCCTTTTTCTTCATTCATTTAGGACATTTAGTCGTTCTTTCTTTCTTTCTTTCTTTCTTTAACCCTTCCTTTTTATTCTTTGTAAACAGGTTTTCTCTTTTTCTTCTTTTTCTTTCTATTTTATCTTTAGTCCTTTTTTTTTTCTTTTTTTAGAAATATGTCATTCTTTATTTTTCTTCCTTTATTTTATTTCATTTTTAGCTCTTCCCTTTTTTAAAAAAAGTCTTTTCTGACATTTAGTTCTTTGATTCTTTATATTTTGTTCTTAGCTCTTATTGTTTTTCATTCTTTTTAGAAATTATTCCATTCTTTATTTGTCTTTCTTAATTTCTATTCTATCCTTAATTTTCTCCTCATTTCACTCTTTTCAGACATTTTTCGTTCGTTCATTCTTTCCTTCTTTCCTTCAATTTTATTCACATTTCAAACCTCTGATCGAACATATTCTTTTTCCTTTTGCATATGTTTATTTCTTTTGTCTATCTTCGGTTTCAAAATTGAACTTTACTTATCAAATATGTTACATTAATTCTTTTTTCTTTCTAAAATTCTTCATCTCTTTCACCTTGGACTATATCTGTTGTTTTTCCCAAAATATTAAATTCATATATTCTATTCATACATTGTACTTATTCTTCTTATTTTCTTTCTTTCTTTCAGACTTTCTATTTAATTAATGTTATAAATTTCTTATTAAGCATATTTCATTTTCCCTGTATTGTTCGCGTGTTTCTTTCTTTGGTATTTTTTTCATTATCGTACGTTGATTTTACTTATATTATTTCTGCTGCTTTTCCAAATATTTTCATTCAAATATTTTTATTTTCTGCTTTTAGACAGTTCTTTTTCTTAGTTTTTTCTTCTTTTCTTTTTTCCGTTTATAGAAACTTTCTTTCTTTCGTTCTCTCTTTATTTATTTATTTCATAAATTACTTTATTATTTTGCCATTTTGTTTTTGTCATTGTTTTTTTTTTTGTTCAAATATTTCATTATGCATCATAATCTCTGTTCATATAATCTGGTCTGACTGATGCTGTTGTCGATATTGTTTATTCTGTTTCATTCTATATTTTCCCCTTTAATTTGTGCTTAAAGGGTCATCTTTTTTTTCATTTTCAATGTGTATTACGCACATAGTCATTTCTTCATACTTTCTTTCTCATATATGATTTTTAATTTCATTTCAGCTCCACACACACACACACACACACATACATACATACATACATACATACATACACACATACACACACACATATATATATATATATATATATATATATATGAGATATTTGGTGTATAATGGTTATTGTCATAGGAAATGGACGCAGCGTCACGAATCAGAATCCTAATACTCTTGGCAAAGGTATGAATCCAAATATCCCATTCCAGCTATGGGTAAATATTAGGGCAGACTGGGTTCTTTAATATTAGTATATCAGCCAGTGTGAGAAAAAGTAGACTCTGAATTGAAATATGTTACTCAATAATTAACCACATGCCATATCCGGCTTGCGCTGAAAGGTTGGATATATATATATATATATATATATATATATATATATATATATATATATATATATATATATATATATATATAAAAGAAATAAGCAAAAAATCCAAAGTCTCTGAATTGGATTTTCGCTTAGTTTGTCTCTAAATACAGAAACAAAAGATGTGGAGTATGCAACATAATCATAGAAGGAACATCATATTCTTTCAAAAACACAAACACGATATTCAAAATAAATAGAGATCTCGACAGCACACCAAAGAATATAATTTACATAATAGAATGCACAAATTGCAAAAAGTATACATCGGGTGGAAATCATTATTAAATGAATTAATTTCACTACAACAGAAATCTTTATGTATCACACCACATCTTGGAATGTAATCAGGGCGATTTTAAGGTGATGCCAATATAGCAAAGCGATGACTATACTCTACTCCTAATTCAAGAAAAACAATTCATAGATAAATACACTCCAAAATACAACCAATACAACTATGAACAGAGATACACGTAAAAACACACAGATAAATACACACACATATACATACAGGCAAACACGCACACACACAAAGTCGCCAAAACAGAAAGTAAAGTGCTTATTCAACGCCTGAAGAAAACATCAGATGATCTGAAACACGTGTCGCTAATGTAAAATGATAATACATTTTTTAAAACATAACCTATTTTGCGGAGCTTCTTTTTTATAAAATATTTAATTTTCTCCCGTTGGACCCATAACAATACATTTTATATATCCATATGTATACACATACATACATATACATGTTTACATATATATATAACACATCTCTATATATACATATACACACATACATATATGCAGATATATATACACACACACACATTTACATAAATACATATAAATACATATATTCTTATGCATATATTTATATACATACAAACATGGATATATATATATATATATGTGTGTGTGTGTGTGTGTGTGTGTGTGGTAAGGATAAAGGGAAAATGGACAAAAAGGAATAACTCAAAACAAATAGATGTGGAGAGATATTTTTCGTTCCGCCTTCTTTCCACCACCCACTTACTTTCTCTTCTATACATACAAGTGTATGTACAATGTTTTAATAAATTGACTGAAGAAGCACCGCTTACGACGGAACGAAATATATCTCTCCACATCTATTTGTTTCAAGTTATTTCTTTTTGTCCATTTTTCCTTTATCTTTACCACATTCTGTCGGATTTACTCCAATCCTCATATCTTCATACGTGTGTTTTGTGTGTCTGTGTGTCTGTGCGTTTTTTTTTTTTTTTTTTTACATTTAATGAATTCATGTATCTATTTTGTACATAACATATCCGTGTTTTGCAGGCCACCATTGCCTCTCGGATCAAATCATCCATTCACTCTCTACAGCAAAATTCTATTTTGCAAGAAAAGAATGGGCAAAAGAAAACCATACCGGGCGTTTTTCTTAAAGGGAAAATTATTTTCTTCACCGTTATAATACTTGGTTCATGACTACGACGACATAAAAAGACGGAATAGCAAATCGAAGCGCAAACATAACAAAATGGAATATTTGTAAACGTAATGAACTGCACACATGGAGTCTTTGTGAAGAGGACAAAAAGAATTGGAAATTCTCAGCCTTGTGCATTTTCAATGATAGGAGATGAAAAATAATAATCCTTTGGCTCTAGTCAAGCCTGAAGTCCGTTTCGGGATATATACGAAACATTCTCCTTGCGTGTAGAGTGTGATTTGGCCAGGAAATGCCAATTTGATACACGTCAGATCGTCAGGTAAGCAATTCATGATTGATTTTATGTTAGAAAATGCTTGTTTAAACATTTCCGTTGACATTTGAAGGCAGCACATTGAAGCATGTGTAAGTGCTAGGATTATTGGAGGATTGCAAAAAATGATCAACCCTTAAAATCATATCGAAGAGGAAGGTGTAATACACACACACACACACACACACACACACACACACACGAGAGAGACACACACAGACACACACACAAACATATATATATATACATATATATATACATATATATATAGAGAGAGAAAGTGTGTGTGTGTGTGAGAGAGAGAGAGAGAGAGAGAGAGAGAGAGAGAGAGAGAGAGAGAGAAGAGAGAGAGAGAGGGAGAGAGAGAGAGGAAAAGAAATAGGGGGATATGATGATGATGATGTCTAAAACACACGTTTACGAACCAAAAACACATTAAATGTCAAAATACACATTCTGTAAAAAACACTCACATACATAATATATATATATATATATATATATATATATATATATATATATATATATATATATATATATGCCAAATAATAAAAACATAAACACCGCCGTTCATGTTAACAGTAATAATTTTTCCAACTGATATACATCAGTATCATTAAACTGTTTTTCAGGAAATGGTAGATAGTACAATCTTTTTATATTGTCAAACTCTGAACGATTTAGGCAATTATGGAGAAAGAACAGAAGTTTAGGTGTGTGTGTTATTTCAAAGTATATTTACACTCTTACTAATCATACAGTTGCTGTTTTTATCGTTATGATTATAATAACAGTATGAACTTTTATAAATTTTGATAAGTCAAAATTCACTTTACTTAGTAATTTTTACCTTTGGCTATAATTTAAATTCCAATTAAGGTTTCTGGTTCGATACCGACTCTCGCCAAATCAGCGGTTCGCCTCAGACGCTAAAAAACAATCACCTTTCTCTAGCGCTTCTGAAATGGGGATAGACTCCCTCAATGTATGGGTGATACCGACTTTAGGCCACCCCGATAAATTCACAACAAAAGCAAGTTTAGTACCAGACATTCATTCTCTATTTTATATTTAGATAGTGCTGAAGCACTAAATAAACTTGAACCCCCCCCCACACATATATATATATATATATATATATATATATATATATATATATATATATATATTAGTTGAACTATGATGCTTAAATGCTGTAATTGTTTTCTCTTATTGCAAGTTATTCTCTTGGTAGTTATTTCTTCTCCGATAACATTCTATACATAATCAGCAAAAAATACGAACGAAGATTATTTCCCAAATCTATTCTGTTCTATAACCAGTAACACTTGCTTTCTTATCAATACGGGATTTAATTTCTTTCTATAACACTTTTGTTCCTATTATCTTTTCCTAATCGTTTGATCTCTTTCCTTAGTTTAAAACTCAGCACTTTTCTCTTCATCCCTAACTTATCTTTGTTTACATGTTGATTAATACATTATTGCTACGGATATTACCTTTGTTCAATTTACCTTTCCTAACGGTTTTTTGTTTATTGTTTTTCATTCCGATGGTTGAACTGCTTTCACCTTAGTCCTATTCTTATATATGTCCCTTTTTCTGTTGTTTTTGTACTTGAAGTAATTTACTAAACTCTGCTTCGTTAGTCACAATGCAAGGGACAACCAATGGGAATTATATTAATAGTCTGATAAGCATCTCTAATAATAACTACAAATGTGAGTGTGTCACATGTTTTCAAATTGACTCATAGCAGCCATAGACCAACATATCATACAATTTTTGAACACGGTCGACTCGGTTAGCAAATTAAAAATATTCCGATCCAGATCCGTAATCGCAATCCTGAAAATTTGTATTCCAAGTTTTAATTACTGCAATTATTCTCGGCGATTTTTTACATGATAATTTTCGACTAATTTTTTGTATGATAGGAATTTATAAGAAAATAAATTTCTGAGTAGTCGAAATGCTAGTTTTCCAAAGATTATGAATGAAAATAAGCTGTTCTGACCCTAAATAGGCGGCTTTTAAGATAGTAATTACTAAAAATGAAATCACATACTGAACCTCTGTTTAGCTTAACACTATCAAAAGGCTGAAAGTATGAGTCACCTAATGAGAAACTAACTCACTATCAAATAGTAATTCTTTTTCAAAAACTAACTGTCGGAAATTAACGAAACTTTCTCCGTATAATTGGAATAGATATAGGCGTAGGCTGTATTAAGAAATGCATTGTTCACCGCAACAAGAAAAAAAAAACGCCGGCAATATTAACACGATATATAAATATACTAGACTATAAACGAATAGCATCAAAATAGTGCAATTATGGGTCACAAATCTGGCTTGAACCCTTCTTAGATATTATAGCATATTAACTTTCGAAAGGAAAAACTACATTAGAAATATCGAAAATAATTGGACGATATCACCAAACTGTTAAAATATATTCTGCAGCTCCTACGAAGATACGTAAGGGGGTGATAACTTTCAATCAAGGGTTGTTTCCCGGCGTTCTTTGTCAATAATAAAACTTGAATCTGTAAATAACCCTGGCCTGACCAGGGGAATACTTTTTAGGTGTATTGAAGAGACAACAATTTAAAAAAGGTTGGAACATCAATGATACCAGTAACAATACCTTAATTGACAAAAGTACACACACAAATACGTTTGAAATGGACAAAGGAGAACAAAGTTTAATTTCGGTTCACACATAAAACTCGTGCAATACTTGATGACCATGATGGTTTGATCGTTTGGGTCGTAAATGGACGAGATATTCATGAAAGCTTCAGGGACCAACAAGTAGAAGGAGGCATTATGATTTGGACTGGTATTATTTGTGAAATTATGGCTGTTCCGCGGAGAGTGTCTAAAAAGCAAGGAATCGTCTTCAGGAGAACCATCATATTTATACAAGATAATGCTCCTTTGTATTTAGCACATGAAACTAGGAAATACCTTCAAAGATTAGGGCTTCTGTGGACCTCAGAAGATGAAGTGGTCGACTAATTCTCCAGACTTCAACCCAATTGAAACCTTACATAGCATTCTGACACCTCATGTTTATGAGAACTGACGCCAATTTAGATACAAGGGTGATTTGTAACAGGAAATAGTAAACGTATCACCAGGAATTACATCAGAGGAAATCCAGAAATTGGCCTCTTCGATGGACCAAGACCTTTCTCAAGTTATTTTACAAGAAAGCATATCTCATATTAACTAACTTCACTATAATTTTTAACTGTTTGCTTTTTTATTTCAATTTAATTTCATCTTGGTTATTGCATGCATCCCTGAAAGTCTACAAATGAAGCAATTAAAGCGTTATTTTCTTTTTTACAGGTTTTTCTTATTACTCTTTGCTAATAATTTGACTCATTAATGATTTAATTTAATTAGGTAAATGACCGTAACTCGTAAAAGAAAAATGGAATGTACTAAATATTGGATTCAAAAACATAGAAGTTGAATATAAATTAAGGAACAGAGAAATCAAAACAAAGTAAATTAGGAATGCAATTTAGCGACTGACACATTTAATGTTGACAATCATATTTTGTCTATTGTATCAAGAGTAAATAGATCGATGGGCTGGATGGTTAGAAATATTATTTCAAGAGAGGAAATGTTGTTTTAAAAATATGTAAAACCCTAATAAGACCTCATATAGAATAGTGTACCCAGTAGTTTAATGCTGTGATATGAGTGACAAAACTTATACAAAGTAATATATTACAGTTACAGGGACGGATTAGAGAAATTAGGGTCAACTAATTTAATAGAAAAAAGTATGAGATGTGATATAATTGAAATTTTTAATAAATTTTTTTTAATAAACCTGTAATGAAATCTTCTTTCCTTGTTTTGTTCATTGTCCTTTTTGTTTGTTTTTCTCATCGACATGTGTGATTTAATAAAATTGCTTTTTGTAAACACCTAAATTGAAACGGAATTGCAGGAAGTTTGCTTGGTATGTATCCTTCTCTTCTCCATTTACTTATAGGTAAATAGTAGGGCAGACTGTGCTCTCTTGCTCTGTTTGTATGCTTAAAATATTAAATCTTAATATTGAAATGTTTAGAGTTACATGAAATCCCATGCATAGCTCAGCAACTTATATAACAAATGTTGGACACCTCACATGGTGTAATGGTTAGCAAGTTAGATTTGCAGACTAATGTTAATGAGTTTGATTCTCACTGGGTGCCCCATACTTCTGGCCTTATGCTACATCTAAGCTAAGCTTAGTAAATAACTATATAACAAAATGTAAAGATGAGTTTATATTTCATGCCATGCTAACACCCTTGCAAAAGGCATGAAATCTCTTCGCCCTCCAGGGCAGACTGCTCTCTAGCCTTGTTGGTATGCTTTTCAAACCTTTAAACCTCTAAAAAAATCTTTTAATAATTTGAATTATAATAAACATTTATATTCAATCTCCTTTATTTTTTTATTTTCGTTTTTCTTCTTCTTCGTTTAATAAATCATTTTTATCTTTTTGTTTTGTCTTCTTTAACTTGAATCATCAGTTTTTTTTATCTGTTCCCATTTTTATCTTTAATTTCTGACAAATTTCTCAGCGTTTCCTTTTTCATTCGCATCTCATTTATTTTAAGTTTTTTTCGGTTATACAAGAATTCCATGCAGATTTTCATTATTTTTTACCCTCCCCTTTTTGCTTAAGCTTCATTTTATCATTTCTTTTCAGTCTACTTTTACATTAAATCTGTTCTCTCTAAACTGTCCAAGAATAATTTTGACTTTCCATTACTCTACAAGAAATAATATGCGACTTCAATTTATTGACATCTCATAATGGCCTCATTTTTTTCCTTCGTCTTTAATTTCAAGTGATTATATACATCGACAATTTTTCTATCCTTCCAAATTAATCCCACATAATACTTTTTTCAATCATCATTATCACTTCTTGACCCTGCGGCAAAAACTAACCATATACATTTTGCCTTCGAACTATTAGAAAAATATATTCATTTTCTTGCACTTATCAACACACAAACACACAAAAAACACATTATATGTCCTGAAAATATAGATTGATAAGTGTCCTAAACACACACACACACACACACACACACACACACACATACACGTATTACACACACACACACACATATATATATATATATATATATATGTGTGTGTGTGTGTGTGTGTGTGTGTGTGTGTGTGTGTGTGCGTAAATAAATAAGCTGTTAGCAAATTTTCAAATAATCATTTTTGGTTACATAAAATTTATATGTTTTGTCCTTTATTCAAATTTTATTTTTTTCTTGTTGTCGTTCAGTGGAATTAGAGAAGTAAATACGAAAGCTTAAAAAATATTTTGTGTAAGGGAAAATCATTTAAATCTTTATTGATTCTACTGAATTTTTACTGCAGGTCATGTTTTCTCATTTGTCCGATTCAAAAAATATAAGGTGACAGTATTAAACTTACCTTCCTAATTTACAATGTCTATTATAATGTTTACTCAAGAAGGTTACACTGATTTTCTGTGTAACGAACATGCGAATTAATATTGGATGGTACAAGATGACAATACAGATGATTAATGCTAATCGAGTTTATCCCAGAAAACCAAAATCTATTTAAAAAATTTGTTTTTAATGAGATATAATCTTCTTATGAGTTATTTAATGACGATATTTGATTCATTTCTAAATTTCGACTGCTATCATAACTATATTCTCAATGTTACATTTTATTTGTTTTAATTTGCTTAATTTTCACAGCTGATACTTGACAACTGATCCTTCATGATTCATTAGCATTGCAGTCTCGGAAGACTAGATAGTTCTTGTGCCACTGAAGTTACAGCGCCTCCAGTGACTGTGAAGTCCAATATTCGAAAAACATTCACGACCACAAATGTCGCATGTGAAGGCTGTCCTTGAAGAAGTTGATGTGACTTTTTTGTTGCCATCGATTTCTTTTGGATCTCATGGTGTTGCGCCAGGGTGGCTTCAGACATGAGCAGTCCGCTACGGAGAGCCTTCCGCCACCGAGGGTTGTCCTGATCCCAATTTTCCCATTGCATATGTCTTGATTTGTTTAATTATCTCTGTTGATACTTTAAAATTGATCGTGCTACAAATCAAAACAGCATTTTCTCTTTATATTTGTATTTTTAAACTTACTGACAAAATAGGGATGATATGAATAAACAAAACAACATTTTATCGGAATTCCAATTTGAATTTAATGCCAAATTCCCAAAGGCACTTTAAAAGGAATCAAAGACAGTTAACCTTCCTTGCTGATTTTACATATTCACACACACACAAAAAATAAAATTGAAGATGTTAACTTTAAGTATTATTGGCCAGGAATTTATGTCTCTCAATGTCGTTTAGCTTGTTGTATTATTTTATATTCCTCATGTCATATAATAAAGAGACACAATTATTTATTGTACAAATTTAGTTGTTCATTTTCTATTTGACTATAATCATTTGTTTGCACTCAGTTATATGATATCACGGATTAAGATCTAAACCAAATAGTATTTGTGGTATGACACTACACTGTATCTCATGGTGAGGAGTACCCCTTAATTACTATTATTACCGGTTCCCCCCTGACCTTCAGTGATAGTATCTGTTAGCGGCCTTTTAATGGGTCAAATATATATGTTTTAAAATTATACGTATTCGATAGGACGGGGTGTAAAACAATCCTAAGAAACAGCCACATAAAATTGTATTTATGAAATTACAGTCGAGCGTATTTTCTATGATGAATACCTTGAATTGTAGCATCTACGCAATTCTCAATGCTGGTAAATCCTATTCTTCCTTCTTTTCTTGAGACATAGAGTCTATATCATCTCTCAGTTGTAATTATATATTTATTTAATCATTTATAAAAAAAAAGGATGGAACTTCTACGGGTACTGACGGTAGTGCTGATTCTTTAGTAAGACTAACAATTTTTACGGGAACTTTACAGTTTCATTATAAATGTATTTTCTGTTTGTCTAAGAAGTGATAGCTAAATTAGGAATATTCTATTCACAGTAGGAATTTCTTAATAAAACCAGAAATTAATTTAAGAATGAATAAGTGACAAAACTCTCCCTCTCTCTCCCTCTCCCCTCCTCTCTCTCTCTCTCTTTCTCTCTCTCTCTCTCTCTCTCTCTGTATGTATATCAGTGAAATAAATCTAACATTAAAAATGTGTCTCCCTGTGTGCCGATAATCAAATACGTTAAAATCATTCATGTGTTAATTTCGTTTAGATAATGGGAATTTAATCAAATACTTTAATATGTATTTTCATCTTCTGACTTTATAAGTTTATCTTATTCCTGTAAAAGTTTACGCATTCGTTACAACAATATAATCAGTTTTATTCAGTCAATTATTCTGGTAGTTTCTGTATACATAAGAAAGTCTTACCGAAGTAACGTATTGCTAAACAATTATTTTCCTATTCCCAAAGGCCAAATGATACGGTTTTATATTTTCATCTAGTTTCTCTTCCAAGACTTTTAGCATTATTTGACCTACACACATACATATGCAGATAGACACACACACACACATACAGACATATACAGACATATACAGACATATACAGGTAGACACACGCATATACAGGCATATACAGGGAGACACACAGATACATATATAGGCAGACATAAACAGACAAACATAAGTAGGCAGACAGACACACGCACACACACACATATATATCTGGGCATAAACACATATAGTCTGAAAGGCACACGCCACATAGGCAAATACACACCCACACACACACACACACACACAGAGAGAGACACACACACACACATATATATATATATATATATATATATATATATATATATATAGTTAGACTCACTCAAATATAGGCATATACACAATTAGGCATACACACACTATACCAGGCGTATACACACAGAAGCATACTCACAGACATAGGCACAAACGCACACGCGTATATATATATATATATATATATATATATATATATATATATATATATATATATATATATATAAAACACCAGGATCCTTGTGTTTCTTTGTCGGACGCACTACCGGCTGAGCTAAACCGGCACACACACACACACACTGAGTCAAATCTGTATATTATTCTTAACCCCCAAAGAAATATCGAACTAGCAGCATAATTGTCACTAGACGAAATTCCCGCCATAATACAGCCGAATATAGAATTAACCCCACATTTAATAGAATAACAGTTACGAAATATTAGCATAAACTGACCAGACAAAATAATCTATATTAATAGGCAAGACATTTTCCCTGAAAATAATATGTCAATGTCTAGTCAATTTTCTATTTTTATATGATAAATCTGAATTGAGAGACAATATATATATATATATATATATATAATATATATATATACATATATATATATATGTGTGTGTGTGTGTGTGTGTGTGTGCATATATATGTATATATATGTGTATATATATATGTATATATATATATATATATATTAAAAATAACTGTTTATAAAGAGGTTTTAGTGAGCATCTACCAAAGGTTTCTGGCTTTTGCCTTCTTCAGGATACTTATTTCATACCTCTGATGTGTTAGTAAACAAACCGTTTACGGTTGAAACTAGGGACGCTATCAATTAAAGCTCACAAAGTTCTCTCCCCTTGATTGTTCACAAAAAACAGATTTTTTTCCCTGCGGAAAACAATATAAATAAAAAAATATATACAAAAAAAAATGTCTGTGCACATTTCCCTCGTACATACATATTTTCTTCATTTTACATTATTTTCCACGTATTATTCGAGTTCAATCGTCTTCACTAGAAATTCTACAATTTTATTTTTAATTTTTAATTTTTTAATTTATATTGATATTAATTTATTCTAAAATTTGATAGAGAAAATGTAATATTTCCGGATGGTAAAATCCTGTAAAATTATAATTATAAAAAATACAGCTCTTACATTTGTAATTGAGCACTTTACTCTTCTTTATTTAATCTCGGAAAAATTACCAATATATATATATATATATATATATATATATATATATATATATATATACTAGTTATATTAAGTATAGCTCTGCCTGTCGGTGGGGCGTTAGAATGCACCGACTGCACCTCTGCAGAGGGTTAAGACTCCCCAATGGGGCCACCTGTTGGCGTGGGTGGCGACCCGTGATGCTTAAGGATAGAGCCCAGGTGGATGAGCAGTTCATGTCATGCAATACTCCACTTGGGCTAGACGGGCGGTCGGAGAGGCCCCCTCCGATCAATCGGCTGGTCACGTCAAGCCCTAGTACCTATATGATTTTCACAACCCTATTGCCCTTATGGCAAGCCCCAAACCATTTTTATCATATGGGTGCTAGAAGGCGGTGGCTGCGGGTCTACATGCCCGAGAATGACGTTAAACTCTATCTGATGGTGAGGTTCCAGTTTTTGAGGTTTGGGGAATGTGGAGCACCCCTTCATCACCATTGCTCCCTAGTTACTCTGACCCGGAGTGGTAGTACCTGTTAGGGTCCCATCTATGGGTTAAATAGAAAAATGTATTTATTAAAAAATTGTATTATCCATTAAGAATTGATTTATTTCAAAACTTTATGGGCATTAAATGACCCACTGAGGTTGATATGCCGTAAAACAAAACAAACCAATCTATGCGTTAAAAGTATAGCTGTCATAGTTTTTCGATATTTCTTGGAGTAATGGGACTCTAACAGGTGCTACCATTATAAGTCAGAGTGTACCAAGGAGTAATGACAATTTAGGAGTACTCCACTCTCCGCAGATCTCCGGGACTTAAGACTCAGGTTAGTGTTCTACCTTTTCAGTCTTTATTTTTAACGTTTGTTTGTATTTTTTTTATAATCGCTTCCATAACCTAAGTAAAACATTTTGCCCTCTCATTTACCCACAACTATCAACACATAAGAGAGATTTAATTTTAGTTTATGATAACCCGAAGGATTTTCGTTCTCTCCGCACAGATATAATAACATTCGAATATCTGGTATGAATTATTTCTCAAAACACAGAAAAATAAAATCTTAAGGAATTTTACATTTTATAATGGTTTTATATATATGTTTTCTTGAATACCTCCAGGCATAATAAAGTGTTACACAACCATTATGCAGTGCTACATATGAAAATAAGTAATAAAGAAAACAAACTTGTATGATAATTTTGGCGATACTCAAGGCACATAATGGCTATTTCGTCAACACGCCAGATATTTGTTTATATAATAAATTGTGTAACTTTTTTTTCTGATTTTTTAATTTTTTTATAAATTCTTTCGCGTTTTTTATTTTTTTAGATTTTAGTTGTAACTTATTTTCGTAGAAGATTGTGTACACGTGCACTTTTCCTATAAAAAAACGTATAACGATTCTAAATGTTAGAGTATAGTGTTAAGAGGATTAACATTTTACGCTGTAAAATCCGAAAGCGAGGCTAATTACTTCGCCGCTAAATCTTGACAAGCACATTGTTGCTATTTACAAAGCTTTGTTTGAATATGGCACAGGCATCAGGTTGCTTAGAGGACATGTTTTTGCTGAGAATATTCAACAGGTTCATCGCTGCAGGTCTAGCTCAGTCGGTAGAGCATCCGCTTCCGCTTAGGAACCAAGAGGTTCCGGCTTTGATACCGACACCTCGCTAATTCAGTGCAAGAGTCGCACAGCTTAAATCTGTGTGGTAAATGAGCTGATAGTAGATGTGGCGATTCGTCTGAGACACCAAAACCATGTCCCTGGTCTAGCTCTACTGAAAAGAAGACTCCTTCAGTTTCCGGTTGATAATGGCAATTGATACTGGTTGATATTGATATTAAATTTGAGTTCGAACCCCGACGTATTTTTTACTCACGTCGGGTTTCCACCTGCTTTCTAAGATGTTTGATTTTTTTTTGGATTTTACAGCATTTCAACCCTTGCTGGGTTATTTTATGCAGATTACGTTTAGTTCTATTCCTGCTTGATGAATATTCAATTTTTAAAACTCATTTGTCTATTTAACCCGTTGATGGGACCCTAAAAGGTACTACCACTCCGATTCAGAGTGAATCTGAGAGTAATGGCAATGAAGGGGTACTCACCCAAACTACCCAGAGCTCCAGAATTGGAACTTCAGCACAAACCCAGGATACTAAAACCCTCAACCACCGCTTTCCAGCACATATATGATAAAAGGGTTGGGGGTTTGCCATAAAGGCAATAGGGTCGGGATAATCATATAGGTGCTAGGGTATGACGTGACCAGCCGATTGATCGGATGTGGCCACACCACACGCCCGTCTAGTCAAAGTAAAAGTCTAAGTGGAGTATTTTCTAAGATTTGAACACTTATAATTTCCACTAAACCCTCATAGCGCAGTGGTTAATGTTATAAGAACTGGGTACTGCGACCTGAGTTCAAACAATGGACGAGGATGTTTGAATCGGTAAATAGTAGGCCAGACTTGGATCTTTAACCTTGCTAGGAGAAGGAAGACGCTGGATCCAACTTGTTATACTACACTAAAAATTGTCATATCCGGCTTCCGGTGGGAAGGAGGTAAGTACGTACGCTAAAAGTAGGTCTTAGAATCCGCTAACTCTATCATCTGTATCCCAAAAGTTGATATCCTTGGTATGACACTAAACTACATCTACTGGAGACGTTCCAGATCTAGAGATCTGGAGTAGAATGGAATACACCGTCATTGACATTATTCCCAGGTCTTCTCTGAACTGGGTGGTTGTACGTCTAAGTATCCCATCTACGTGTCAAATAGACTGGTTGATACATCATTTGTATTAAATATGAATAATTATATAACTGTATGCAAAAACCTCAGTAAATATACTAAAATGTTAATATAGCTGTAGAATGTACGCAATTGCGAAATGGCTAGGTATAAAATAACCCCAGTCGAGTTAACATGACTTTAAAATCAATCATAAATAAAGTTATAATGATAAATGGAAAATATGAAAAATTCTAATATTATTTGCATCCATCGACGTTTTCAATGAGGGAGAAGTTTTTTATGATGTTTCCAAGTATGTTAGTTTGAGTGGTTTGCTTATATACTTACTGTATTCTGTATCAAACATCCTGACATACTACTTACGATATATTTTTAAGACATCTCTAAATGAATATATGGGATCGCGTTAATTGTACGTTCGTGTTTATATTTCGGTTTTCTTGTTTCTTAACATGTTTATTTTTTGCACACGGTCTTATCAAATAGGAATGATTTTTAACCGGATCTTTTTACCTATAGATTGGATTCTAACAGGCACGATCACTCTTCGTAATGGAAATTAAGAGGTATTTTACAATCAGACCTCCAGAACTAAGGTCGTCGTTGTTATTGGAAATGGATAACCAAAATAAAGTGACATAGTTTTCTGAATCATTTTTTGCTCTTCATTCACGCAAATTTTTGTCTCCTCGCACCCCAGCTACAAAAATTTGGTGACTTGTGTAATCTCATAGTCTTTTTATTTGGTTTAACGTCTTCACGTCTCCACTTCTGTTTTGCGTGGACAAACACTTAACACTGAGATAACTTATCGAGTCTGATAACCTGGGTAAGTGCAGTCTGAGCTACTAGGTGAAGAATATATTGGTATGTCTCTCCCATCGGAAGAGATGTTGAACTTTGTCTACTTTCTTCCGGCCGTTGTTTTTTTTAACATTTATAATGAGTTTTATAAACACACACACACACACACACACACACACACACACCTAATATATATATATATATATAATATATATATATATGATATGTTGTGATTAAGTGGATATATAAATAGAATGTCGTCGATGTAACGGAAGTAATGAGAGTCTGTGGGTAAAATGTATGTGAAAGGACCAGATTCTAAGAATTCAAGAAAAAGACATGCAAGGACGCCGCTGAGGGGCGAACCCATGGGTAAACCAAATTTCTGTCTGTAAAATGAGCCGTTTTTTCCAATACAACGGCTCATTTTACAGACAGAAATTTGGTTTACCCATGGGTTCGCCCCTCAGCGGCGTCCTTGCATGTCTTTTTCTTGAATTCTTAGAATCTGGTCCTTTCACATACATTTTACACAGACTCTCATTACTTCCGTTACATCGACGACATTCTATTTATATATCCATATATATATATATATATATATATATATATATATATATATATATAAGCACTCCAATACCTTTTGCTCATTTCACGCTATATGTTAAATAGTACACCTATTGTTCTACAATTATGGCTTTAGCATTAAATAACCCACCAATGTTGATATGCCATTAAACAAAGAAATACAACCAAAGAAACCTGTACTCCGAGACTTTCAAATAATAATCACTATATAATTGTTGATGTGGTAAATTCAATTTACAATAGGGGGTAACCCATTATTTTGTCATGGAACCACAGGTATTTCAAACCCGATCCGAACCATTATGTTCACTTTCGGACTAATACTCTTGGGAAAAGTATGAACTCTCTCACCCCTCCTACTATGGGTCAAATAGTACCATTACTGTTCTTGCATATTTATAGCTTTAGCATTAAATCACCCGCGAATTTTGGCATGCCATTAACTAAAGAAACCAAATCATTTGCTCATAATGCTACACTGAGGTTTAACAATCTGAGAACGGTTGCCCTTCGAAGGTTAAAGAGTCCAGTTTGTCAGATAGTTATACTTATTACCTTACACCTAAAAGAAAGGAAAGATGTATGAAAAATAACAAAAGAACATTGACCAGACTGAAATTGCTGATGAAAAAAGAGAAAAGTTAACGAAAGAAAAACTTTACGAACAATTTACTGTACTCGAATCGATAAGAGTAAGCGAACAGTTTCTAAAAACCGTTGCTGTTTAGGGTTGAACGCGTCTAACTGTATCTTGTGTGGCTTTCGTTTGGAGTTGATTGATCGCTGACAATATTTCTGATATGCGTTATCATTTAATAAGTCGATTGTTGGGATTAGAACCTTTGGGTTGCAGTGTTATTATTGATTGGTTTAGTGCGGATTGCGAACGTGTCAGAACCGCTGGTCGTTACAGATTCCATGTTTGTTAAGCGGGGATTAATATTGTCAGCGTATGTTAGAATCGCGAGGGCGAAATGATCACGATATGTGATACTATAATTGATGAGAATATTGATAAATTATACATTGGCAAATGATGCAGAAATTGATATTAGATAACACAAAAGCGATGACGATCATAGCGATTAGATTTATTCAGGACAATGTCAAAATTACGTCGCGAGATATGTTAGGACTATATTCCCAAAGGAGAAAGTATACCTGTCTTGAACACTAATATTCAAGACTTGGTTGCTTTCACAGGCGTTAAAGGTTACACAATAAACAGGTACGGTACTACTACTACTACTACTACTACTACTACTACTACTACTAATAATAATAATAATAATGATAATAATAATAATAATAATAATAATAATATTAATAATAATAATAGATTTGGTTTGGTTTGTTTTGTTTTACAGCATATCAACCTCAGTAGGTCATTTAATGCCGATAAAGTTTTGAAATAAATCAATTCTTAATGGATAATACAATTGTTTTATTAACACATTGTTCTATTTAACCCATAGATGAGATCCTAACAGGTACTACCACTCCGGGTCAGAGTGGACCAGGGAGCAATGGTGATGAAGGGGTGCTCCACAATCCCCAAACCTCCAAAACTGGAACCTCACCATCAGATAGAGTTTAACGTCATTCCCAGGACATGTAGACCCGCAGCCACCGCCTTCTAGCACCCATATGATAAAGAGGGGTTGGGGCTTGCCATAAGGGCAATAGGGTTGGGTTAAATAATAATAGAAGATCATGCCAGGTTTAATTAATAACAAGGACGAACTCACCGTTTCATGGATTTTTTAATGCCAACAGACACTAGTGAGAGCGAAAAGCTAGACCAATCCCAAGACCTTCCTAGAGAACTGAAAATCCTCTGGAACAGGAACGTGTAACTGATGCCCTACGGAAAATTAAAATCATACACACCTCAGCACTATTAAAATTGGTTCGGATATTTAGAAGAATCTTAGAGACAAGGGGAGATTTACTATCACTCAGGCTATAGCGATAAAACACTCAATTGGAACTGGAGTGAAAACTTTGCAAGGATAATAATAATAATAATAATAATAATAATAATAATAATATAGACAAATACTTAGACCTTGACAGGCAACTGAGAAAAATTTCGAACATGAAGATGAAGATTCTACCAATTGTAACTGGTGCCCTTGGAATGGTCCCCAAACCTCTGGAAAATATTTTGGGTGAATTGGAAATCAGAGGAAGAATCGAAACCACCCAAACTACAGCAATGCTGGGATCGGCTAGAATACTCATAAGAGTCATGGATAGCTGATGAGACTTGCTGTCACTCAACCTCCAGTGAACCACCAGCTACACCAAGTGTGAAAACCTCATAATAATAATAATAATAGTAAATGAAAGCCCCTTTAAAACGATGCGTCCAAATTCTGGTATTCAAGGTAGGAAAACGTTTTAGCCCTTAGTAGACAAATACTAAAAAGTATCTCGATTATATTTTTCTCAATTTCATCTCACAATATGCCTCGCATTACCATTAGTAGTATAATTATATACTATTAAAAGGCTAGTATTAATTCTAGACCAATTCTAATCACATTAATTACGCTCGTCGTGTAATGGTTATCGTCACATGAAATGGTAACACTGAGAAATGTATGAATCAAAGTATTCACCTTCAAGTTACGCGTAAATAGTAGTGTAGATTGGGATCTTTAACCTTAGTATGGTAACCGGTCTAGGGGAAGACAAACTCTGAATTCAAACATTTTAAACTTCTCTTAAAGATTTACCTTGTGTCACTTCCTGCTTGTGTGAACTACTTGGTATGTATATATATATAGTAACGTTTCTGATGACAGATAATCACCTAAAAGTGATGTTCCGAAACCATTGATAAGACGAACTTTTAATTGTATTAGTGACTATAAATAAATAAATAAAAATACTACATATATATATATATATATATATATATGTTAAAGTAGCGTGAACATGGAGTCAACTATGCCTAGTTACTGACAGTTTCACACCTATGTGATTGCATAGAGGAGAAAGTGCCTGTAACCATGAACCTTTAGCTACTCTAACTTAACTTAGATATAAATTCTCTATTGATGATATTGAGCACTGTTCATTCAAAATATGGTATCCATATTATATATATATATATATATATATATATATAAATACTCATAAAATATAGTTTTAAAGAATTATTCATCAATCTTTCTAATATATAATTAAAGATAATCTTTTTTATTTATTTACGTATCTATCTAATTAATTTAATATATTTTATTTTATTTTACAACTGAAAAAAAAAGCTAAGTAAATAAATTCTTCTATTTGACCGTTTTTATTTTGAATTCAAGATAGTTACAATATAGCAATATTCACCGGAAGTTAACCAGACAAGATTAAATATATACACATATAAAAATTCAAACCCATTCTCAACAGATATTACAAAGGTAAGAGGCGGATTTTTATCTTCTCTAATAACTTATAGAATAATTATATTAACTTGATGCTTCAAAGGAGTCTAATAATAGATGAGGAAAACTCAGGACTCCACTCACAAAAAGAGTTTTAATACTTTTGAGAGGGGTCCCTTGGAAAGGATTTTTCATTCACCCCCCTCATTTCATTCATTTTTATTTCATCAATTCTATCATTTTACCATTAATGTTTAACTATATATATATATATATATATATATATATATATATATATATATATATATATATGAGGATAGGAGGATTGGAGTAAATCCGACGGATTGAGGTAAAGAATAGAGGGAAACATGTGGACAAAGGAACAACTAAGACAAGTATATATAGGAGATATATTTTGCTGTGAATTGTGCATTGAGCACGACTTCATATATATATATATATATATATATATATATATATATATATATATATATAGTTGTCACGAAAATGCACTTCGTAGCTACTGATCATTTTATCCAAGCAACAAAAACTGTCGTGTCACTCTTAATGTAATTCCACCCTGTCAGCGGGGCTTAGAATACACTGATTCCATCCTTTATGGGGAGGGGTGACATCTCCTCCCAAATAGAGGGTTCCAGGGTACGACACAAAACTGCATCTTATAGTGATGTTCCAGTTTGTTTATTCTTGGGAACGTAGAATACTCCTTCATTGACAATACTCCCAGGTCCAATCTGTTCTGGACTGGCCGTACCTGTTGGCGTCCCATCTATGGGGGAAATATGTCTGTTTGCAAATTATTTGTATTAAATAGGAATATTTTATATCATATAACTGGAATTAAATAGGAATATTTTATATAATATAATAGGAATATTTTATATCATATAACTGTGTGGAAAAAAATTAAATATAAACGTTTAATATGTAACACAACTATGTGTGTGCCTTAATATGTAAATGTAGGTGTGTATGCGGACTAAAAAATATATATAATAGAATATAATTGTGTGTATGCGTACATGTATATATCATCATCATCATCATCATATCGTGCAGGCAGCACGGATATCCATGACAATCTCTCGCCAACCTTCCCTATCATTCATCGCCCCTGGGAGTTTTTCCGCGCAGCAGCCAGCATCTTTACATAGCTGGTCAATGTAGGTCCTTGCTGGGCGGCCCACACTAGCATGTCCATGTGTTGGCTTCCCCAGGAGAACGTCGCTTATGAGCTCGTCCTTGCTTCTCCATCAGTGTCCAGCATGTCTAGTCCGTCTCACTCGGATGGTTTGTGAGATAGGGGGCAGGTGGCCATACAGCTGCTCCCTCGTGGGATGCTGTTTTCACGACTTGTTCAAGACTGCCCACAGCATTTTTTTTGTGTGTGTATAAATGTGTGCATGACAATTAATTTGAGGATTCAAGAAAGCTATTAACTACAAACCGCTCGGGACTTAATAGAATTTAAAACATAATGATCTGAGAATTGGAGATATGTTGACGACAAAAAATGTCCGCATTTGTAAGAAACATTAGGAATCATAAATTTACGAATCTAAAGTTATGGCTTATTTGCGGGTGGTTCAACCAGCGGACATAGGAGTGAAGACCTTTGCATATATACGAGTCTGTTTGAACACCAGAAGTGAGTGTTTAGTTCGAATTGGGCGGATGACTGAGAACCGTGGTCTGGGGCAGATTGTAGTAGGTGGACTTATAGAATTAAACAACACTGATTGCGTAGTATATTCAGCTAAGATGTCCCATCTCTTTTAGGGGGTTTAGTGCCTGACAGAGTCAATGTCATAAAGAAGTAATAGCGTTGAGCGTCACATTCCCTCTCTATCTGTCTCTCTATCTCACTGTCACTCTCTGTCTCGCTCTCCCTCACTTCGAAATGTTTTACCTTATCTCTGTCTTTGTGTTTGTTTTATTTTCTTGTGACCGACTCTTGGTTACAGTTCGAGGTAACACAACCAAAGGGGTTTGACACAGTTGCAGGATGCCACGGCGGAATCTGATACACAAAGAGTTGTACCCAGTCAGAGGACCACATTGTTACAAATGTACCCCTTTCCATAACCACTTGGCATAAAACATCTCACGACGACCTGACATGTCGTTAGAATCAAACTATCAATCTATATGTAATAATCATGTCATTAGAAAAAATTTTCTCATATTTTTCATTATTTTTTGATAAATTATATCCTTGATTTGACCGGTTACACAAATCGCTATTATCTATCATGATAGTATTAAGTCTTTAAGTATGTTTCCCTATTAAAACAACTTTTTTTCAAATAAATGAAAAATTGAAGCGATTTTTTACGAATGATTGATTTCCATAATTACTTGTTGGCAACATTAATAGATGAGTTCTCTTCATGACACTTAAAAGAGATAACATTCTCTCATTTTTTCGCAATCCCAATAGCAACATAATTCCGTCATGCATCAATTCTTGCATATATTTTAAATTAATGCAATGGTTATTTCAACCGAATAAATGAATTGCATCTACCGTTTTGATGGTCTTTTATTTTATTTTACAATTAATCTATTGTGAACGATTGAAACAAAACAAGTTATTAATTGAGAGAATGTTATCATCTTTATTTCAGGTATGGCAAGTGTAAAGTGAGATTATTTACAGTTACAAACATTCATATTTTTAAATTTAACATGCACCGAAGTAAGGTAAGGAGGTAGTTACATTGACAGAAAAGTTATATTAAGATAAATGAAGTACATATATATATATATATATATATATATATATATATATATATATATATATATATATATATATATATATATGAATAAATAAAGAATGAAAATAAGAGTATATTAGAGTGAGATAACTAAAATACAAAGATTAAAGAAATATTGATTAATTGTTTTTAAAGGCATATCAACACATCTAGTGTTATTTTATATCTATAAGTTAGGGAATCGCGTTCATAGTACATTGATATTTACACTTTTTATATAGATCCTTTTAAAGAGTTCTTTTCGGGGTTTTTTTTATAAACGATCCTACCGAATACAAATAATTTTCAAATATAACCACTTGACCCATGTGTCTGACCCTAACGTGTACTATTACTCTTGATCAGGGGGTATCTGGGAGACATACAAATAAAAGGATATTCCAAACTCTCCTACTCTCCAGAAGTGCAGCCCCATGATCAGATAAAATTTAGTCATAGTCAATAAGTAAAGTCAATGGGGTGGCCTAATGTCGGTATTAGCCAGACAGCAAAGGAGTCTATCCCCTTTGCAATGTTACCCGTTTTTGTAGAATGGACAAGGTGCAATTTAATTAGTTGCCATAAATATTCAAACATCTAGTCAGAAAAAAGGCTAGTCTCATCTGAGGATTTTAATATGACTGACCCAAAGAAGCGAGTAAACATTCATTTTAACTTTTCTCTACTGTGCTGTTTTACTGGCCCATATTGTGCACTTTTCTGAGATCATGAAAAACATTTTTTAAATGATTTCTTGATTAAGTACATATACTAATTTCTTTAGTATATTTTGCTGATTCTTGTGCGTTCTTTATCCATACGTCTGTTTCTGTCTGTTTGTGTGTCTGTCCCTGTCTCTGTCTTTTTCTCTCTTACATTCTTTCTTCCAATGTGCTCAACAAGATTCTGTTGATACAAAACAGGGTTTTATCATAAGGGATGTTGTTAAATTATAGTTAAAGGTTTAATCACAACAATCAAAATATAAACTTATATATTCTTTTTTTATGGTTGAAAAATATACACATACAGTGGTACCTGAATTTCGATAGACCAAACTTACGAGCTTTGCAAATTACGAGGTGACACTCGGTCGATTTTATGCTTCCTGTTGTGAGCTAAAATTAAAAAAAGATCGATCTTCAGATAAGCTCATGTGAATAAATTCAAAAATTCTAATTTGCTAAAATCCTTACACCAAAGAAAAATACGATGGTACCTTGACTTACATGTGCCTCAATATATTTCCGAATTACGAGCTGAAACTCAGTCAATGTTTTTGCTTTTTGCTGGGAGCTAAAATGTGAGGTATGAGCGAGCTTTATATTCACTTATGTTAATGATTTATCGTTCTTAATGTGTTCATTTTAATCACAAGGAAACACGTTTATATATATATATATATATATATATATATATATATATATATATATATATATATATATATATTAACATTGTTAATATAGTTTGCTATATTTGTATTAATAATATAGAGTGCTATATTTCTAGATATATAATGCTAAATATCGTTGATATACCATATATATCTAACTTCATCAGCGTGGATATGGCAGTCCTATATTGTGACATCAAACCGACAAAGTATGTTGGTATCGTGAGATTCTGCTGGGGCGCTCTGGGATAGTGGTAATGATGCTTCGGCCCCGAAACCATGCCTGAACCCAGAGTCATCATCTGATGAAGGCTGTTGGCTGAAATGCTACTGTGTAAATAGCAGTCATTGTATGAAGATTATTATACAAAATGTGTGAGTGTCTGTGAACAGTTAAAACTGTCTATGATACACGGTTAACTTGGATTTTTAAATTATTGTATTTTTTTATGAGCACTTAAGGTAAAATATATATATGTTTAGAAATTTTGAGTATAAATTTGGGAATAAAAAATAGTATAATACAAAAAGTACTTGAATGATAGCTTTCCAGAAATAAGTATTCTTCAGTATGTATATGGATATACACCACACAATCACAATTATCAAAAAGAAAAAAAAATCGTATGTTTTTTGTTGCCAATCATTTCACTAATGTCCCATTGCAAACGCATTCTTATATTGTTTATTAATCTTCAGGGAAATATTGCAACATTATTCCTGTAATGATTGTCTATTTTCTACAAGTATCTAAATAGGGGAGAACCTAGCTGACACTCAACGTTCTAAAACATCTCCAGATAATGAAAATAATCAGAAAAAAAAATGATAAAATGATAGAGGTGGAGTTGGTGATGTGGTCGTATCTGTGTATAATGGTTGCATTTGATCTCGGTTTTTTTTTTCAATCCACTGTTATCAACTCTACCGCAGAAATGATGGTTGAGAGTTATTGTCGGGTAGAGTAAGTAGCAAAGATAACCTTGGATCCTAGATTACTGTTTGGTTAGTTGGTTTGATTTTATGGAATTTCAACCTTTGTTGGGTTATTTTATGCCGAAGACGTTTTGTTTTATTCTTTCTTGATGGGTATTCAATTTTTTTTACAACTCATTATTTAAACACATTTTTCTATTTAACCAATGGATAGGATACTAACAGGTACTACTACTCCGGGTCGGAGTGGATCCGGAATTAATAGCGATAAAGGGGTTCTAAGAGCTCCAAACTTCACCATTAGGTTGGTTATTTTTTTACGGCATATCAACCCTTATCTTGTCATCTAATGCCGAATTAAATCATGTTAATAAAAAAGGACTCAGGCTGATTACAGTAAACTTGTCACCCAATTAAAACATGGACAGTCTCATTGCTGCTTAACCTCGGTGATCTAGCGGAAAGAAATACTTCAAAAGATATCTCAATTGGATCATTAAAATCAATCAATCAAACAATTCTGGTTCAAATGAGGTCTTCGTAATTGCCACTAAAGAATGTGGCCATTCTTCCATATCTGCACTTGCTCGATATGGTTTATTTAGGTAACGATCAGGAATCTTTAAATTTTCAGGTTGAATATGACGAATTTCCGCTCGAGAATGTATTGCAGGTGATGGATTCTCATACCAGTGACATGCCAGTGGGAATTTATACTAATTGGGTACTCTTGAATTACGCTAGGTAAAATACACGACTGTAAAAAGCGGGAAGCAGGAAGCGGGGTATGACAGGAATATGTGGCACAATTAGAAATGCATGACTTGTTGCTGAACATGCGAATATGAAATAGGAATATGCATTGGCTGGAGGAAAATATAATCATGTTTTTCTCTAATGATATTGTTGTCAAAAAGAAACATTTATGCCAATCAAAATTAAGCTTATATATTCTTCATACCTATATATATATATATATATATATATATATATATATATATATATATATATGAGATTAAGTAAACAAACAAATGTGTTTATTTTTATATGGCTTTAAGCCGACAATTTTTGGAGGATATTTGGTTAATTGAAGTCGTACCTAATTTTGAAAATTAATTAGTTAATAATTAATGAATTTGAGGCGGGCATATATGTTCAAATGTAAGGCTAAACGAATCGAGAAAATGTCAATCCCTGAAAGGTCGAAATGTATTTTGATGCATTTTGAACACATCCCACACACAGACACACAAACACACATACATATATATATATATATTTTATATATTTTTTCTCTCTCTCTCTCTCTATCTATCTATCTATCTATCTATCTATATTTCTATCTATCTATCTATCTATCTATCTATCTATATATATATATATATATATATATATATATAACGGCTCTATCATTGATATTGAGAACTCCACTAATAATATAACAAAAAACTTGGTTCCACACTAACCAAGTATAAGCATCTAATATATATATATATGAATGTATGTATATATATTCATAGTCGAATCATCGGTGACTAAAGGGTGGAGGAAGATATTGGCTCAACGGCCACCTAGAACATTATTTCTGGAAATTTTGGACCCCTTATTCCTTGTTAGGCTATCCAACTAGGAGAAGGCCAACTCTGATTTAACATCTGCGATTGGCATGATTACCGGTTTGTCACTGGATAATAAACATGAAAATTTAGATAGTGGTATTCGTGTTGTACAAGCATTGACCACTATAATAACATGATGTAAAAATGTTCCCCTGCTTTCTTTTCATCTATCAATCCCTCAAAAAGTTCCATGGTGATAGATGTGTGGCGACGTGTGTATACCTGACCTGTTGGAAGCATACAGTTACGTATCTACACATTAGCGGCCGGAGTCTTATACTAACATTGTTGTTGTTTCCATCCGTGACAGGGACTGACCCGGTGGAGACGCTTGTGTCTGAGCAACCCTGTTTAGAAGAGCACTAAACTAATGGGATAGGGCTAGAAAAGGTGCACTAAACATTGCCTGTCACCGCAACACTGGTTAGTTTCCTGTAGTCAACCGTGGTTCATTTGTTGCAGGAAGAAAAGAAATATAAAACAATTTTCATGGCCAGATTAAACTTAACATTTGTTGTTGGAATGTGAGAACTCTTCTAGAACATAGCTCTTCAAATCGCCTGGAACAAAAGAACAGCACTTGTGACAAAAGCAGGATCAATTGACTGAATAATCGACGGCTCATAAACTCCTTTGGGTTTCCTTCAATCATTAACGATCGCATAATCAAACTGCGTATCCAGCTGCAGTATGGATAGTATGCGATTTTATTCTCTGTATATGCCCCAACCCTTCAAGCTGATGACTTTTTACGAAGTCCTTGGTACTGCTATTTTCTCCACGTCAAAGGAGGATAAGTTGATCATAAATGGGGATTTATGCACGCGTTGGTAGAAATTTTGAGATATAGAAGGCACTTGGTCGTTATGGTATTGGTAAAGTAAATACAAATAGACTGAAACTAGCTGAGCTCTGTTCTGAGCTCAATTTAACTATTTGCAATACTCTTTTCGGCAAAAATTTAAACATAAAATTACTTGGACCCACTAAGATCAAAACATGGACATATGATAGACTTCATCATAACCTACCGCCATGATATTAGTGATGTCTGCAATGTACGTGTTATATATAGTGCAGAGTGCAACACGGGTCCCAGTTTAGTGCGAGAAAAATTTAAACTTCCCCAAATTGTCGGCGATCGCCATCACAAACAGATTGTTTGTCACTTCATACTGTCGTGTTGTAAGTCAACCCAAAAAAGTGCAATACACATATCAGTTTAAAATAAATCTGGTTAAGCCAGCTAGTGTAATAGTTAGAGTCCCCGCCTATCAGCCTGGCAGGTAGGGTTAAAATCACGCACAAAGCACTGCCCTGTCTATAACTTGCTGATTAAGCCTAATAGGCTGAAATGTACATACAGAGATTGACTTTTTCTCGATTTGTTTACGCCTTACATTTAAACCGATATGCACGCCTAATTCATTTAATTATAACTAATTAATTCTCAAATTAGGTATGAATTCAATTAAGCACATAATCTCCCAAAAATTGTCGGCTATCGCCATCTCAAACAGATTGTTTGTCCACTTCATATATATACATATATAATCCTGGCGCAATACCATGAAGCCAAGAGGTACAGAAGAAAGCGACAGCCTTAACATGCGACGTCTGTGGTCGAGGCTGTTTTTCGAACATTGGACTTCACAATCACAGGAGCCGCGGTAACTTAAGGGGCACAATAATTATATAGTCTTCCGAGACTGCAATGCCAATACAATACAATATATGTAAGGACAGCAAATATGTAAAGTATTTGCATACAAAGAATGTCCAATGCTATATCATTTATTGAAATTAATGTTACTGTTTTTCTATGCCATGTAAGAAGACTATATAATAACATAATACAGAAGAAAAAACGTAGAATTAATACTTAGTTGTGCCTTACTGACCTTTTATAAAAGCTTTTATTCATTCAGGCATAACAAAATTGATTATTAATGTGGTTCCAATTTATCTGAATGCCAATAAATAGATCTTCTTTTAAGAGTGGATCCTTCCCACAGACCATTGTTTTTTATTTTCACTATTAATTCTGAATTAGATTTAAATTCGGAATGTTCGTTGGCCATGTTAGTTATTCATATGCCTTTCTTGGAAAAACGATTTAATCTTCTAGGCTTTGCGAAAGGATGTATTTTCGCACTGTTATTCGTTTATTTACAGCTAAATAAGAAAAACTTAAGTGAACATGTGGTGTGTATGGGTGTAAGAATAGACTTATCAACAAATTTCTTTTGTGTCATTTACCACCTGAACCTAATTATTCCCATATATTGATTCCCACTACTTTACTACAACAGAAAAAGGAAAAAGAAAAAAAGATTTTCTATTATCGAGTCTTTAAAAAATATCTATATATTTTAGATTATTTTAGTATTTCATTTTATTTTTTAATTTACATATATATATATATATATATATATATATAATATATATATATATATATATATATATTCAGACGTTATGTTATTTAAATATATGTATAGATATGATTTTATTTTTAATTTGTAACACACCTGAACGTCAGGTGCAATAATGCCTAAGCAAATTATGTTTTTGAGTCAACGTCTGACGTAAAAAAAGATCTCACTACGTGAACATTCATTACGCTATACAAAAACACTTTTTACTATTCTCCTCTCTGAGGATTGTGTTATAAACATGAAACATGAGTTTTAAAACTGCTCTGCATTGAGCACTCTTTCTGTGCATACACTTTCTAATTTTCTCTTCATTTCATATATATATATATATATATATATATATATATATATACACGCACACATACACACATATATATATGTTGTTTTTTTTAGTATGTGTGTATGTGCGTGTCTATTTGTGTGTTATACACCCATACCCACATGTTGAGTATATACACAATGAAAGTTTTTTTGATAGAGAGAGGATGGAGGTAGACATATAGAGATGCATAACGTAGTTTGTTTCTTCTTCTCTTGTTTGGCCTTTCGATCGTCTAGTTTTGAATTCTATCTTGTTGATTCTTGGCTGTTCATCTTGATTCATTTTCTTTCTTGGACTGTCTTCTAACTAAAGTATACATTTTGTTTGGTATTCAGTTTTTTAAAATCTCATTTTGATCGATGTAACCCAAATATAGGACCCTAACAGGTAGTACCACTCCGGGTCAGAGTGTACGTGGGATTAATGGCGATGAAGGGGTACTGCACGCTTCCCAAAATTGGAACATCACCATTAAAAACAATTTAACGTCATATCCAGAACACTAAGGCCTTCAGTCATCGCTTACTGGCACATATATGATAAAAAGGGTTGGGGTTGCCACAATAGAGCAACAGGGTTGGGATAATCGTTTAGAGCCTAGGATTTAATGAGACCGTCCAGCCTAAATATGGAACAATTGGAGTGTTTTACATCTCAGCCACCAGGATTCCGTACATAAGCATCACATGTTGCCCCCCACGGTCAACAGGTGATCCCATAGCAGAGGTGAAGTTGGTCAAATCTACAGCCCTAGCCAACAGAAAGGTAGATAAGTTGTGGCTCAAAACCAAACCTATGCGGCAGCCAGTGAGAATCGAACTCAATATTTATGGTCTGTTCGGGCAAATCCCACCCCATTAACACATAACGAAGTGTTCAACGCGAATAATTATATTGGAATTAAACAGACATCTAAAACAAATGGTGTTTCTATGTTTCAGACAATGCCAAAGAGGAGACAGTATGAAGTAAATAAAGAAGCAGATATTAGGAATATGAATGTATTTATGGAAGATGATATTGAAAGAGACAAAGTACATTTAACTTTTTGCCTATCAAATTCCCCTCTCGGCTCTACCAAATTTGTTATTATTTTTTTGCATGTATAATGGACGTTCATTATCTACTCACCAGAGAACTCATTCTATTCAAATAAAGTCCTATTTTCAGTGTAAACAAGTGACACGTCCGAGAGGTGCTGTCCGTAGTTTTCGGTAAGATCACAGTAGTGAGAGAGACGCTGTGAGCGGTTTCAAGTAGGCAAAGACTTAAAAAGGCAAAAACGGAGTAAATGACAAAAGAAACAAATTCGTAAAATATGCATTTCACTCGAGAAGGATTTGACACAATTTAAGTTTTACAGATTTGAATTCAGTGTTTTTCTTCTTCTAAACCGGCGGATATTCCAAGGTTAAAGAGCTCAGTCTGCCCTACTATTTACCCTTAGCTGGAGGTAGAATAGTTGGATGCATACCTTTCCGAAAGGTATTGGCGTTATGTGAAATGCAGACATCTACGTCCAGGATTTGAACTCGGTTCGCCCTGTCCATTTCCTACGACAAACACCTATAAATTCTTAAAATACGACTGGCTGTTAAAATTCAATGGAGTTGAATTATTTTCCTTATTTATTTAGTTAACTATTTGCAATTTATTATAATAGATTTCTATGAATATTTTTATGAATATCGGTTTTATGAATATATATTTTTTATGAATATAGGTTTTTGGTGCTTGAAAGCTAATAACAATTGCTATGATATGTCTTAATCACTATCCACGCTCACACTCCTCATTATACGTTCTTTTAGAGATGAATATCAAATGTTAATGTACATTTATTATATATTTATATACAATTAAATATGACATATATATAAAAAAGTAACTAAAGCGACGGGGCGGCCTAAAGTCGGTATCAGCCAGTCAGCGAGGGATTCTATCCCCTTTTCAATAGCGCTAGACCAAGGAGATTGTTTTAGCATCTGAGGTGGAACGCCACACCTACCATCAGCTTCTTACTTTACCGCACAGATCCTTGTGCTACTCATACGCTGAGTTGGCGAGGATCGGTATCGAACTAGGAACCTCGTGGTTTCTACCCGAACGCTCTACCGACTGAGCTAATATTATATAATTAGAATGTGACTCGTCATGAAACTTACTGCCTACCTGTTGCTTTGTCACGGTACCAAATCATAATATATTGTATATTATCTTCTAAGCTGTTTCTATTCTGTCTCTTTTATGTTGCCCCTACTATTCTGGGTATCTAGATCTGGGCCGTCTTTCTGCTCTTACTTTCTTCTTGTGATTTCTTGTCTGTGCTCGTTGTTGCTTACAATAACGAACACAAAACGATGTTGTTTTTTTCTCAAATGTATTTTCAATCTTAAGTTATAACACGCGTGAAGATATGGCCCTCGGATGATCAGACGACATTCTGCGCCTGTCCCGTCTCATCACCCAACTAATTCTAACTTCTAATTATCTTTTCTATTCTCACCTTTCACTCTCTGGCCAATCAGAACCAATGTCAATCACGCATACGTATCACGCATACATTTTTTTCATTACCGTTATTTTTTATTTCTACACCAGAGTACATAATTCATAGACAACCCATCAATTATATAACACACCAAAGGTTGCGTTTAAGCAAATATCAATGGTATGAGTGTATATTTATTTGATGATAAACAACTAAACACCTGTGTTTGCCTTTCATTTATGAAAGAATATCGGTTAGAATTTGGCCCCAAGTAGTTTCTGAAATTCTAGAATATTAAAAAAAAAAAAAAAAAGAAAAGAATATAATTTTATTTTTTATATTTAATTTTTTAATTTGCTTTAGAATTTACTGAGAATCAATCAAATGATTAAAATCAGTTTATTGAATTTTCGAGTTTTTATCTTTATATTCGAAAAATTCCCCATTTATGGATATCAAAGAATAATTTGCAGTTCAATGAATTTTGTTTGTCAGTAATTGAACCATCCGTATTCTCGTTATAAGCCATATTGAGTTCGATTCTTTCTGGCTTCTCCGTAGGTTTGGCTTTGTGGCACAACTAATCTACCGCTCTGTCGGCTGTGACAGAAAAAATACATCTATGCACATGGGCATATTCCCCCATACTAGTGACCCGTGGTAGTAACCTGTGATGCGTAAGATTGGAATTCTTGTGGCTTAGCAATCCATGACACAACATGACATTTAATTGCATCTAATTGTAAAGTCACAATTTCGGATCTCTGCTGATTGTGGTGTGCCATCTGTGTGTTAAATAGAAAATGTTTAAAAAATTGAGTTAAATAATTAAATACATATCAAGAATGAATAAAAGAAAACGTCTTCGGCATAAAATAACACAACGAAGGTTGACATGCCGTAAAATCAACCAACCAGCCAAAAACTAATTTAAGTTTAATAAATGACTATTCATCACGTGTAGTTTTTTTTGCTTGCGTGGCACATAAAATAATTAACTGCTAATTTCCAAAGGGTCTTCCCGTCAAACAGTACCATTCACTACGCCTAAAACGGGTAAGATCTGGTTTTATTGGACTGGGTTTATAATTCAGTGGGGAAATACCCATGAAATTTAAGTAGTTCTTTAAATCACCCCACTGGATGTTTCCTCCTTGCAAGGCACCCCATTTTAAACCGACCTTGTATGATATGCTTGTCTTGTTGCGAGTCAGATAAATATCTTCTCGTTATACGGTGACGCTGTTCACTTCAGTGTCATTGATGGAGACCTGTTTATAGCCATAATGTTGCATACTGAATTTCAACGGAATCAGGAGGTTTTTACTGAGAGTATCAGCACAATAAAATATTAATCCCGCTATTTCCCTCATATTTAATTGGCAAAGTCAGGATTGCGTCATTTTAGTAACCAAGTTCGACCTCCAGTCGCGCTATTAGGCTAATTTTCCGACTATCAACTTTAGGACAGATATAACCTCTCACTCCTTAATGTTGCCTTTAAAATCATATTCTTTGGAAATCACACACACGCAGTTATTCCAATTAATCCATGATCCCCCAGCTATGGGTTAAATAGTACCAAGACTTTTCTTCTACCAAGATGGCATTAAATAACCCAAGATGTTTCCTATACCATTAAACGGAGAAACGAAACCAAACGAAATCATACTTGATACGACTTTGTACCAAGCTAATCTTAATAAGTATGTAAAGGAATAAAAAGAAACAACTCTTTATAAAATCGGTAGGAGAGAGAGAGAGAGAGAGAGAGAGAGAGAGAGAGAGAGAGGGAGGGAGAAGGAGAGAAAGTAGAGAGATAGAGAAAAAAGTTGAGAGAGAGGGAGAAAGAGAGAAGAGCGGGAAGAGAGAGAAAAAGAAAGGAGGGGAGAAAAGAGAGGGAGAGATAGATAGAGAGATAGATAGATAGAGAGAGAGAGAGAGAGAGAGAAAGAGAGAGAGAGGAATAAAGGAGAGTGAAAGAAGAGAAAGAAAGAGAGGCTAATATAGAACTGAAGAACTAAACGATATGAGGAAAATATTTTAAAAAACGAAATTAAACGAATAAAGAAAAATAGAAGAGACCAAAGAAAAAAAGAAAAAAAAGAGAAGTTTCGGTTTGTAAAAGACTTCGAGGAGAAGCGATGAGAATTCTGATTGAAACAAACGATTTTGTCGGCAGAAAATGGCCAGTTTGGATCAATGAAACTGATACACAAGCATTAATAATCGACTTAAGCTCCTTTCTCTCTTTTTTTTTCTTTCCTGGAAACTTCCCCTCTGCCTTCTAATTGAGTTAATCCCTTTTCATAAGCTTTTTTGATCGACTTGCCATCAAGTGCAACGAGTCACAGTCGACAGGCCATCGGAGACAATTGGTCCCTTGTGATCAATGACGCATGCGTAATCGGTAATCGTTAATATTTATAACCAGTAGCTGAACAGATAGCATTTCTTTTTTAAGCTTTGAACTGGTGAAGGGGTGAATTTTGGAATTACTAAATGAAGCAAGTGAGACGATATGTCGAATCAGTCGAAAAATAGAATAAGTTAATTCGAGTTACTGAAAGAGAGCATGCTCATAAGACACTTTTGAAGCATGTAAAAGTAACTCCGAAAAGTATGGTGAAAAGTAATCCTTATTTGATTAAAAAACAAAACAAATATCCAAAGAATATTGGAATTACTGCAGTCGTTTGAGATCTGAACACAAAGTGAGCATTCGGCTAGACTTTCAGCAAATATAGAGACCCTGCAATCCTTGGTTGATGCAGAAAATCCGATCTTGACGGCAAATTTCGGAAATTCAGTGAGCCCTTTAGCTCAGTAGCGACCGACGGGTTATATATTTATTTATTTATCTATGATATTCTGTATATGTAAAAATATATACACAAATAATTATATGTACGTGTGAGTTCTCAATTTTGGTTGAATCCTATCAAAGTAACACTTGATATCACACACACACACACACACACACACACACACACATATATATATATATATATATATATATATGTAAACACGGTGTATTTGGAATGGCTTTTTGCCGACAATTTTTGGGAGAATATGTGCTTAATCGCTCGATTTGTTTAGCCATACATTTAAATAGGCATTCCTGCCTAATTCATTATTAATTAATTAATTTTCAAAATTAGGTACGACTCTAATTAAGCACACACACACACACACACACACAACAATATATATATATATATATATATATATATATATATATATATATCCAAGACAACCCCATACCACCAACCCCATGACCCCTATCAGATTACTACGCACACAGTACAAACTCATTAATCACCAACTAACCAATCAGCATCGAGCACCTCCATATCTTTCTCTATGAAAATATTGATATAAGGCGTTTTATTGTTTAAAAAAAAATCAGGAACAAGTATTGGCCCAAGTGTTATTCGGATTCCTTTTTTCAGGGAGGGGGGAGATAGAATACACTAATTGTTTCCCATCTCAAAAATGGGTTTTCCTGGCTAGGGCCCTAAGTTGCTAGTTCTTGAGTTTCCAGCAAGAGTAGATTACCTCTTCATTGGCATTGTTTATTGTCAATGATATTAAGATGTTTTTCTTTTAAGATTTAACATGTATCTGTTTTTCTACATGATCGCTATTTCAGTCGATGCATCTAGGGTAGTTTTTGTATGCTCATATACCAGTTCGCCACTATGTAGGTGAGAAAGTGCTGAATCCCGTAGTCGTTGCAAACTTGCGGACGCTTTTGATATACATAGACGACCCGTCATACACTTCCTTTAATTAGTGCTGCATTTCAAACTGAAAAAAAATAACTTCGCGAACTTTACACTAGGTGGTTGTATCAAAAGAGAGCTTCACCAGAAACAACTGTCAAGCCAAAGTTAAGAGTGGTCACGGGGTCTGCACAAGGGACATGACCGGCTGTGGTAGAATGCGCAAATCCATACAAATGTGTGAAAACAAATGAGGGTTATTAAATATAACTCTTAACTATGACGTCCATTATCGGCGCGAGATGGGTATTAAAAGGTCTAGAAAAGCTTATTACGTGGACCAGAATGCGCTCAAACCCATCAAAGTCTCGGTCACTTGTGTTTAAGACACACGAAAAAGAATGCTTCGGATTGTCGGGGGAATTTATCCCAACAATTCAAGAAAACCCTATAAGGACTCTGGGCAAACGCATAGATCACTCCCTAAGAGACGGTGTGGCACTTTAGGAGACAAGTGATAACCTAGAAAAATGGTTAACTAAAGTAGATAAATCCGGTCTACCTGGTCGCTTTAAAGCCAGCATACAATCCTCTCGAAAATAATTTGGCCTATGTCCATCTACGAGTTCACAGTGGCTCATAAAGAGAAGTTGGAAAGAAAAATCAACTCAAGGTTGTGGAGGTGGTTGGGCCTACCAAAGAGCCTCAGCAGCGTTGCATTATATGGAAATTCTAACGCACTGCAACTCTCCTTCAGAAGCCTAATTGAAGATTTTAAGGTCACTAAAGTAAAAACAGCAAAAGACACAAAAGTGACCGGGGAGGGCATTGGAGTCTGTTCAGGCAATAACATTGAGGGTATCTAGGGAGTTACAAATGACAGAAGAACGTCTCAGAGTAAGAGTGATATTAGGAACCGTCACAGAAGGGCGAGCTGGTCTAAGGTTTTTCCCAACTATTCAGATGGATAAGGCCACAGCAAAAAAAAAAAACGTCATCTCATTCAGGATGAGGTACGTAAGGAGTGGATGAACAAAGATTAGCTAAAATGGTGGGGTTAAAACAACAAGGAGCTTGTAAGAACTGGGACTTTATAGTTCAACGGAAAATGGTCAGACATATGGCACGACCATGCGAACTTCCTAAGTAGCTGCCCAACAGCACTTGCGGAAGGACGCTATAGATGGCGACACGACCAGATTCTAAGAGTGATAGCTGATATAGTCTGTATTGCCATCCAGACTAATAAACTGAACCCAGAGAAGACCGCGATTGGGTTCATAAATGCTTGCACGAAGCCCAGTAATGCGAAGCCCAGACCAAGAATCCTGTCCCCCGAAACGAACTGGGAGTTAAGAGTTGACCTAAGACCGAGATTGTTTTTTTCTGACCACATTTTACAAACAACCTTCGCCCAGATTTGATATTTTTCTCGAATAGGATAAAAACAATTGTATTGTGGGAGTTAACAGTCCAATGGGAAGAACATCTATTAGAGGCTCACGAAATGAAGAAATCAAAGTATAACGAGCTTCTGGCGCAACAACATCGTGCCTCCTAATTGAAGTGGGTTCAACGGGATTTACGGCAAGATCGGTGTATAAAGGTTTATCAGATATCGGACTTGTAGGCACCAAAAAAAAGGACGGCACTTAAATCAATCACTGACACGACCGAAAGAAGTGCAAAATGGCTATGGTTAAAGAGAAATAATACATGAAAAAAAAAAAAACACCCAAGAAAATTCCAATTAGATTTCAAGCATTTTTGTTCTTTTTCTTACAATCAATCCGAAATTCTTGGCTTAGACAGTTAAATGTAATTCTCAAGACGTACTATTTTAAGTCAGTAATTGTATCGTGTATATTTGTAACATAATGGTGTAAATATACTTAAATCCGAATTTTTTTAATAACGGAAAATTTTAGCGCCTCCCTCTGCACTTATTGTTTTATTTTAATTTTCTTTCTTTCCTCGCATCCCGGAGGAAAGGATATAAAAAGTGAATATATATTTATTAGAGGGTGATAATCTCTAATGGGAGTCTAACCGGCGAGGGGGTATTATGTTGGAAGACTCGAACCCCCCCCCAACTAATGATGTTACCCGGCACTGTTTAGTCAGGCGTATCTCAAAGAAACAATGCTATAAATACGTGGAATCTAACGATTATTATTAGTTAATTGAAAATATATAATGACTTGCAAATTATTGGTGTTAGATAAGAATCCTTAAAACCATATAAGAATTTGCAAACAAATGATTATAATCACATAGGAATGGTTACTTTACATCATATAACATATATATACATTATTCGTATTAGATAGGAACACTTGATACTATATAACTGTAAATTATTTATTATAAAACAAATACTTGAAGACATAATTGTTTACTAAAGATTATTATCATTATTATTATTAGTTACTTGACACCATATAATTGTATGCAAACCAATCGTTATTAAATAGAAACAATTCCTGGATACTATTCAAGTGAACATGAATTATTAATATTAGATAGGAACACTTGAAACCATACAACTGTGAGCAAATTATTTTTTGGGACTTGATAGTAATGACAAAGAAGGGCTAATCTACAGTCCCCAGGCTCCAGAAAAATATTCTGTATCATATATATATATATATATATATATATATATATATACCAACCCCTGCGCACGAGCAGGATGTGAGACAAGGGTCAATTTCTTAAGCGGCGTTTAACAGGCTTGAATTCAGAGTTTTCCGTCTCCTAGACTGCTTACCTAGCCATGGTTAAAGAGCCCAGTCTGCCCTGGTATTTTCCCAGAGCTGGAGGGAGAATTGGATTCATACCTTTCCAAACGGTATTACCGCCATGTGAAATGTAAACAGTTTCGACCAGGAATTGAATTCGCGTCGACGACTCTAACCATCAGACCACAACGCCTGTATTATTTGTATACCAGAACATCGCCAACAAAATATTTCAAATAAATCTATGTAATATTTTTTTAAATTCCTTGTTCCTTGGCAGTGATATTTTCCACTTAATTATGCCTTAAGTAAACGGAAAACACCTATTTTTTCTATTTGCTTTCGTGGCTTGAGTAATGAATCTTTCAGATCTTAATATTTAGAAGCTGATACATAAAAGTTATTTACATTACAGTTGTAAATCTCATTTCTAAACATTTTTATTCCTTTTTGCTCTCTGCAGGGAACACAGTCAGCATATTCTAATCCTCGCTGACAGCGCAGACTGATGCGTTGTAGAAATTATATATTCTCATATATTTTGAATTTGTGCGAGATCTTAATTGAACTTTTTATCTCCTTTTGTTCTTCAGCATTTAAAATAATTATTCAAGTCACGAACTATGTAATGCTCATGAATAGTATGTAAAGACAAATATAGATTTTTTATGAGACTTGTAGTCACTTATCTCTTAACGGCATTAATGGTTTGTGCTGCAGATAAAAAAAAAGTAAAACACTAATTTACAAAGTTGACAGAATATCGACTTTTAAAATATTAATGGTAGATAAGTACAATTATTTGGAACGTTGTTAAACAAAGATTAGTATAATATTGGTCTGGATTTTTAAACGAGGCTTCATAATTTGTATTAGTCACTTTTTTTGAACAGTTGTTCTGATCTTTATTTATATACATAACGTTTCGGTCGAGGCGACTTCCAGAATTGCACAAAAAGGTTTCTGAGTAGCACAGGAAAGTTCCCGAGTTTGACAATAAACACCTAAAGAAGGCTGGAGGGCAGATAGGCCGAGACATTGTGTATATAGCAATAAATATGAGGCCAAGAAAAAGAATTACTCGTTATATTAATATTAATTTTATTATACTTATATTTTTGTTGTTTATTTTGTGAAAATATAATCGGCTATATACTGTTAGAACATAAATAAAAAAAAGAAACGATTTTTCTATATTCGGCCGTAATGGCACCAAAGGGACATGATGATGATAATGATGATATATAATGTATACCTAAATATATGAATACATATATCGTTAATGAATAAGTCTTAATCAAGATTAAATAATAACTATATAGAATCGTTGAGAATATAACTTAAATAACTAGGGAAATCATGGCATCAGTGGTGACTTAGTTTTGGTTACAGACAGAAAGTTACATAATCTCTATTATAATAAGATTAGATAGGAATATGTGTAACCATAAAACTGTGCGCAAACAAATAATTATTAATAAATTATTTTTAATCGTGGAGAATATAACGTAAATAAATAAGGAAATCATAACGTCAGTGGTGACGTAATTTCGGTAAGAAACAGAAAGTTACAAAATCTCTATTATAATAAGATTAGATAGGAATATTTGCTACCATAAAACTGTGTGAAAAAAAAACTATTGATAAATAGGAATAGGTAATTATGTATAAAGTATTAGTATTAAATAGGAATACATGAAACCATAAGGATGTGTGCAAATTATTTGTATTAGATAAGACTACTTAATAGTAAATAACTGTGTGTAAACCAATGATTATTACACAATTTTTGTTGAATTGGATCTGTCACTTGTTTTTGACTATTTTCTTACCACTGAATCCAAAAATGACCCCAGTTTTTCTATATCCCGACAACCTTTTGAGCTATGGGATACCCTTGATTTTCTCAAAAACCGTAAAAATGCAACATCTAAAAAATTTAATTTATTCTATGGAAGGTTTTAGAAATGTATTTATTATGGAAATAATAAAACATTATACTGGGCATCAGACATTTTGTTGAGTTAGATCTGCCACTTGTTTTTAACAAACTTTTGGACTCTGAATCCAAAAAATTCCCCATTTTTTCTTTATTACATCAACTTTTTAAGTAAACAGACTATATAATTGTGTATATGAATTATTATATTAGATATGAATACTTGACATCATGTTCAAAGGAAACCTGAAAATAAGCGTGCAATCTAAGCTATTCCTTAAATTCATTATGCGGATAATTTCAACTTTATAAAATTTATCAAATATCAAATTATTTTAAATCTACTGAAAATTATTACTTACACCAATTTCCAGTAAAAGTATTTTTATTCCACAGAGAGCTAAATATTCAAATTAGTATTATTTATCAGCTTTAAGCCGCTCACAGCGGTTCTCCTACCACTGTGATCCTACCTAAAGATGTCGGAAGCGGGTCTCGCACGTTTCACTTGTTTACATTGACAAATCACTACGGTCATTATTTGAATAGGACTTAATTTGAACAAAATGCGTTCTGAGGTGAATATGTACTGAACTTTGAAATGTAAAAAATACCAATAAAATTTTGTACAGTTGTCGGGGAAATTTGGTAGGCAAATACTTAAAAATCAGTATTCTTAATCATTGTTTGTTATTAGCCTTTGAATATCGGTCACTGGAGCTAGTATTCAAATACTAAAATAATTTAATTGTTTTTAAATAAAATTCCTGTGGTAATTAAATTGGAAAGAAGGCTTGTATTTTCAATTTGTTTTTATTGACCACTGAGTTCAAGACACTGTTATTAGTTCGTTTTGATAATCAGTGTATGCGTTTATCCAACCACAATCAGGATGCATCACAAGATCGTTTTTAAGGAGTCTTTCTTTAGACTAGTTGCCTATCAATGAATAGGTTGGTCTATTATTCTCATAATTAAGCTGTAGAAATTAAAATAAATGTTTAAATGTAAGAACTCATGAAGTGATTCATGGTAGTGTGATAGACAAATAGTTGATCTATGTCTGACTTACTAACAATTAACTCATTATCTGGTTTAGTCATGTGAATACCCAGCCCGTGAGAACACGTTAATTAAGCGAACAGAGGTAATATCTTTTCTTAAAGCGTGAGTTTAAAGGCAGTTGAGTGAGGAAGAGAACAAGAAATGAATAGAGATTTAACAGCTAGAGAGCCCAGTCTATCTATTTACTATTAGTTGGATGAAAAAAGAAAAAGATGCATTTCTTTCTCATGATCATTAACGTCAAGTGTAAAGCAGATAAACTGGTGAAGTATTTTAACTCTCGTGCCCGAATAAATTTCTTACGGAGATAACCATTATGGTAAGCACGCTTCCCTAATAAATAAATGTAAAGTTGGTGGAGTGGCCTATTATTGGTATCGGCCGGACAACGAGGGAGTCTATCCCCCTTTCACTATCCCAAGGAAATTGTCTTGCAGAGGTTGAGCGCGACATCTACCATCAGCTCCCCACTTTACCAAACAGATCCGATTACTCAATCCCTGCAACTCATGCGCTGAGTCGGTGGGGACCAATAATCAAAACCGGATTCAGAGAGAGGAGGTGCTCTATCGACTGAGCTAAACCGGCTTCCATAACAATACACGGTTATTAATAGAACAAATATATAAAAAGATTTACCAGAGACATCTCATGTGGTGTAATAGTTAGCAAGGTATACTTACTGTTAGTGAGTTCGATTCACACTGGGTGCCCCGTAATTTGTAGTAAACCACGCTAAGCCTAATGAGTAATAACATTAGTGATTACAGAATTCATTTCGTTGACGCTTTTTACTGCAGTGAATTGGATTTTAACTGATATACAGTATGCAGAATAAATATTAAATTGGATTTTAGCAGCAACTACATAAAAAGATTCGGGTAAAAATTGTCGCTATTTTGAATGAATCGATCCATAAATTATTGTTTAAGCTCTATGGGCGTAGATGCATTCGACTACACTGGATTTCTTGTAATTGGATTGTGGCTGATTTACGCTGATGTCGACTGGGAAATGAGAGTGCTAGGATAATAATCGGCAACATTTTGAATAAAGGTAACACAACAAAACAAGACCAAGAAAATAGATAAAAAAAACTTTCTATATAAGAAAAATCCACTCCACGAGAATTCAGGTGCAAAAGAGAAAAAAAAAAAAACCCATTGGCAATGCGATCTAATTGGCTCGTAAAATGGGTGGAGTTTTTTTTTTTTTGCATTTTAAATGGCAAGTAACAGTAGGAAGAAAATATGAATAACTGAGTGTTTATGATAGCACGAGTAGGATTTGTCAAATCAATTCGTCCAAACTTTCACTCATTTTAATGATTGCATATGTCGTAGATAATAATTGGAAAGCTTGTATTGAATAAATTCACAAAAAGCCTCAAATTATCATGCTGACCGTCACGGTAAAACAAGCGCTCAATTGGTATAAAATAAGAATAATAAAATAAACTATCCCATATACGTGAATCACATATGGACAAAATTATTGGTTGATTTCAATAGCACGTCAAGACGCCTTGAGGTTATGGAATATTAGTGGGGTGGGGGCGCGTGGTTTAATGGTTACAAGTCGTAGGAAATAGACACAGCGAGACATGTTTAAATCCTGGACGTGGCTGTTTGAATTTCACATAGTGCTAATATATTTATTCTCCATCCTGCTATGGGAGAATAGGTTGTTGGCAACCTTCCGTCTATTTTAGTTTGTTTTGTTTTTTTGTATTGATGTTTTTTTTTTGTTTTTTTTTGTTGTTTTGTTTTGTTGTTTCTTGTTTTTTTTGTGTTTTGTTTCTTGTTTTTTGGTTTTTGGTTTTGTTGTTTTTTTTGGTTTTTTTCACTCTCTCTCACTTACAGCCACGTGAGTGGCTGAACAGACCGATCCTCGAATGGCAGTCTCTGGTGCAATGGCTGCAAACAAAAGGTGATGCTTTCTGTAGGTGTTGGGGGTGCTGCTGTTTCTCCTTTCTTTTAGCTCTTTTTTCTGTGGCAGCTTTTTTCCTCTCTTCTTCACTTCTTTTTGTTCCTTTTTTGACGAGGAGGCGCCAGGTTGCACGGTCTTCTGCACAAGCCTCCCACGTGTCTATGTCGATGTGGCATGTCTTCAGGTCTCTCTTGCAGACATCTTTGAAGCGTAGGCGTGGTATCCCTGCCAGTCGGGTACCCTCCACTAGTTCACCATACAGTAGCTCTTTGGGGATGCGGCCTTTGTTCATTCCCCTGACATGGCCAATCCAGCGCAGGCGTCTCTTGCAGGTGATGGCGGGCATGCTGTTTATGTTTGCTCGTTCCAGCACTTCTGTGTTAGGCACTTTTTCCTGCCAGCGGATGCGTAGAATGTGGCGTAGGCATCCGAGGTGAAAGCTGTCTAGTTACCTCACGTGACGTGAGTACGGTAATGAATTATATTTAAGATATATGCCCAAGTTTATAGTACTCTGCCTAAAAGTAGAAACTAAATTCAGAAATGTTGACTAATTTTTGTAGAAGAATTTCTAAAAGCTTTATGAATATTTTACTATATTAACTCTTTCCGCGCCAGAACAAGTTAATATAGTAAAATTGATTCTATTTGGGATTGAAATAACTAGAATTCAAAAAAGAAGTTGTGTGCACCCTTGACAATATTGGAGGCGGCACGTTTACGAAGTATGTTTGGAAAGTATCCAGCCATTTAATTAAAAACGATAAAATAACCTGCTGAGTGCAATACCACATAATTCAAATTCAAATAAAAATAATATGTCCCTGAAAAACCTCTTATGGTACCTGTTCCTTAATTTCGTCCACATCATTGATTCATGTACAGAAAGCTACATCGATGCCACACTATCGGTTTTCAAAACGGCAAATATTTAGATGCATTCAGGATAGATCACACACACACATACACACACACAATAATATATAAATGTATTATATATATATACATATATATATGTGTGGGGGGTGGTTTAACGGTCATTCAAATTTGTAATGCCGTAGCAAGATACTCTCTGACTGCTCATGTCTCTGTTTTGTTTTTAGATTTGTCTTATACCGCCATATCTACAGAAATTAAGTTTTTCTACTTTTATAAGTAGTGGCTCTTCTTTCTTGGTGAGGCTTAAAACCATTTGCAATACACTTATGTATGTCCTACTATTTACCCATAGCTGGAGGGAGAATAGTTGGATGTATAACTTTTCCAAAGATTTGAACTCGGGTCGACGAGTCTATTTTCTATGACTATAACAATTACACCACACATCTTCTATCAATCTATCAATCTCTCTCTCTTCTCTCTCTCTCTCTCTCTCTCTCTCTCTCTCTCTCTATATATATATATATATATATATATATATATATATATATTAATAAGTCATCCACAGACACGTGTTTCGGCGTTTCACGCCTCTTCAGTGTGGCTAGACACAACAACTATTCTTGGCTAGGGTCGAACTCCGACTGACTGTTTGCCAGCCTGCATTCTTATCCTCTCGGCCACTTACAGCTGCTGAAGCGGGGATGGTGTTTTAAATAATTAGATACATAGGTTTGTTTATATATCTTACGATCGCAGAGAAATCTAGTTTGTGAGCAAACGATCATTGCTTATATGCTTAGTAGTGAAAATTAAGTGAGCTCATACCAAATTTATGGGAGCATATATATATATATATTATATATATATATATATATATATATATATATATATATATATATTAGTTTGAACGTTATCTATTATAAAATAATGAAATTGCAAAAACATATATAAAGGTGTATATAGACTGCTCTATATTCATATTTCACGTACCTGATTTTTACATTTTTTTGTGATTAGAAATCTGTAAGGCCAAATTATATTCTTCTTTAAAGGTATAATCATTAGACAGAAAAAAGCTTCGTATATTTGGTTAGTGGGAGACACATATTATAAAACGATTTATATAACGGTATAATGAGTTTAAGTTGATATGTTTGAGGATAGATTTGAATTCTACCTGAACGCGGCATTTTTAACAATTCATAGTTGGAATTCAAAGAACAACTAGCACTGAGATTTAAGATAAAGATTTCTTCATTGCTGTGATGTTACCGGTGTGACAGCCTCTCAATTATATACCTATCGAAACAGTAGTCAGCCTTTCACCGTAATATAATTACTCAACCGTTTTGCATAGTCATTGTTTCGTTCCGTTTTATCACGTTTCACTTTTCGATTTCCCTTCGTTTTCCTTTTGAAAAAGAACATTGCTTTTACTTCATACAAGAACTTGTATCGGTGTAATTTGATAAATGGACTGGAACATTATCGCTAAAAAGACTTCTCTCTTTTTTGTTTGTTTGTTTCTGTTTTATTCTTTTAGTATTTCTTAGTGGCTCGGTAAGGCATCAGTTGATCGCACGAGTGTAGCAATGGGCGATCTAATAGGCACAAATGAATGCCAATCGTTGGTCTCACTTTGCCCAAATTGAGTTACTTCTCAAGAAAAACTTTAAGTGTTTCCTGGCAAGAATCATAGCCGAAATAGCGACAGCAACAACTTAAGTGACATTCTGTTTCGATTCGAATCCAGCAAGTTTTCTCGGAATTTCTCGCTAAATCAGAAAAGACGGCAATCGTATCCCACGCTCTTATTGTATTACCTGATAAAACGAAATATATAAGACACACACACACACACACACACACACACACACACATATATATATATATATATATATATATATATATATAGAGATATATATATATATATATAGAGAGAGATATGTGTGTGTGTGTGTGTTTGTGTGTGTGTGTGTCGATGAATTATCATCTATTGCTGAAACAACATCATCTTTTATTTGATTTGGCACGAAGTTCGTAACGTTTTCTATTTAGAATATGTAAAAATAAATCCATTCAGATACACAAAAACATTAATACAGTTATAGATTGATAATATATATATATATATATATATATATATATATATATATATATATATATATATATATATATAATTGATATCTATGAATGACTGAAAAATTAACGAATAGATAGATTGATATATTGTGGTTAAATGTTATCTTCTGGTAAAGTTTTGAAGGTTTATAAACATGCAGTTAAGTGCGTAAGACAAACATAGGATTATAAAATGTAATTAAGTGCGTTGACAGCTTTTGAGGAAAGGAAAACTCAACAATCATTTGTTAATAAAATAAAGACTAAACTTGCAAATCGGTCAGAAAATTAAAAGATATTACAGAACCCAAATTATTTATTCATTTTCCCATTGAACTAACCCTAAACCCCAACCCTAACCCTACCCTAACCCTAACCCTAAACCCTAACCCTAAACCCCCCAGTTAAAATTAACAGTTTTATTGCAAAATGTATCGATTCTGTTTTTCTGGGTCACCCTAATTTTCCGACCGATTTGCAAGTGTAACCAAAATAAATTTGCAATACAAAAAAATGTTGCAGGTTTTTTTTCTGACTCCAAGCAAAAATAACATAGAACACTTAACATTGCTTAACACTTGTATCCGATCATAGTTCAGAACAATGTTCCCTGGTGGATTAAACAAATGGTTCGGTTCGAAGTTCCATGACGGTTCCCGATTACGACTTGAAGGCTCCTGAATTCGACAAGAAGGTTCCCGAGTTCGACTAGAAACACCTGAAGATGGCCAGAGGTAACATCGGTTGAAACGTTGTATATATATAACAATAAAGATGGGGAAAACTGTGTGAAAAATGAAAATAATACAAACCAGATTGAATTATTTTATTGTGAATCATTACCTCAATAATCTATGCTAATGTGTACATTGATATCCTGGATAATATTATCATTCCATCCATGAAAAGTTTGTTTGTTTGATGATTAAATACTTTTTCAAGGCGGTAATGCATATTGTCACAGATCAAAGGAGATTAAATATTTTCTTCAGGGAAGGCACATCAATGACATGGCCAACAAACACTTCGAATCTAAGTCCCTTTGAATATTCATTGTGAAAATTTAAAATAAATTACCATGGGAAATCTCCATCTATCAAAGAATGTCTATTGTCATTCCAAAAAGTTGGAAACCGTTTGATAAAGAATATTACTTTAGAGAAATCCGTACCTGAAAATATTAAGGCAGTAATAAAAGCTTGTGGATCGGTAACTACGTATTAATTCTAATTGTTTGTCAATGAAATCCATAATCATTCCATAATATTGAATTATTCCGTAATAATTTCCTTTGAATAGATTGGATAAAAACAATTATATCATTAATGTAATAATATAATATTGTTTGGTTAAGTTATATTTTATGAAGCGTGGATGTTACGTATTTAGATAAGAATGTTTATTTACTGCTAAAAACAAACAAACAAAAAAAGAAGAGAGTTTTATAATTAACTTGAAGCATGGTGTGTATATTTGGTTTTCGGTTTAGTTTTGAAGGCCATCACAATACGATCGTAAAGAAAGACAAAGTAATTACCATGTTGTTCCTTTACATATGATTTATTGTTTTGTTAATATTTCGGATGAAATATGCCAGCGTATTTGTGAATTTCTGGTTTTGGGAATCTCATAGGCTAGTCATAATTATTGTTGTCATTATCTGTGATTTATTGCCGGTCTGTATGTGTGGACATGTTTTATGTATGTGCCTGGTGTGGATACATGTGTGTATGCATGTATGTGTGTGTGTGTGTGTGTGTGTGTGTGTGTGTGTGAGTGTGGTTCTTTGTTTTTTGTATTATGAATTCTTCATTTGATTTCAATTATTGATTTTCTTGAGTAAACTAGTTATCAATAAAACTTCTTTGATCCTTAGGTTGTCAATGTTTCTATCTCTTTTCATGATTGTAACTGTTATGTTATTTCCATGTTTTTACATTTCCCGGTGTGTTTGCGATAGGAATATGCCTGTGTTTGGAAGTGCTCTTTGACCCTAATCTCTAGCGGTTTAGTGGTGCTACCTATATAGAATTGGTTGCATTTCTTGCATTATGTGCGGTATACCACCTACACTATACGGCACATACCTGTCATGGTTAGAGCAGCTTTTCAGCGTGCAATAATGGTGTCCCTACAGTGGTTCGTGGATAGGTGTCTTCAGAGTGAGGGTTGATTTTATGCCCAGTCCCTCTTTTCGAATTGCACTGTGTATCGCTGCAGTTATTCTTTGTGTGGTAACCTCAGAAAGCAGGTGTTAGAGGGTGTATGGCGTCCGTTTCACGCGTTTTGTGACGGATGCGGTGTAACCATTGGCTTTCAGTTCGGTTATGAAGTGTGATTTGGTCCTCCTCCCTTCTGTATTTAGTCCGGATATGGGTAAGTTCGTTGCTTATGTATCCAGTTTTTGAACCAAGGGGAGAACCGATTTTTGATGAACGAACAAGTCTAAACAAACTTACTAACACAGACTATTCTATTTTTGGATATTGTACAAATTCATATTTCCGGTTAAATTAAACAAAGCGAACAAAAGAAGGATGTAAACAATAAGTTCGGAGATAGTTATCAGATCAAGGGTAGAGATGCGTATCGTCAATACAAAGCCAGAGTCAGTAGTGGCACAGCCCGGCGACGCGGTCACCACGGGGGAGGCGGCTCGCCAGCAGCCCTGGAGTAGGCTTGGGCAGGTCAACGTACACCCAGAGAAGAAGAAATAAAGTCAAAACTTCTACTAATGCCATGTGTTGTGATTTCATCGTCTAGGGTTAGTGACGAGACCCGCAGTATACCCGATACGATACGTACGCCGACTTAGCTGCGTGAGTTTGAAGAAGCAGTATATACCATATACGATTTAGTGCCGAACAAAGAAGGCGCCCTGCAACACTATCACCACAAAAAATGTCGAAATAAAAACAGAAGGGATTGAGAAAATCAGCTGTGAGCATTCCTCTATAGAACTTTAACCATTTAGTAGTCTTCTGAAAGAAGGGATATTTTATCCCGAAACGTAAAGAAAACAATAAAACACAGGTAAATCAACAACACACTCATTGCTTTGCCTTTCTTTTAAAAAAGAATTGATAGCCTTCACCCCATAAAAAAAAACAACTTATAATGTGTTCAATATGTGATATATAAAAAAAAGTCATATGCAATTTCATCAATGCATCTGAAGTAAAAAAAAAAAAAAAAAAGAATTAGCGCACATAAAACAAAACAAAAAAAAACAAAAGACAAATCAAACAAAAAAACAAAAAACAACCGGATTAGTATAATCCGGTTGTTTTTTTGTTTTTTTTGTTTGATTTGTCTTTTGTTTTTTTTTGTTTTGTTTTATGTGTGCTAATTCTTTTTTTTTTTTTTTTTAACTTCAGATGCATTGATGAAATTGCATATGACTTTTTTTATATATCAAATATTGAACACATTATAAGTTGTTTGCATTTCACTTCGCTTGTTGGTATCAAGACGATCTGTGTACCGTTGATATAATATAACCGTGAACGTTGACTGTATAGTCACGGGCCTCAATGGCGGAATGGCGGAATGGTTGGCTGAATCGTTGGCAGCTGCGACGGGTGAATGTATGTTGGATGAGAGCTAATGGTCACAAGTTTCTTCTATTCATAGCTATCCTGTCCGATCAGCTACGTGTGGTCAGTCAATACTTTCCCGTTATACCAAATGCCCTTTCTGCAACGGAGTCGTCGATAGTTCGTTCGGTCCCTGTTTGCCTGAAAAGGAAAAGTAAACGGGTTCACAATTCCTTCCGTTTCATAAAGGCAACTGATACGAATGCAAGGAATTTTAGTTCCCTATCTTTAGTTCTTGTCCGTTGATTGACTGGAGTGTGTGTGTGTGTGTGTGTGTGTGTGTGTGTGTGAGAGAGAGAGAGAGAGAGAGAGGGCTGGAGAGAGATCTTTCTCAGAGCTCAACTCATAGAAATAGATGTCGACCCTTCTACTTGAGAGATCAAACACTCCCTAGTGTTTGACGGTTAACTTCACACTGTCTACACGGTAATCAGTAAACTCTCTATTTATATCGATACGCAATCTTGTATATATAGCAAAAAAGTAATTAAGAACTTATTAATTATCCCCCCCCCCTTCTAAATTATCTTGTTCGTATATGCCATTTCTATTTACCCTAATCCAAATTTGACACCTAAACCTTTTTTTTTACTTTGATCTTAAATACATTAATTTAAACTTTTGATATCGGGTATCATTTTTTCCTTAAAAATCATTAGACTTAATTTAACTCGCACTATTTTTATCAACTTCAAAGAGTCCTTTTTCACGGATGGCCACCGGACTCTCTGAAGTTTTTGTGATTTATATTTTGTGTCCTGGCCAGACCGGTGATTCATTTATTTCTTACTTTATTTCTTTGTTGACCCGTACTTAAGATTCTTTCCAATTTTTGTTGACCAAGCCATTATTTAATTTATAAATTCATCTCTTTCATCACGTGGTATACTATTATTCCCTGAAATAATGTACCTCATACACAGAAAAATACAAATAAAATATCTGTGTCTAAATTTGATATATTTACCTAACCCTTCCGCGCGAGCAGGATATGGCTCAAATTCATTTTTTTATGCAGGTTTAACAGGTGTAACTTGAGAATGTTTCTTCTCCTAGACCGGTTGCCATACCAAGGTTAGAGAACCGAGCCTGTACAGCAATTAACCCATAATTGGAGAGAGAATAGTCGAATTAATACTTTTTCTATTGTTCTAAGTTCTAGGAGAAATGTAAACACCCTTGTCCCGGATTTGGACTTGGTTGACGTGTCCATTTCCTACAATGAAATCCATAACACGACAAGTGACTCCATTTATAAGGAGTAAATTCTTTTACTATTGTTGCAACTTCGTTCATACTTGATTAGTCTATCTCATTTGTTTCTGGATCTTTCATTTGGATCTTTTCACCGTGGGTGGCAACTCGTGAAGCCATATGACGGAACTCTAGTGGGCGAGTAGTCCATGACATGCAACACTCCACTTACACATTTACTTTGCCTGGACGGGTGGTCCGATCAATCGGCTGGACATGTCAAACCCTATATGATAGTCTCCACATGGCAAATCCACAACCCTTTTTATCATATATGTGCTAGAAGGCGGTGTCTGAGGGTCTTACTGTCCTGGGTAGGAAGTTAAATCGTATCTAGCGATGAGTTTCCAATTCTGGTGTTCTGAGTGTGGTGTACATATTCATCGCCATTATTCCGATTTCAATTCAGACCCGGAGTGGCAGTAAGTGGTGTCTATCAGTTGAATATATCTTATTGAACCCTCAGACATAACAACCGTATTCTACAAAGAATGACTAAAACCAAAATGTATTCGGAATAAAATAACCCGAGGGTTGACGTGCCGTAAAATCCAACCAACCGATGTAACAAATTCATTGACATACACACACTTACAAATAAAATATCCAAGTTGTACTTGACTAGTAAAAAAACCCAAAAAAATCCCAGCCCTTCAGGCGGGGTAAAAATTAATTTTCGTCTCGCTCTTTCATAAAAAAATGTAAACAGATCTTTGAAATCTTATATTTTCAATAATAGATATAAAAATAGTTTTGCTGTCAAAATTGAAATAAACATGTTTTCTTTCTAATAAAACCAAGATTTTAATAGTTAATTAAACATAATTCAAACATTTAAGGTGTTTCTTTTGTGGGGAGGCGGGTCAAAACCGTTCTGTATTAATTATCGTCTGGCATAAAAAAATTTTTTACGACAGACGATAATCAAACAGGTGGTTCTCTTTCACCGTATGATATATAAATTATAAATTAAAATTTTTTTGTGGGTATAAAATATAATTATAGTTCGAAATAGCGTATGCATTTTAAAATATTGAATTTCTAAAAAAAAAAAAAAAAAAAAAAAAAAGAACCCTTATATATTTTTTTCGATTGATGGATATTATGGCCACCCGCCCTATATGATACAAACCATACGCGCGAGGCGAACAAAACACGCTGGGCAATGCTGGAGAAGAAAATATAAACTCATAAGTGACGTTCTTCTGTGGAAGCCATCACATGGGCACGCCAGAGTAGGTCGCCCAGCAAAGACGTACATAGCTCAACTCTGCGCAGATACTGGATGCTGCGCAGAGGACCACACAGGGGCAATGAATGATAGGTGAGGATGGCGAAAGATTGTCATGGATATCCGTGTTGCCAGCACAACAGGATGATGAAGTTGAAGATATAAGTAAAAATTGTTAGGTATACTTTTTCTTTCAGATGTTATAATAACGTATATATATATATATATATATATATATATATATATATATATATATGTGTGTGTGTGTGTGTGTGTTGTGTGTATGTATTGAGATTCTGGTAATTCTAAGGCGTTGTTAGAGTTTCTCGCTTCATTCGGAAAGTGGAAGGAAATGGAGCAATATCCGACCATTATACTAAAAATAGACCTAAGCTCTCTAAGTGTAACGTGTTCCATGCAATAAACCCTAGATTTACAAGGCCGTGAGTTGTCGATTAATAGGCTTTAAAACGTGAGGTAGAAATGAAATATAAACTAGCGCACGAATGCTTCGAGCACTACGTATGCTTCGGTATATATACTAGTGTTACATGATTGATAGTTTTTTATATAAATTATGTATGGTAATGTAGAAATTAGGATAATGGTAATTCTGAATTATGGAAAAAACATGAAAGTAATTTGACAGGGCTCTGCTTTCGTCGACCTTGTACCTGGTCTCTGATTAGACTTAGAAAATTTAGTTTTTTGAGGAGACAGACATATGTTCAAGATGCCTATTTCTCCCTTGATGATTAACTTGGGCTGAATAAAGATATTACAAAATATATTACAAGTCTTGTAATCGTTAATACAAACAACAACGGACACAGACATGGAGAAGACCCAGGTAATCCCAAGAAAGCAGACCAGAGAACAAGCCCAGACACTCAGATAGACCATAGATGACCCAAACAGCATAAACATCGGATTAAGATCGATATAATAAGAAGTGAAAATACCTAAAGAGTGATACAAAACTAGTGTTCATGCGAGACTTTCCATGACCTCACAGTTAATTAAAATTATTTTAATGAATTTTAGAAAACTGTATTTTGCTGCAATGTAGTTGTGACCTTGTCACTCCTGGGAACTCTCGTGGTAAATGCGGGAAACATTCACACGAGAGTTTAAGATTTTGAAAGGGGTCAACAAGTGACCGATAATGGACAAGTATGTATCTACCCAACTATTTCGTACGAGCAGGGTGCGAAACAAGAATAAATATTAAGCTGGATTTTTAAAAGTTTTCCTTCTCCTAAACCAGTTGTCATAGCAAATTTAAAGAGACCACTCTGCATAACTATTTATCTATAGCGGTGGGACAATAGTTCGATGCATACATTTGGTATCACTAATGGTATTAGCATCATTTGAAACGCTACTAGCCTCGTCCATGATTTGAACTCGTGTCGCCATGTCCATTTCCTACGATGATAAAATTACACAACATTTGCTGTAATGTAGTTGTAGCCTACACCCCAAATGAATTACAGCGCAGCATTTCTAACCTCGGTAAACCTGTTGACCGAAAGGCATGGCTCATTCTCAAGAACGCTCGTGATAAGTGTGAGAAATGGTATCCTGAGAGTAAGGGATTTTGAAAGAGGTTGACCAGAGACCTACAGAGAACAAGGAGCTCAAGTTTAGGTGCTAACGACACCCCCGATTCGGGGTAGACTGTGATTTATGGAACTACTGGATCTTTTCTGCTTGGGTTAAAAATGTTTAAAAACAATTCACGACTTTCTATTTTTTTTAGGTCAGCCGGTAGGTGTTTGTGGGGAAGCTGAAACGCATCAATAAAATAATTTTATTTGTATTTGTATTTCTCTTGGAACACGGGTCTGACTTTCCTGTGAACTTGTCATCTCTTTATTTCGTTTTTTGTCTCCACCAACCTGTGCCAATTCCCAGTAATGCGACATTTGCATTTTGGTATTATAACCATATTTCTTTTTTACATTTGAGTAACGAAAAACGAATCTAGCACGAAGTGGAAGAGAGTCAAGTTGTTTTTCCAAAAAGATTGCTGCAGCAGCAGATTTTTCTAAGCACACATTTTTTTCAGCACCAAATGCAGACCCCACACAACAAAAAGGAAACTCATTTCCTATTTCTGCTGCATGACACACCCCTGGAGTCATTATTGATCTTTTAAGCGAGGTCAGTGGAATATCATTAAATTCTTGTCAAGATTAAGTCGCTGTTTTTTATGCGCAGTACAAGTGAAAGTGCATTCTCCTGGCTTTGCGAAAGGAGACATTTCTTCCTTTGATGATACTAAAACTAGAGAGATTAAACATTTAGTGGCTTCAAATTACAAATAATTGCCTCATTTAATTAGATCGAGGTTTTAATTAATTTTGAATATAATTTGTTGGTTTTCGTTTTTAACCTTACGACTGTCCTTATTTTTATTTGTTTCCTAATTAGAATTCATTAGAGTCTTATATTTAAATACAATGATTTCTGCCTCAACTTGTGTCAGGTGTATTTTGTTAATGTAAAGGTGGATCAGTTAAACCGATAAATAAATATATTTCATTAACTTAAGATTATCACATTTGATTTGTTATTAAGTTTTATTAGAAGAAATGTTTAGAGATTGTCGAGGAGATTAAAATAAATCCAAGATAATAATGTATTATATTTCACCTTTGTTTTATTTTGATTCTTCTTTCGTATTTTAATTAGAAATCTATGACATTATAATTATCTTAATGACCTTTGTCTCCAAGATTTCTAGTTTGGCTCCAAAACTATAACAGCCTGACTTTGATTACTATAATTAGTATAATCTTATTTTACGTTACTGTTACATGGAAAAAGGCACAATGTATCAAGAATTATGTTGAGCAATATTAATATATATGGATATAAATATAGAATAATAAATTTCAAATCCGATTTGCAACGTTATGATTAGAATGGTAAGACTTCATTGGTGTTCAGCCCAATTATTATGCTTTATCATGTGAGGTACCTATTAAATGATAATAGCATAGTTCTCCCAGGTACGTATATATATATATATATATATATATATATATATATATGTGTGTGTGTGTGTGTGTGTGTGTATACAAGGTGTGTCAAAAAGTATCGAGATTATTTGTACTTTTTGACACACGTTGTTATCTGAAAAACATTGATGAACGTTATATTTTCAGAATACAGGGTGTGTCAAAAAGTACTAAAATTGCTCGGTACTTTTTATACACTTGTATATATGACTGTATGTGTGTGCGTGAGAGAGAAAATTTGGAAAGGTGAATAACGAAAACAAAAATCAGTTCAATTAATGTTGCGTCTCTGTTAGTTAAGAAACTTGATCAAACATGACTTTTATATAGACAAGGTAAAAACGGGAGAGGGAGAAATAGAAAGAAAGGTATAGGCATAGTGAAGGAGAGGTTTAGTGTTATCCCGGTTCAGTGGTGGATGCGGTTAGAATGATGGGAAAATTTAAAAAAATTGTTATCATTTGAGATTTTCAGTGTTTAAAAATCTTATATCATTTAATAATCTACTAACTTTACCAATTCTCCTACGAATCATCTCAAAATTTACCAGCAATGAAGAAATAACTCATAATTATACCATTGAGATTTAAACGCTTTTTCATTTCATGTGAATGGTCTTTCTATCGTTGGGAAAAAAAGAAAGCAGAATTTTTCTGGTTTCTACAAAGGCAGTTAAAATTTGAGATCAATTGAACGAAAATTGGTCAAGATATTAGAACATGAAATTAATATCTATGAAATACCTTGTATATCATACTTTACTGAGCACCCCACGTGATAATGGTTAGCGAGCTGGATTATTAGGCCATTATTAATGAGTTTGAATCATTATGGGTTCCCATAATTCCGGACTTATGTCACAGCTGAACTTAGAAAATATCTATCACTTGTTTTAAAATAGTTTCACTATTATTACTGCATCCATTATGTTCTTGTTTCCCATAAAGATCATTCAAATTGAGTGTTTGTTCAAATATTTATGAGTAGTACTTTCTATGTGGCAATGCCCATAAAGGCCATCCAAGTTTAATCTTGTAGTAATGTAGTTTCGGTTACAAACAACCAAACACACATAATAAGATTTAGTTTTGACATAGATAATATTTTCAGTCGACTCTCTGGTGCAAGAATTTGGTAGTAAATAATAAAACATAAAAAAATAAAGAAGAATCAAGACTAAAGTTTGTTTTCTATAGATCAGCATGCACAACGTCCATGTTTGATAAATAACTTATCAAAAGAATTGCTGTATAAAAGAAAACAAAAAACAAAAAAAGAGAACTCCTTCCCAAACCCTACCGCCCCCCCCCAAAAAAAAAACAATTTATTAGCGGTCTATTTTAGTCTATTGAGCTTTATTTTTATTTTTTTTTTATTTTTTTTTTTACAGTTAGCAGATTTATCATTTTATAATGACCTTGTATGAGGGAGTGTCAAAAATTATCCACACTTTTGTGATAACATCTTTATTATTGTCACACTGCATTCTGTGAATGCGTTCTTATAGTTAGCACTGTTGTGGTCATGTGATTAAAGTTTCAGCCTGATCATGCCATTTTGCTTGCTGTCTTTACATTGTAAACATGGCTGCCCCACTAGCAATATGTATCAAGGGATTAATTCCGCAAACATTATATGAAATTATATTGATAAAAATCGTGCAAGTTAATATTTATGAAAGATAAAGTTTAAACATTTTAATCTATAAATCGTTAGTAAAAACGAAAAAAGATATTCTTCGGAAAAGATCGACGCTAACTTGAAAGGAAAATAGATGAAAATGAGACAACGTTATAGTTATTAATAGAATTACCAGTCAACTACACTATCATAATGCTGTTACTTCAAGCGCAGATATTTGCTGGACTAGATCAACTTAAGCAGAAAAATGAAATAGGATAAACGAAGTAATATTATCGTTTTTAATGGACAACCGTCTCGGAAAGCTTAATCCTCACGATAGTTAGTAAGATACAGTGTTTGAATACTCTCACTTTAACCACAGAATATATCCTACATATTTCCTGACTATTATCGTTAACTTCATTGTTTTTATCACAACTTTTTTCTTCGTTATCTCTCTCTTTGTCAGACGTATATTTGTATTCGTCTTTAGGAATTTCGTAGCAAGAAAGTTTTTATTTTTTTTTTTGTAGAGGTGGCACATATAAAAGGGGGAAATTTACTGAATACTCTTTAGATATTCTCAACTCGTCTTGGTGTAAGTACAAGCAAAGTTGTCACACAGATCAAATATCACTGAGTAGTGAGCTTGTTCCTCACAAGGTTCCCTATATTTGACCATGAGTCAAATCTAGGCTATTTTGCTTGTGTAATATAGTGGCCCTTAAACAAATAATGAACATGGTAGCCGTCAGCGTAGACGAGGTCAATTACAAGAACTCGCGGGTACATGCGGGGAAAGTTCACACGTGAGATTCGGAGATGTTTTACAGTCAATGAAGGAAGATAAATATGAGTAGTAGTAGTAGTAGTAGTAGTGACAATGTTAATAACGATAATGTTAAAATAATGAGAATAGTTGGAATACGAGTAGATATACTAAATTTCATATTTCAAGATATGAATTTAATAATAAGATAATAAGATAATGTAGCGGCCGCCTCCACCACTAATGAACCTGGTGTCCGGCTCTTTGACCGACAGCTAAAGGTCAATCACAGGAACTCACGCGATCGATGCGAGAAACAGTCACACAAGAGAGTTGGATATTTTTGGTAACGGCCAGTGAGTTAATTAAAAACCGTTGAGTATTAAGAACAACTTAGATTTCGGAGCTAGCGACGACTCCTTATTAAGGACAGGCAACAATTATAAAACATTTAGATCTGGAAAATACCGACGTTTTTCCGGCTTTCAACAGAAACTCCAGCAAGCATCACTGTTCGTTTTCAGTCACGGTTCCAGGGACTGCCATTCAAAAATTGGTCTTTTCAGCCACTTACGCAGTTGCTGATAAAACAAATGGACACTAATCATCGTCTTTAGTAGACAGAAGTATACCAACAATATATATATATATATATATATATATATATATATATATATAATAAAATATTATAGTCAGATAACCTACTCGAGTTATACCATGAGGATAATCAGGGAAACTGTGATTAATTGATTAAATTAATTAAGAACAAAAGCGGAAATAAACAAAGTCATTGTATATATATATTGGGGTTCGCAGAAGACCTCAGCATCGGTGGTGACAAGGTCAGTCCCCATCACCACTTAGATTCGGTGATCTCAGAAAAAACATAAATAATTATAATAATTTATAAATATAAATGAAGTATATCTTGTTACAGCTAGCCACCTCCAGAGATGTTAGACTCTGTCAACGATTTATTTTGGTTGCTGGTTTTGTCCTATAACATTCATTTACAATTCTACACTGTTCATATTACTGAAAGCAACATATATCTTTTGAAAGCCGGAAAAACGTCGGTCAAAAGATTGTGATGAAAATAATGACAAACTGTATATTAATATGCTAGTAACTATCTACGTTTGTCATGCCCTGTCACCACCTCAGATAAATGATTGAACATTCAATTTTGATTCAAAAGATATGAATGCATGCATTCAAATGTTATGTCCTGTCATGGCATCATATATAAATATGGATTATATTGTTGTAATTGTAAGACCGAAAGTTAATAACAAGTACATTAGGGGGAAAGGAAATAAGTTAAAAAGAGAAAGAAGGAAAGAAAGAAAGAAAGGAGAGGGATATATATTATTTACCAACCCCTCCGCACGAGCAGGATGTGACACAAGGTCATTTTTAATCGGAGTTTAACAGGCTTGAATTCAGAGTTTTCTTTCTCCTAAGATACCTAGCCATGGTTAAATAGCCCAGTCTGCCCTGGTATTTACCCATAACTGGAGGAAGAATTGGATTCATACCTTTCCTAAGTGTATTAGTGCTATGTGAAATGCAAACAGCTTCGTCCAGGAATTGAACTCACATTGACAAGTCCATTTCCTACGACTATTTACCCATAGCTATCGCTAAATAGTAGGACAGTAGTGACCACCTTAAGCGGAGTTTTAAGAGGTTTGAATTCAGAGTTTTCATTCTCCTAGACTGGTTGCCTAACCATTGTTAAAGAGCCCAATCTGTCCTACTATTTACTCATAGCTATAGGTAAATAGGGGCAGACTTGGCTCTTTAACCTTGGTTAGGCAACCAGACTAGGAGAATGAAAACTCTGAATTAAAACCTCTTAAATCTCCGCTTGAGGTGGTCACTACTAGAATAGGCTCAGGCCTAGTTAGGGATCTATTTCAGTTTAAAAAAAATACCTTTTACATATTGAACTGTTTTGCAATAGCTCTTAAGAAAACATATCAAATGCTGTAATAGTTAAATTATCGTGCTCTAGTATATCCAGAGGTTCCGCTCGGAGTTAATAATTGCGTTTGCATTCCAAAGATTTTATTTCGGAAGAGCAGGAAAATTGTGCTTTTTGTGATATCAATAGACAAGCAAATGTTTCCGAGAAATAAATTTGATCCTCTCAGCAATCTTGGTGAGTAATCAATACTGATCGATTTGCATTGATGTTTGGATAAGCGCAGATTTGAAACTTATTAATAGAAAGAGCCGCGGCATAACGCCAAAAACCGCTATAACTTCAAGACAGGGTTTTCCAAAATAATCTCTCCTTCATCTTCTGTAACGGGAGCCACGAGGATTACATCTGTCTGCCCTTGTTGACCTCTTAGTTATTGACAAATTGGTGGTAGCCTATTGAATTTGGGCGAAATTTACGGATTTAATTATTGTATTTTCAAGGTAGAAAAAGTTTTTATTGTTTTGGAGGTTCACGAAGATATATTGTGTTTTGATCCCCAGAAAATGAGTTCGATCAGCTAAATCAAAAAGAAAGAAAAATGAGAAAAAAGGGAAAAAAGAATCTCAGATTGGTGGTTTTGTTGATTTTATATCTCTGGTTTGTTTTCTGTATTTTATAGATTCTATATTTGGACAATAGGAAATCAGATAGTCGCTGGAAATATAATGATTTACAGAGAGGAAACACATAGATAGATAATCAGGGCAAGTTAGAGAATTAGGGACAAAGACTTAGGGACAGATTAGATATATATATATATATCAACATTCTGATAGATATATAATTATGAAGAGAAAGATATAACATATATGTGAAGACCTGTATAGATAGACGGATATAATATATACGCATATGAATTGGCTGAGATAGATACTTTCGGTCAATTTTAGATATTTCACATGAGGATAATATATATATATATATATATATATATATATATATAGAGAGAGAGAGAGAGAGAGAGAGAGAGAGAGAGAAATTTGACATATTTATATTTGGTTATTTTTCTACGTAGCTTGGAGGTATTGACGCACACTACCCGTCATTTAAACTCTTGGGCCCTTTTCATTCATATACGTGATGACAGATAAAATGGATGACTGGAACCTACCTGAATCATGGAAGAGAATAACTTATATCAGGATGATCTGCGCCGGCCATCAAAATAAGGAGATTATCTTTGCTGCCCAATGCTCCCTGAACACTGTAAAAACAATCAGGCATGAACTGGAGAATTGCAATGGAGACTACGAGGTTGTGACTAGAAGAAAGCAACAACAGACGATCTGGTTGCGTTCGTACAGCAGAATTCCTCGAACATCTACAGAAAATGTGTTGGAGGACCCTCAGATGCTAACATGGAGTTGCTAAACACTGTAGTTAATCCCTGGATAACAAGTGTAGTCAATGGTAGTCCATATGTATGACAGCGGGATTCGGCCCCTGCCACACCCCTGGGAAAAGTAAAAATGCTTGTCGGCGATTTTTTACGACTACACCAGTCCCAATGTTAGGCCTCCGAACTACCCAGATCTCAACATTATGTATGGGCGAAAGACACCAATCACCGTGCCAGTACTTCAAAAGCTCAATTAATCGACAGAATTAAGTAGTTTTTGAGACCCTTCTCAGTGAAACTGTAACATTAGCTTGCGTCAGGTTCCGAAGCAGGATTGAGGCTGTGATTGACGCTAATGGCGGTTATTTTGAGTGAAACTTGTTGACAGTAGTGTAATTTCTGTGCCTGTTTTTTTTTCTTTACAATCCATAAATTATGTAATTACCAATCACTTTTTCTTTTACCTCATGAAACTGTCAAATTTCTCTCGATACAGGATAAAGATTATATCAACAGTCAATGAAGGAATGAAATGAGAAAGGGAAAATAATCAACTCAGAAGAAATTGAAAACGTAAACGATGGAAAATGTAGGGACTCAAATTCTACGATATCCACTTTATTTCGAGTATCATTCTCGTTGAGTTTATCAATTTATCATGAAAGATTTTTCTCATATTATCATGGCTGGATACAATTTATAAAATCGTTTGAAAACAATCAATTTGAAAAAAAAAATAAGAACCACAATTTGACGCCAGTGCCGAACATTTTTGAAGTGTATGATTACTTTTTTAATATCATCATCATCATCATCATCATCATCATCATCATCATCATCATCATCATGTCATGCAAGTATCACGGATATCCATAACAATCTCTCGTCAACATTCCCTATCATTCATTGCCCCTGGCAGGTCTTCTGCGCAGCAACCAGCATCCTCACATACTTGGTGAATGTAGGTCCTTGCTGGCCGGCCCACATTAGCAAGCCCATGTGTTGTCTTCCACAGGAGAACGTCGCTTATGAGCTCGTCCTTGCTTCTCCAGCAGAGTCCTGCATGCCTAGCCTGTCTTACTTGGATGTTATGTGAGATGGGGGGCAGGTGACCATACAACTGCTTCCCTGTGGGGTGCTCTTTCCACGACTTGTTTAAGACTGCACGAAGCATTCTTGTACAGCTCCCATCTAGCTTATTCTCAATGCACTTCTTTAGAGTCCAAGTGGTGCAGCCATACAGCAGTACTGATATAACCACAGCCTAGAAAAATTGTCGCTTTAGCTCGTCAGTGAGATCGGATTTCCATATGACTGATAATTTTATGTGGCCAACCCTGCCTTTCCTATTCATGTATCAACATCGCTCTCTGTGGATGAGATATTACTACCTTTGTTTATATCAAGTGAGCCACTCTACGTGTTCAAGATTTTGAATTTTGTGTCCATAACGTTTTGTGTTTTTACTGAGTTTAACTTAATTTAACGTAATTTGTTTTTGTTGTTTTGAAAACCTGTTTGAAATATATAAAACTTTTTTCTGGTATATCTAGTCTAGGGTAGCAAACACATAAATTTAACGGCACTTGGTACTGACAGTTTCTCACCCATGCGATTTTCAAAGGCAATGAATTATTTGTGTTCGTGTATTTCCCTATAAGATTTTTGTGTGATGCATATCAAGAGGGCTAGTTTAGTTTGTGGAACGTGATGAGAATGCGGGTTTTCTTTGTGTACTGCATCATGGGAAGAGTCAAAGATCCAACTGATTTTGAAAGTTGGGTGAAATGCTGTATTACACGTTCAATGAATCCATATTAATTTCCCAACGCAATAGAATTTCTGTACAGACATGATGTTTTTTTAAAACTTTTTCAATGGTGAATTGAAGTGAGATTTCTCCCAAGCCGTAGCGGTGTCAGTGCTACTGTGTGCTTGCACCACTTGGACTCAAACGTAACGCTTGAGAGAAACCTAGATGGGAACCTACACAAGAATGCTACCTGATGTGTAGAACAGATCTTGGAAGCAGTACCCAACAAATGCCTTTTCCTTCGTTGCAAATTTATGTGCGCTACATAAGGAAGTGACATAGACACAGCTCAATTATATTTCGACTACTAATGATTTCCCTGGAGTTTTGTCTTTACACGGATTTCGAGCTGCTTTGAATTTCATGAATCAGTCCCACCTTGTCGGCTAGAGCAGAAGAATACACTGTCTGCAATTCTGCAGAGGGGTAAAATCCTCACAAAGGGGTCACTTGTTGGCCGTGGGTGACGACTCGTGATGTTTAAAGATGAAACCTTTGTAGCTGAGTAGTACATGTGAAGCAACACTCCACTCTGATCCTCACTTAGGCTAAACGAGCGGTCGAATAGGGCCCTCCGAGCAATCGGCTACCGCCTATATGATTGTCCTAAACCTATTGCCCTTACGGCAAGCCCCAATCTTTTTCATATATATGCTAGAAGGTGGTGGGTGAGGGTCTTAGCGTCCTGGATATGACTTTAAACTGTATTTAATGTTAAAGTTTCAATTTTGGAGCTCTGGGGAGTATGGAGTACTCCTTCATCACCATTACTGACCCGCAGTGGAGATTCATTTTAAGATCCTAACTATGGGTTAAATAGAAAAATTAGTTCCAAAGAAATTGTTAAAAAAATTGAGTTAAATCTTTTGGAAGACCATCAAGCCTGAATATAATAAAGTCTTCGACATAAAATAACCCAACAATAGCTGACATGCCGTGAAATCCACCAAACCAAACCATTGGTCAGTCTTTGACATATTGTCCGAAAATGGTGATTTCAAGAAATATATTTGAAAATGTTGTTTTACGACACAAACAGAATTTGGTTTGCTTCATCGAAATTCACAAAATAATTTTTCATTTTTCTGAAACACCCTATATATCTCAAATCATTTGTATATTGATATTATTATATAATTATGATAATTATATCCACAAGAAAACAATTACGATGATTTTTTTTATCTTATGCATAAAACAAATACGTTTTTATGGGAGAGGTATAGCCCGGAGTTGCATTTGATTGTATGTTCCGCTTGTGCTGGTTAGTGTAAAGCCTCAAAGTTCGCCATATGGTTAGTTGCTGCTAAGATATTTCCTGGGCACAAGCTTATGGATAATCACCACTAGCTGGGTCATCCAGCGGAAGGTGTATGATGTTGAAAGATCTAGAACGCCTTAATACTTGAGAATTGCATCATTGACGATATGGTAAGTGACAAATTAGTGTGTCATAAATGATGATTAGCGATTGTTGCATCCAGTAAAATCAAGGAGATATCTTATAAAATATTTCTTATTTCTAATTGATTCTATTGTATTGATCATTTCATATAAACTGATTGTTTGATTGATGGAATTCTGCGGCATGTTAAACTGTATGTGATTATTTTATGCCTACATGTTAGTGAATTATACGAGGGTGAGTCAAAAAGTAATGCCATCTTGATTAGCATAGGTATAATTACACAAACAGGACATGTATCATACATCAAAATGAAGCTGATCCTCTATGGATCACATCCCTACTTCTCCACATAGTCATCAGTTCTCTCAATAGCAATGTACCACCTTCGAATGAGAGCATTTATTCCTGCCACGTAAAATTATGTTGACTTTGAGGCACTTCTTCACTACAAATTTCACTACCTTGTCATTGGAATAATGTTTTCCTCTCAAATCATCTTTCATGGGGCCGAAGAGATGATAGCCTGAAGGCGCTAAATCTGGTGTGTATGGAGGATACGGTAAAGTTGTCCACCCGAATGAAGCGATTTTCCCCCTAGTACTGATGCTTGTGTGTAGTCGAGCATTGTCATGCAGAAGGAGGATGTTATCGATTGGCAAGTTGGATCTTCCTCGCCTGATTCCTGCTCTGAGGCTCGTTAGGGTCTCAATGTAGGCCTTAGTTTTATTTTATTTTTAAACTTCACCTGAAATAAAGAAAATGGCATTACTTGTTGACACACTTGTATTTCCATTTTTCTGTCGTTTTTGAAATTTATTACACACATTTATATGATATCAGGTATTCCTATCTAAAATAGATAATTTGCAATCATATCTATTTAGCCTATATATTGATCCTAACACTCCTGGTCAGAATGACCTTGTGAGTAATAGCTGTGATGGGATACTCCACACTCCACAGATCTCCAGAACTGGAGTCAGACCTCTAGATACAGTTCAGTGTCATACTCAGGGAATACAACGTGGGTAGAGGTTTAACCCTATTCACATGATACAGTCAGCGTATCATAAGCCTTGGCAACAGAGTAGGATTACATAGATCTTGACAGAGTAGATTTTACTGCTCGGATGTAAATATAAAACAATAACTACAAAATGCATTTTCAAGCCAACTACATTTGAAAACAATAATACATGCCATTATACGCGAGACCGCATACCGCCTAGCTTTATACATTTTCAACACTAGTAAAATACCTCTACGTTGTATTATGAATGGAATTGAATGGTTTAAACAAAGCTATTTGCAGTTTGGGCGTAAACTTGTTTAAACATTTTATTATTTGCGAATAAAAGTAAATGGATTAGAATTGATCAGAAATTTATGTTAAGCTTACTATAGAACCGGGGCTCACAACCCTTATTTTGCCATGCCCCATCTAATCACCATTAACATTCTGGTGTCTTCATGTGGTAATATATAATTCTTATAATGAAAAAAGTGAACTCTGTTTGAGCTGAAGAAGCTTAAAACGCCAAAACCTTGTTTAAACAAGCATCGAAAGAACAAGCCATCTTTGAAAATAAAAATGAAATAAACAACACAGAGAAAATAATAAAAACATACACTTTCTATATAAATATTTCAATAAATTTATTGAAATATTTGTGCACAATAAAATAAGGTTTCCTATCGTTAGTCTCAATGACCCACCCCGTGAAATCAAATTGCCCTTTGTGGGGTGCACGCCTTAGGTTAGGGACCGCTGCTATAAAGCTTACATGTAGGAAATATTTCGGTTTCTTTGTTTAATGGAATATAAACATTTGTGGGTTAATTAATGCCAAGACCGTCCGTGTAGAAGATAAGTAGTGGTATTATTTACCCATAGATGTGTGCTGGTTCAGGGGTTCATACCTTTGACAACGGTATTAGTTTGAAAGGAATGTAATAGTTCGACGAGTTCAAACTCGCTTATTACGATGTCGCATTCCAACCAGATAGCTAATACGCCAAGGAGACTTCCGCCTCCTCCCAAAATATTTATCCAACACCTCCAAGGCAGGATATCGCACAATATCAATTTTTAAGCGGAATAAATTTGGTTGGAATCTTCTTCTCCTCTACTGGTTGCCTAACCAAGGCTTAAGAAAACAGTCTGCTCTATTATTTACCCATAGCTGTAATATGGATTCATGCCTTTACAAAGGGCACTAGCCCAAATTGAAACGCCAACAACCTCGCCCAGGATTTAAATTCGGGTTACCGATACTATTGCCGAAGAGGATTCTAATTAGGTTAAGCGTATCTTTATTTTGTACACACCTCATGGCGCTTTCAGATCTTCTCTGTCAACATATTATCATTTGTGAATTAACCCACATACTTTATCTCTCATTAATACACTATCGTAATTTCATTTAAAGTCGGTCTTTGTTTGTGTTATGATATTTATTCCTGTTACTGGGCAATACGCGAAGAAAAAGGGGTAGGATCTCAAACTAGCGGTAAATTTAATTCTCACTGTCTGCCCTTTATTCATGTTCTTTTGTCATACCAAGTTTAAATGACCAATACATTTCCTGTTTCTGTTTTTTTCCAATTTGCTCTGAACTAAAAATTTGAATGTTGACCCTGGAATTTCTACTTATTGACCTTCCAATTCACAACCGAAGTGCAAAGAAATATCAAATATAAAAGGAAAGATCAAAGACATTTAGAAAATTAGAGATTTGGGGAAAGAAAAATGAAATATGAAATAAAATTAAAGAAAAATTATAGAAAAGAGAGAAAGAATAAAAAATCGATGAAAAGAAAGGTAATAGATAAAAAAGAAGACAGAGAAAGAAGAAAATAAATGAATAAATAAGTAAATAAGAGTCAATAAAAGTTTACTATCAAGTAGGAAAAAGAAAACAATAAAGGAATGAATAAATAATAAATGCTGAAAATTGGTAAAACTATAGGAAAAGGTACTGCAAGAAAGAACAAAGACAAAATAATCGAAGAAGAAAGGGTCATTTATAACGAAAGGAATGAATAAAAAAAAGAAAGAAAAAAAAGAGAAAAGAAAATGAGAAAGAAAAAAGAAAGAAAGAAAGAAAGAATAATTTCAAACCTGGTAAAACAGCAGAAAACATAAAACCGGAAAAAATGATATGGAAAATTTAACAGAGAAGAATTATGTAAAGAAAACTTAAAATGAACGAGTATCGCTATGAAATAAGGTGAAAGTTCATTGTAAATGTTACTTGTTTTACGCTCTGTTACAACCAGATGAGGAAAAACCCGAGTTGTTGAGAATAAACAATCAATGACATTTTCTAAGTTGAAATGAATCGAGCATAACAATACAAAGAGATGAGAGAAGACTGTGTGTCTCCAACCATTCAAACAGAGACTAGAGGCCTGGGAAATCTTGAAGATCAGCCTCTAGTGACGACGGGTAATACGCAACCCCCTAAGAAAGCAAGAGAATTTAGAAATCTGAGAATTTAGAAGCCACCTTCATTGAAGAAATAATATTACAAACCAAAAGTATAACAGCACGGTCAGATCTCCAGGTAAAGTATTTAGACACCATTCAGTGTATGCACATAATTGATGATGATAAGTTTTGCTCGTCGGGGAATGTTGAGAAAATTTGGTATATAGGGGTATTTACATGTTTCCCTCTTTCACACGATATAGTACAAGGCCGTTTTATGTCGGCACCACCCACAAGCCGAGACTCGTGGGTGGCAGGTAGAAAAATTGCGTCGATCCCGTCGGCATTCCCCCTCAAGGGGGGCGCCTCAGGCGCTGGACAATAAACCCAGTCCTGCCCCTTTAAATCGAGGGGGCAGATATTAGCCAAATCAACCTGTCCAGTTGCCGAAGCACACTAGGCTTAGGTGTAGGTTTTATTTTCCCAGTACCCCACTCGTACCGGGTCAGGCACGAAGGCCCTATTTATGTGGGACCACCCACAAGCCGAGACTCATGGGTGGCAGGTGGAAAAATTGCGTCGATCCCGTCGGCATTCCACCTCAAGGGGGCGCCTCAGGCGCTGGGAAATAAACCCAGCCCTGCCCCTTAAGTCAAGGGGGCAGGTATTGCCTGGAGGGATGGCCCTCTGGGATCGACGCTATTAATTTACCATATCACCGATCCAGTGGCCGAAGCTCATTGGACCCCCGCCTGAGCGGGTAGGCTTAGGTGTAGGTGCCTGTACCAACACAGTGTCGACTATTTATACATGACACTGTCCAATCAGATTATATTGAGGGAGTACCAAGGTATTTACATATTCATTACACGTGTATTACGAATAGTTACGGGAAGCAGTACGTATTTACAAAGGATATAAGGTGTGTGATAGATCCTCGCCCATACTTATAGACTAGGCGAGATCATGTGATCTAATTCTTGGCCGACCACTGGCAGTACGCTGAGGTTGATACACTATTTAACCGACCCCACTGGTCATAATTACTGTAGCGTTCATCGAAGACGGACATAGGATTAAATTACTGGACCTTTACCAATACGCAGGATAGGACTTATACGATCACCAAAGGATTCCATAACATAGGACGTTCTTTAAGCCCTTTTCAACTGGCCAAGGATGGCATTTAAAAACTTTACAGGAAAAACTGGTGTTCCCATGTGTAGTAGTCCATAAGAGCTCGTGCTTACTTCACCAGCAGGGGTCATCGTGCCTTGTTCGTCTTAGATGGTTTGTGAGATGAGAGGCAATTAGTTGTACAACTGCTGCTTTAGGAGGTGCTACTGTCATGATTTATTCAGTATCTTGCAGTATTATTGTGTTGTTCCCATCTGTCTTTTTTGTCTTCAAGCGTTTCATTAAGGACCAACAATACTTTTGGCTTATTCAATTCTATAATAAAAATCTTGGACAGTCATCAGAGCAAAGATAGAGTTGGGTACTTATTCAATTTGACTGTCCCAAGATGGACGTCATTTAAACATGCTCTCGTCAAACTATGGTTAACTGTACAGAAAATTTTGTGGATCCACTTTAATATATATATACCAGAGATAGCCTTAAATGAATAATTTGGTGAAAATTTCATTAAAATCAGACAATTCCTTGATTTTTGGTAATAGTTTGAAAAATTTTTTAAAATTTTAATTTCTTTATTACCTCCCATTTTCGATTTTGGACATCCCTATTTATACTAACATTGTAGAATGCATGTGGAAAATCTAACTAAAAAATTAAATCTAACTAAAAAATTAAATAAAAAACAAATGGGGAATGTGTCCAGGTTACAGCTGAAACATATATTGACACATGTCCTTTTTATCATCTTAGGAAATAGAGATGGTGACTCAAGTTCAAATCCTGGACAAAGCAATTTGCACTTTTGTGCAGATGCCCTTAGAAAAGGCATGAATCCAACTCTTCTACAATAATTGTGACACAGCAAGAACTTGGAAGGATGTATGTTCTATTTCGTGTAATCTGCCTATTAAAGAAAATTACTCCAATATAGAACGTTTTTATTGAATATAATTTCGTAAGGGGTACATAGATGGGAGACTCATTTTCAAAAAGTGTATCGGCAAATGTTAGTATTACTCTCACATTCACATGGTGCAAATTCTTCGTAAGTTTCGAAATATATTCTTATACGCAGACGCTCGAATTTGCACTAGCTTAAAGGCTTACCCGGTAAAGCACATCTTTATGAATGGAAGAAAGACAATCTCCAAAAACAGATTGAAATAATAATAATAATAATAATAATAATAATAATAATAATAATAATATATCACACACGCGTGATGTCGGGTGGAAAAGAGAAGATGGAGAGCTAGATCCTCGATCAAAGATTAGAAAGCTTTTTCTACTTCCGGCCAGCCACGCATGTGCAATACGATTTCCCTAACGTCTTGATAATCGGTTTTCCTGATACCCATTCTTGGTGTCTGCCAGAAGAATGTTGGCTCTCGACCGAGAGCCAACCCGTTCAGCCTCTGTCCGGTGTTATTTCGAGGATGGGTGTGTACTGCTAACACTTGTGCACTGTAAGAATAAAATCTCATATTATTTAAGCTTTACTCTGCCAAATACATTAACAAAACGACTACTACTTTTGTATAAAGTTGATTTAACTTCGGCTGAATACAGTTTCAGACTGGCCAATCTATTAATCCCTTGCTAAATATATGTTTGCCAAGAAAGCAATTTTAATTAAAGAAAATTTGAGGCAGATAAAAGTATGTACTGACCGTAAACTGACCAAGAAAATCTATTTGGCGAGGTGGCACACGAAGATGGATTTCACACACAATGGCATAGGTATGTAGAAACACACTAATAGATGTCGAAAAGTCACGCACTAAAGTGTTCTTATTTCAGACGGCTAAACATTATCAACACATCTACGTTCATTACTTTTATTTAAAAATAGAAAATAACTAGACTATCCGTGTAACCATTGTTTGCCTGTTGTAGCAATGATTAAAAATAATACTTATTTCTCTCTTTTGTAAAGACTTCCTGTCGTGGTGTAATGGTTAGCTAGTTAGTTTTGCAGATCCGTTACTACTGAATAAAGGAGTTCTAAGTATTTTAGTCACTTTTTACAATGTGTGTATCTTCTCGAATCTTCTGATTTCCGACTCCTGTAGTATTCTCCCAAGCCATTGGGGATAGTTTTAAGCGCACCAACTACTATTGGTATCACCGTCATCTTTAAACTTCACAGCTTTCCGGCAGGATGAAGAGTTAAAGAGAGGTATCCAAATCTTGGTTGTGAGGGATGATTCTATATGTGATTTCTAAGATACACTGTATTATTGTATGATCCAATTGTATGATTCTATATATATATATATATATATATATATATATATATATATATATATATATATATTTTATTTATTTATCTATATATAGACGTAAGATGAGAAAATTCATCCGACAGTATGTAGAGTAAATGTAGTACAAACACGGGATGTTATAATGGATGGAAATTTATTTGTCGATGTTCGAACATTTCGGTTTACAAAGGAAACCTTCAGGACGATGAAATTATTCAAGGGGAAAAAGTAGCTGAAGATGATGAATGTTTTGAATACGTTGAGTTTGGAAACTGAACGTATTCAAAACATCCATGATCTTAAAATAGTCCCTTCGCTGAGGATTGAAAATTCCCGCTTTGACAAAATAAAAAGGTCAATAGTGTCACCTATTTTTGATATCAGCTAGACAGCGAGAAAGTCTATTCCTTTTTCATTAGCGCTAGACAAGGACGATTTATTTTGCGTTTGAGGTCGAGCAACACACCTAACATCAGCTCTCCACTTTACTGTACAGATTCAAGCTGTGCTACTCATGTGTTGAGCTGGCAAGGAGCAGGATCGAACGCAAAACATTGTGATTCACTAGGAGGATGCTCTGCCGATTGATCTTAACCGGTTCTAAACATATAAATTTACAACAAACAATTTACGGTGGCCAGATATTTGGGGTGACGTGTTCGCTGCAATTGTATGTCTAGTGTCAAATCTGTTTCTATTTTCCAGCAATAAATAGTGGACAAGATTATTTAGAGGAGAAGAGTTCTTGCGTTGTGAATGCACACTGTAATTATAACGATACATGTAAAAAAAATATACACCTGCTTATGTAAAACTTAAAGATTGGAATTCATCAGTAATCTCTGATAGTGATCATATTCTCATATTTTCAGACAAATCCTCAAGATCCTAAGTCATATGTTGCATAAATTCTCCATAAGCTCAAGTATTTGTCATTTAATTTTTACTGCTTACATGTATGTCATATATATAGACATATAACTAGACAATTGACTGGACTATAAATTTAACTAACGTAAATAAGAAAAAGTGTTGAAAAAATTAAATGTACTTACTATTGAAGGCCATAAATGACAAAGGATGATAAAAATATATATTGATGTATGCAATAGTTCGTTGTGATCCACACTCCTTTAATTGATAATATAAAAAAAGGGTCGGCGGGCGGCCTAAAGTCGGTATCAGCCAGTGAGTCTATTCACTTTTCAATAGCTCTAGACCAAGGAGATTTGTTTTAGCATCTGAGGTGGAGCGCCACACCTACCATCAGCTCCTTACTTTACCGCAAGATACCTGTGCTACTCATACGCTGAGTTGTCGAGGATCGGTATCGAACTAGGAACCTTGTGGTTTCTAGCCGAACGCTCTACCGACTGAGCTAACCCAGCCCTAATATAATATAGTTTGCTATATTTATAACTAAAATGTGTCCAATATTAGTTATATAACATATATATCAGAGTTAGAGTATCATAGACATAAAGTCGATAATATTGGTAACAATTAGTTAAATATTTCTCTCTTTTTTTCAGAACAGAAACATCATAATTAGAATAACATTGATATTTCTGTGCAAAGGCAATTATTATTATTAGCGTAGAATATTGAATCGGCGATTAAGTCTCCAATTCTGGACGGTTTATTTGTACTTTACTTCACACTAATGCGCTTAAGAGACCACGATTCATTCCCTTCTCCCCATCCGTGGGTAAATAATAGGTGGCAACAATTTCGAATAAAATCATTTCAAGAAATGATTTCATAGCAGGCCCATGATATAAAGCACTACAAGTGCGTGATGATTCAATAATATGAATCCCAAAAGAAGATATTAAATAACTAGAAATTATTGGGATCGTATGTTTTACATATAATTATTACACGCTGTAACACTATTGAAGTGTTATGGGTTGATTGGCGATCTATTAATTAATTACTAATTAATTAAAACTACCCTAATTATTAATTATGGTGGTTTGTTAAAATTAAAGTAAAATAATAAAAATAATAATAATAATAATAATAATAATAATTATATTAAAAATATAAATTCATCTAAGCAAAGAATTTTCACGTAGACAAAGAAATTCCTTAAATTATGGAATTATGGAATTTGACATATATCATCGGAATTTTAAATTTTGCCAAAATAAAATGATAACTTAATAAATAAGATTCCAGTTTTTGAAAAGTTGGTCGACAATTTCAAAAATTTAGATAAATAAAACAATGGTTGGCCTTGACACGTTGGAGTTGGAAAAACCCAAATGGAAAGATACAAGCTAGGCTGGCACAAGGCCATTTAGACACGTAGGCAATGTTATCGAGTGGCTGGCCAATCAGACATATGTTAGGGGTGGGAAGGCCTGGATCCCATAAAGAGAAGAGACCGAAACAGACCAAGAGAAGAGACAGAAGAAAAGAAGAGAGAATCGGAGTCAGACACAACTTTACTGATACACTCTGATGTCTTGCCACTCGGTACAAAATTGATAACTTAGCCAAAAGCTAGCTGTAGATCGCCAGTCAACTGACAAAGAAATCACCTCGCTCCTTTGTAAAATAAATGTATATATTTTGTACATAAGCATCAAAAAGCGTTGTGTTCAATTGTTTTGTTGATCCGTTGACAGCTTTTGGTTATTTAATCTATTTCAGCCGAGTTGGTAAAAGGAACGAAACCAGCTCTTTTTCAGCCTTCCTGTAAATCAACAGACAATATAAGAACGGGAGGTTGGAACGGGCGGTTTCGACGACTGTAATACTGAGCCGGAGAATCGTTCCCATACATACATAAATAAACCAAACCCTGCATTCCGGCAAGAGTGTTATATTGGTGCCGTGACCAGGAAAATTAGGGTAGTTTTAATTAATTAGTAATTAATTAATAGATCGCCAATCAACCCATAACACTTCAATAGTGTTACAACGCTCAGACCGATTTTTTAAACTATAGTTATGTATATCATTCAGAGTTTTATATCTATCCCCCCCTCTCTCTCTCTCTCTCTCTATATATATATATATATATATATATATATATATATATATAGTTTACTACATATATAAGTAAAGAGTGCTCAGTATGATTGATAGACCATTGTATTGCATATAAATCCTATGGTTACCTTTGCAATGTATAATACAAAAATATACAATAATGCTCTATAAAATACTTACTACACCTATCATTTATTAGTATTTACTATTCCTATTACAATTAGTATCTACTAAAACTAGTAAACAGATGGAGGGATGATGAAATCCATACCTTTTCCAAGGGTATTAGTCAGGGAGTGAACCTAATAGCAGGACTGGATTTCAAAGTCACTACTATATCGCAGTCCAGCATGTTCGTTACTACCTCATAACTCCGAATCATATACTTAGCTTATCTTAGTCATGGCTCAAGGCAGGAAGTATTGGACACCCAGTGAGAAACGACCTCATTACCAATGGTTTCCGAATCCAGGTTGCTAACCATTGCACCACGTGTGGTAACCATCAGTATTCTAATTTTATACCTATTAACAGACCCGTGGAAATTCAACAAAAGCTATTAAGCAAGAAAGGATGATTTGCAATTTTATTAGGTATAAATCATAATGTTCCATTTGCAATAAATAATAAAAATATATATAAGAACAATCAAAATAATGAAGTTTATTTTTAATGGGATTTTATTTAAATAAAAAAGGAAATTTCAAAAACTATCAGAAGAGAGAATGCCTGGCGTTTAGACCATATTCTATAGAACTCACATAGTTACGTGACTCGAAATCGAAGCAGCAAAGCTCTAGATGGGCGCTAATGACTCTTTGCAATGGAATTAATGAAAGGGGCAATTAGATAGAGCGTAGATTGTAGAGACAGGAATAAAAGGAGAAGATGCATTAAATCAATGAATACAGAAGGAAACAAAGCACAACGGAAATGGTAATAAGTAGAAGTAAAACAGAATAAGAAAAGAACAGAAAGAGAAGATTGAATGTTGAAAAGAAAGAAGTAAAGAATATCGTAGTAACAGTTTAGGTGGGAATATTAAAACAAGAAGAACATATCAAAAAATGAACAAGAAGAAGAAGAAGAAGAAGAAGAAGAAAAAGAAAAAAAAAGAAAAAGAAGTAAAAAAAAGAAAAGAAAAAAAGAAAAAGAGAAAAAAGAAGTAAAAAAAGAAAAAAGAAAAAGAGGAAAAAAAGAAGTGAAAAGAAGAAGAAGAAGAAGAAGAAGAAGAAGAAGAAGAAGAAGAAGAAGAAGAAATAACAAAGGTTGTTTTTTTTTACGACATATTAATCCTTTTCGGTCATTTAATGCCGAATCAAACCAATTTGATAAACAAATGACACCGATCCTTACAATACCTGCAATTACTTAAGGGGTCACCATATTAAGTATTGAACTGGCTTATAGATGCTTAAATTTAATGATCTAAAAGAAACCGGTGCTTTCAGCGTGACTTGACTGTAATAAACTAAAATATCACATGATTATAAAGAAGATGTTGAATGAAGAAGAATAAAGTATAAAAAGAAGATGAAAATACTAATAAGATAAGAGAATACAGAGGAGAAGAAGAAAAATCAAAACAAAATAAAGAAAGAAAATGAAGACAGGAAAAATAAACAAGAAAAAGAGAAAAAAAAGAAGCAATGAAGAAAATAAGAAGAAAATAAAAAATAAATAGAAAATTAAATATTTAAAAAAAGTAGAAAATAGCAGGACGTAGAAAGAAGAGCAAGAAGTAAAAGAAGTGCAAGAAAAAAAAAGAGCACCCACTGCGAAAATAAAAAAAAAATGTGGAAGATGTAGAAAAACTGTCAATCGACCATAGAAGAACAAAGAAAACAAGCGCTTGGATATTAAAAAGAGAGAAATAAAAAAGTAGAAGAAACAAAAATAAATAGCAGTAAAAAAAAGTAGAAGAAAAGAGGGTAAATAATAAGTAAGATGATGTGTATTAACATGAACAGATAGAAAAATAATAAGAAATAAAAAAAGATAAAAATAAAAAAGAAACATCCAAAACCAAAAACGAAAAACAACAAAAAATGAGAAAGCCGAGGAAAGAGTGTGAGTGGAGAAAGAAAGAAAAAAAAAGGAATGATTTGAGTTCTAATGAGAAATGATGAAAATATTGATAAAGTAAATAAAAAAAAAGAATATGAAAAAACTTCTCGGGTAAATGAAGAGGAAACTATAAAAAATATCAAAAGAGAGAGACAAAAAAGATCAGAAAGCCAAAATATTTGAAGAACAATTGATGCAAAGCCAAGAAAAACATTTTCAGTAATCGACCTGGCGAAAGAACAGATGTATGATCAGAAGTGGAAAAAAAACATAGTTGAAAATAACAAAACTAGAAGGTGACAAAGGAACACTTCTAAGAAAATCATAAAAGCAATTCAGCAAGCAAAATATGTTTGAGTGGCACGTATATCATAGAGGAACGTTCTATAATTGAATTTTGTATAATAAATAATAAAAAGCGAATCATTCAATATATACTAGTGTACATCAATAACATAGAACAGATATTAGGTAAATTGAAATGCTCACTCTCTAACATTCTTCTGCAAGTATTTATAAAAATCCTTGTTTTAAATACATTGATAAGTATGAAGATCGTATAAAAATGTATATATATATACATATATATATATATATATATATATATATATACATTTTTATACGATCTTCATATATATATATATATAATGTATGTGTGTGTAAATGTGCGTATGTATATATATGTATAATATATATATATGTGTGTGTATAAACATACATATACATATATTTAAATTAAGGTAGCGTTGATATGAAATAAACGGCAACTGGTTACTGACAGTTTCACGTCTACACGATCTTCTGACCACTTGGTCTGAAGATCGCACAGGCAAGCAACTGTCAGTAAACAGGCACCATTTACTCGTATCCACACTTCCTTAATTTAGATATATATGCTCTACCAATGATATTGGGCTATGTTTATTTATAAATAACACCCATATATATATATATATATATACAAACACATATATAATATATATATATATATATATATATATATATATATATACAAACACACACACATATGTATAATAATCAAGTCGTACCGACAGTATAAAATAAAATCCAGAGTTGTCATAAAGTAGTTGTGCAACCTTATAACACTTTCATTGATCCTATATATATATATAAAGTAATCTGCAGACGCGCGTTTCGGGTTTCACCCCTCATCAGTACAGCTAGACTTATTTTTCAGCAGCTACCTCTGTCGGGATCGAGACCCGAACGAACTTTCACTCGTCAGTCTCTTACCGATAGGTCCACAAGCAGCTGCCTAGAATAGAAGCAGAATAATCGCTATATTTCCTAAACCGGAAATAAACTCACCAGAGGTCTCTAACTTGTAAACAAGTGGGACTAGCATTTCGCCGAAGCGGTGAATTTTCGCAATTAGTCCCTTCTACACAGAGTGCTCAACCTGAAATTGGGAAGCGTATATAAAGTAATCTGCAGACGCGCGTTTCGGGTTTCACCCCTCATCAGTACAGCTAGACTTATTTTTCAGCAGCTAACCTCTGGTCGGGATCGAGACCCGAACGAAATATATATAATATAAATATATATGCATTATATATATATATATATATATATATATATATAACTTGTGTATCAACAATATATATATATATATATATATATATTTGTTGATACACAAGTTATATATATATATATATATATATATATAATATATATATATATATATATATATATATATATAAGCAGAATGTTCCCTGTAATTATATCAATTAATAATAGTCATCCACATGCCTGTCAGTAATCAGGCACCGTCGACTCGTATCCACTCTACCTTAACTTAAATATATATGCTCTATCAATGATATTGAGCTCTGTTTACTTATGAATATAACACCCATATATATATATATATATATATATATAATATATATATATATACAACAAACACACACATATGTATAATAATCAAGGCGTACCGACTGTACGGATCACCTTGACTCTTCCTCTCTATTTGCCTCTATCGACCATTGCTCTTAATACGTCCTATAGACTGCACGTTCATAGTGTATTGCTTATAGAATTTGTTCAAAACAGCGCTTAATATCCTTGTTTAGTTCTTATTTAGCTTTTTCGGCACTCTTGAACTTTCTCGACAATACCAGCGGTGTTCAATAAATTCTTATAATGAATTAAACCTAACCCGAACCCAAATCCCAGCCCTAATCCCTAACCCTAACCAGTGAACTGCGAAGGGTTCTGTAAATTTTGAATTTACGTAAAATAAAAAAAAATTCTAAATCATATAATTGTCTCAATATAGCATTGTTCAAACCTATCTATCGTTAAATGGTCTTATTTTTTAAGGCACAAGAATTTATTGAATACCGCTGCCACGGACGATATAGTTCAAGTGAACCGCTTTTATCTAGGTGTTTTGCTAGATTCTAAGAAGTACTGGCAATGTTGCAGCTTCAAATTACAGTGGTTTACAAAGAAATTGAGGCAAGCACAAAAATAGCTGTTTTAACTTAATTCGGGGGTGCTGTATTCAGATTTGAAATCCGTTTTTACTCATCACCTCTAGTCTTTTAGATATGCATACTGTACATTTTGTACACATACTATACATAAAGGTGTATATGCATTCAGGGTTAATTTCTAATATTGTGTGACTTATGTCTTCTTTTTTAGTTATTATGTAGGAAACTGAGAGCATGGGAAGCATTTAAGTCAGTCTGTAGTGGCTTCCTTGGCAACACACGCGTACCAAATTACCAAGCCTGTATTGAGAAGTTGCTAAAGACTTATGAGGATATGGGATGCCGAATGTCACTCAAATTTCATTTTCTCCATTCCCACCTCATCTTCTTCCCTCCAAACCTTGAAGCAGTGAGTGATGATCACGGAGAAAGATTCCACCAAGACATTACAAAGATGGAGAGCAACTAACAAAGCAAGTGGAACCCCGGCATGATGGGAGACTTCTGCTGGATGCTCTTGCGTGACATCCCGGGGGCAAAATGCAGCAGATCATCTAAGAAAACACACTTCTAACTGTCTGCGGTACTATGAATTGTGTACATTGTGTCATGCAAGTATATTTATTCCGTCAATGTTTTTTATCTATCCTGTTTTATCTGTAATAAGCAGCTGCAACTGTTGAAATAAGCACGTATATACTCTGTATATACTAAAATGAGGCTATTTAAAAGACAGAAAACTAGAGATGATAGAGCAAAACTGTTTATAAATTTGAATTCAGCACACCCAAATTAGTAAAAAACACCTATTCACATTCCTGCCTCAGACAAAAAAATTTTTTTGTAAACCAGTGTAATTAGCGAAGTATTTTATTACAGATATCAGTTTTCTATATAGTCGATCCTATGTCAATAGTAGTGCATACTTTACTTATGCTTTCGTTGACATCATCTTCAGTGGATGAGATATTGCTACCGATGTACATGGGCATATACTAAACTCAGTCTTTCTATTTAATTAAATCTTTGTCTAAATTAAGCTGCTCACAGCTGCTCTCATACCACTCTCAAGCAAAGTAAAAACTGTTAGTTCATTATAGTTAAGCAAGCCTCCGACCACAATAATAATAATAATAATAATAATAATAATAATAATAATAATAATGATATAATAGGACTTTATTTGAATAGAATGAATTCTGAGGTGAATAGATAGTAACCTTTAAGATATCCCATCATACAGGTAAAAATACCAAAAAAAATGTTGGTACAGCTATCGGGGAAATTTGTTAGGCAAAGAGTTAAGAAATAGCGCCATCTTATCTAAACCACAAGAAGTCTGTTTTATATAAGTTCATATAGAAACCAAGACCTCTTGTCGCATGTTCCAGACTATGATGCAGAGATTCTACTTGAGTAGATGTATTTGCTAGAAGCGCTAAATCATCTACATAATCAGCATCAGTTATAGTTTCCGCCGGTTATCATTTGCTTAATGTCATATTTTTTGTTTGAAACCATTTCCTTTCATTATATCTAAAGATATTCGTAGTACATAATCTAGGCAGATTATTTATATATATATATATATATATATATATATATATATATATATTTGCTTGAAGGCAATTACAATGCATGTATCGCATAAAATTCGATACTTTTTTATATATTATATTTTTTTTTATTTAAAAAAAATATTTAAAAAATATTTTTGCTTGAAGGCAATTACAATGCATGTATCGCATAAAATTCGATATTTTTTTATATATTATATTTTTTTATTTAAAAAAAAATCTAAAAAAATATTTTTGCTTGAAGGCAATTACAATGCATGTATCGCATAAAATTCGATCCTTTTTTTTTATATAGAAAATGAACTTGACAAGTGTAATCTCGGCAAATGATCGCTCGGTGTGTAGAACATCCTACAGACTGTTTCGACTTTATTAAGTCTCATCAGCGATGTATACCAATTTTATGTATGCCAATTTTATGCGATACATGCATTGTAATTGCCATCAAACAAAAATATAATATATACTTTATCCAACAATGCTTCTAAAAAACATCCAAAAATCTTATATATATATATATATATATATATATATATATATATATATATATATATATATATATATGTATATGTGTGTGTGTGTGTGTGTTTGTGTTTATACACGAGGGAAGTTTAAAAAGTTATAATTTTCGTCCAGAACGATGATCTACATATAAAATTAGAAAAAATAATTTTGGCTTAATATCTGTGCTGTTAAAATCCATAAAAATGTGAAAGATCTGCGACAAGTCTTAAAAATTTAAAAATAAAGTCCAGAGCTTTATAACACTTTCATTGATCTTTTATATATATATATATATATATATATATATATATATATATATATATAGGGTCAGGCAAAATGATCTTACACATTTGTAGGTTTAATAAAATGCAAATGAAATAAAGAAACAAAAAAGTGTTTTTATTTCGAAAAGTACATATATGCCATTTTTTTCATATAATGCCATTGCCATTGTTTTTTTGTTTTTTGTTTTTTTTAGTTGCTGCCATGAATTGAACTGTTGAGCATTGCGCTTTCATTGTAGCATATAAAGCAGAACACCTTTTAGCAATTGCTTGCTGCTGCCACTGAACAGTCTCTAATCTTCGGGATTGTACTGTGGCTGTCTGTGGTGCAATATATGTACACTACAACAAGTTTTTTGATTCAGAGAAAAATACCCTTGATGGTTGTTATGGTAGAAAGTTATACGAACACTGTCTTTCAATCTGGATGCCAACAATTCTGAAGAGGATTTTTACCAGCTGAGAATTAGATCATTATTCGGGAAAATGATGTGGATCATTTATTCTGGTCACCAAGTTTAATACCAAAATATACATGGTACGTACGCTTTACGAAAATTGTGTCCTGGATTCCTAATTAAAACAATGCATTCGCCACAGATTTATCAGAGTACGTAGATCTTATTTCAATACATAATCACAAGGAACATAATTAAAACAATCAAATAATTAAACTAAAGAAAAATTGGGATTGTTTGAGGATGTTATAGCTTCAATATTCCCACGTGCACATTTGGTGAAAATTTCAAATGTTGGTTTGTCAAAGGTGATAAGCATTCTATGTTCAAAATATTGGTGCAACACAATCTTTACACCAGATTCTTGACTCCTATTTAGCATATGATTGAATTAGATACTCTGGTATATACAAATGACAGTTTCACGTCTGTGCGATTCCCTAAAATCGCATAGGCGAGAAACTGTCAGTTACTAAGCGTCGTTGTCTTTATGTCTTCGTTACCCAATGGAAGATTTACATGCTCTATCAATGATACTAGGCACTCTTATATATATTATATATATGTTTGAAATACGCTAGACTTAGCGCAGGATGGCGTCGTCAGTTATGTTATTGGCTGGCTTCATAGGGGGGTTTCTTGTCTTCCAACATAATACCCCCCCACAGCCAGCCAGAACCCGTTGGAGCCGATCAAACTCCAACACGCCACCCTTGTGCAATGCCAACAAAAAAAACTTAGACTACAACGCGATCCTCGAAATCTTTATATCTGAATGGCCAATTCCTCGGCCAATCAACGATAAGAGTAGATGTTATAAACAGGATCGCGCGATTCAGACATTTTCTTTTAATAAATGCATTGGCATGTCTAGGATGTTACTAAGAAGAAAAACGCGTTGGATATATGAGACTGAAATGAATGTAAGTTGTAACAATTGAGAAGTCTTTTGGTTTTTTTTTTTTATTGTTTTTGTGTTTTTTTTGGGGGGGGGTCCATAATAGCAATATACAAATTACTCCATATTCAATTTGGTCGAAGTTGAATACAGAATTTAAACTAATTTTTTTTCACGCTGGTAATGACTACAAATATATACATGTGCTTAAAAAAAAAAATTGTCAAAGGTGTAAAATTGCGTAAAATATATGTACATTCTAATTATTGTCTATAAATATCTATATACGGTTGAAAACTAGTTTTATAAATTGATCGGTTTAAAATAACTAACATTGCTAAATATCAATTTATCTACTCGATGAAAAGGGTAAAAAAAAATTAAGCGATGTTGACAAGAACAATATCGCCCCCTACATAGGACATCGTACAGCAACTGTTTAAACTTTACATAACCATGATAGTACCAATTCATTTTTACGAAGTATGCATTCATTAATTACCTTATCTTTCTTTGTTGTAATAATTTACTACTGAATCTATTAAACTCACACGTATATATATATATATATATATATATATATATATATATATATATATATATATATATATATATATATATATCCTCACAGAGATGTTAAGGAAATATGATAAAAATAGAAGTTTAAATAGAAAAAAATGTAATTCCTTGGAGCATTTTGAGATAAATGGAAATGTTTTCACGTATTCCCACATCAACCACGAAGACTTTTAGATACATGAAATAAATAAAATAAATCCAACAGTTCTGACATCAAAGGAATGTTTTACTACCATTAATGTAGCGAGTGCATTCATTAAAATGATCAGTAGCATTAAATATTTTAAAAATCCGTTGGCACTACAACATTGAGTTCTATGACTACTGTTACCATGACATTATATATTATCTTCTGCTACATTACACATATTAACACTCGGGTACGTTATTACGGTGGTTGTAATGAATTTGATTCACATTAGTAGAAAATACTCTGTCATGTATCATTTGGGGATTAGGTACATTTTTCCAACTCGTATATCAGTTATAAAAACATTGACAAAAGTTGAAAAATAATAACAATCTCATGTAAATTTACAGAAAATCGGAAAAAAATTGAACAAGTACAAGATCATTTTTTAATCATATTTAGAATGTAATTATTCCTTATAATATGTATCCAGCAACTCTTGCACACGAGTAGGATAAAAAAATAGAACATTTTTTAAATTGGGTTTAAGAGGTTTGAATTCATTTTTTTTTACACCTAGACCAATTGCTGTACCAAGGTTAAAAGGCCCAAACCGCCCTACTATTTACCCATAGCTGGAGGGAGAATAATTGGTATCATACTTTTTCCAAGGGTATTACTGTTATGCGAAATTCAACAAGCCTCGTTTAGAATTGAATTAACGTCATCTTGTCTATGTCCCATGACGATAACCGTTACACAACGTGTACTTTAATCAATGTAAAAATTGTAAATGTATTTCTCTTTTAAAACAAACATATTGAATTGTAAATAATACAATTGGTGTTTCACTACGAGATTTCAGATTCTGTCGCGATTAATTTTCAGATGTTAATTTATTTACTTAACTATGTTTAATTTAGTATTCTTTACTCTTTATTATATTAATATTCGCTTACTGCATTTCACACCAGTTTTAACTGGTGTTTATCCTCTATATTCTAAGTGTCAAAAAGTCTTCTCCGGTATCCAAGAGTCCTCTAAGTATTATAGCCGATCTTAACAATGCTGTTGTTGGTATTGTTTCTATCATTCATTTTTTTCCAATTCCTCTTGTCGACATATTATTATTTCACTCCCTTCGAGTTTTTCACACCTGTCGTAGCCGGTGGTTTACTGGAGGCTGGGTGACAGCAAGTCTTCTCAGATCTCCAAGAATCTTCTGAGTATTCCAGTCGATCTCAATAATACTGTAGTCTTGATGGTCTCGATTCTCCCTTTGATTTCCAATTCACCCAGCCTCTTTTTCCATATCCCTGGGGATCGTTCCAAGGGCACCAAGTACAATTGGTACGACCTTCACCCTCATTTTCCAAAGTTTTCTCAGTTTTCTGGTAAGGTACAAGTATTTGTTTATATTTTCGCTCTTTTTCATTACACTCTGTGATCGGCCGGGACGGCAAAATCCACGAGATAAGTCTTCCGCTTCTTGTTAATCAAAACTAGGTCTGGTCTCCTGGACAGGATTAGGTGATTCGTCTGTATCTCAAAGTCCAGAGAATTTTGTGCGTCTCATTCCCCAAGACAGATTCAGGCTTGGGCATATACCATTTAGTTGAATGGTGAAAATTGAATTTTTTGCACAGTTCCCAGTGAATCACCTTTCCCACCCAGTCGTGCCTAGTCTTGTACTCTCTTTGTGTGAGTTTACTACATTCGCTTATGATTATGGGATTGACAGTTTCGTTTTTTTCCCACACATTCTACAATTGCTGTTCTGTTTTGTCTTATCTATCTTTTCTTTTATATAATTTGTCCTTATGGCATTGTCTTGTGCTGCAATTATAAGAGATTCTGTTTCGCTCTTGAGTCTTTCCCTTCTTTTTTGTTTTTGTCTTTTTTTGTTTTTTGTTATACTTGTGCTCGTCCACATGTTGCAATTATTTTTTCTTTGCTCTTTTAAGTGTATTCGCTCAAATTGTCGCATCAACACAATCTTCAATGCTGGTGAGACCTGTCCTTGATACATATAGTCTCTCTGAGTCGTCTCTTTGGTGTAATGCCTTTTTCCTGGTCATAAGTAACATTATCCTTTGGTTCAGCTGTCGGAGTTTCTCTCTTGTCCATTTTAAGAATGGTCCAGTGTATATTATGAGGGGGACAGCCTGGGTGTTTATGACCTTGATGAGATTTATGCAACAGAGTTTAGTTTCTGGAAATTATCTTGTCCTCTTCTTACTCTTTCTTTCATCATTCCTTGTTTGATTGTGTCCGCTTCCAGTACTCCCAAGTATTTGTAATCTTCCTTTTCTCCCAGTGTCCTTATTTCTTCCTTATTCGGTAGTTCTATTCTTTCCGTTGTTTCTTTTTTCCCTTTATTATTATTATTATTATATTATTATTATTATTATTATTATTATATTATTATTCACTACCGTATCTTAGATACATATTCTCTACCAAATATATCACGCACTCTTTACTGATAAATATTTAAAAAAAAACGAATATATATATATATATATATAATATATATATATTATATATATTATATATATATATGACGCTCAACAAGCCGACTCTGTTGTGCTTCGGCCCGCCCAACAACCCCCAGGGCCATCGTTGGTTTACAGAAAAATAAACTATTAATGAAAACAAAAGTCTGCGAGTCTCCGCCCCCCCCCGGAACGTGACTGTCTCTGCTGACACTCAAACATGAGGGGAAAAAGACCCACTTGTTGAGCGTCAATTCGTTGGTGAAGCTTGTGTTAGTGTGTCATTTTTTCGTCATGTTTGAGGGTCAGCAAGGGCAGCCACGCGCCGGGGCGGAGGCTCGCAGACCTTTGTTTTCGTTAATAGTTATTTTTCCTTACACCAATATATATATATATATATATATATATATATATATATATATAGGATACTGTAGCTTTATCTCGAAATTTCATGTTATTAATACCTCGTCAGGCGGGAGAATATTTCCTTTATTGAAGACGAGGTAATATAGAATATGACATTGGCCCATTATCGATCATATGACTTCCAAATTCAGGCCACATATAGACATTGAAACTAATAGTTTCACGGTGTGTCAGGTTCCTGTAAGAATGTAAGGGTCAACTCTTACTGGGGTTCTACAAACCAATTGCTAGTATTCAATCTGCCTGAAAGAAGATTTTTTTTGTTTTTGTCTGTTTGAGCAAAATCTAAATAACATGAGAATTTAGCCACCAAAACCCTAAGAACTTTGATGAGTATGTATTTGTAGCGTTGAACTTTACATGAGCATCCGATTGGCTTGCAGATACAGCTTCTTAGGTCATCGCTTATGAAATGTATGTAATTGTCTTGAAAACACTCGTAGTGAAAACAGGTTTCGGATGAATTATTGTGGCAAATATTGTTTATTTTTAGCAACAGCGGCGTCCCAAGTTAACACTGGCTAGTTTGTACGATTTGGTTGTTTTTTTTGTTTTTGTTTTTTTGTTTTTTAGAAAAATTCCGTCTTCTTATTGGATCCAGTTTCCCTGTAATTTTAGATTCGCCCACAACTAGTTAATCATAAGTAGCTCTATTTAGCTTCGTAGCTGACTCATTTATTGCTAGATATTTAACCATCCACCCGCTACAAGATGGATGCGACACGAGGTCAAATTTCAACTGCAGTACAATTAGTTTTGCATTGAAAGATGTTCATCTACGAGACTGGTTGCCTCACCAAAGCTAAAGAACCCAGGCTGATCTACTGTATTACCCATAGCTAGGAAGTAAAGAGAACGGATGGATTCCTACCTTTTCCAATAGTTCTACGCCTGTGTTAAACGCAAACGGCTTCGACTAGTGTTTGATCCAGTGTCCCCGAGTTCATTATCTACAACGATACACGTCACGCGACGCACGCCCGGAAATTCGGGTTGTATATAAACAGCCTTACCCCTGAGAGGGAAACCAGTTGTTTAGAAAATATATTTAAGAATATAACATTTTTTTCGGTGTATTAACGGCATTAATTTTACTTTGATTATTTTCCCAAAATAATACATATAACACGTATTTATACATAAATTGACATCTCATCAAAGAAAAACAAATATGTTTTAGCTTCTTACACGTATTCAAGACATATTGTCACGAGATGGTAGACCCATTATATTTGATATCGCGTTTGTTTATGAAGGTTAGTTACTCTAAGAATTAGGAGACATTTTTTTTGCTGCAGATATTCACTAAATATATAAAATATGCATTTCTGTATATTTTCAAAGTAAAGGAAAAGAAAATAGAAATTTCCCTGAGAATTCGTGGCGTAAATTTTACTTTGATAATTTTAGTAAACTTATTGGATCCAGTTTCCCTGTATTTTCAGTTTCGCCCACGACTATTTGATCATAAGTAGCTCTATTCGTTTATAAATTGTACACGTCAAAGAAGCAAAGACAAGAGAATTTTTGTTGTGTTGATACTGGAGGCCATGCAAAGGAATTGCCTGGAGTGATACCTGATTGAGTCGGGGAGAGAGAGAGAGAGAGAGAGAGAGAGAGAGAGAGAGAGAGAGAGAGAGAGAGAGAGAGAGAGAGAGAGAGGGGGGGGCACATGAATCTCAGCTGTTAGCATGACGATGGAGATGATGATGATGATGAGGATATTAAAAATAATTGATGAAATTGGTGTGCTGGCAAATTAATTTCATTACATACACACACACTGTGTCGCAACTAAATATTCAACTCCTTTCAGTTACATTTAGTTTATTTATACACTACAGTGTCCCAAATTACGACTTTTCCGAGCTACGTGCTATCACACGGTCGACTTTTTTGTATTGCGTAGTGAGCAAAAATTTGAGTAACTAGCGAGCTTCAGATACGCTAATGTTAACAATATTATACAATTGTTATCTAAAGAAAATATCATTAATAATAAAAAAGACATTAAAACATTACAGCACATCGGTAATAACTGATTGTTTTTTTTTTTTTTACAATATAGAGCTACTTTTCTAAAATGTAACCAAAAAATTAAGGTGTTTTCTGGGGGTGGCAAGCTGGAACGATTTAATGGTATTTCAGTTTATTTCAGTAGGGAAAATTGATTTGATATACGAAGGAATTGAGTTATGAGCGGACAATTGAAACTTAATCAAGTTACCACTGTCGTACTATTTCTAGTTCTCAACCATTTTAAATTTTGCGTAAAAGAAGATTCCAATATTATTAATAATAATATTGGCAAAACACCTTAATTATTTCTCCAGATGAAAATTTAAATTGAATATCATAATTATTAACAGCCAAATTGCTCAGGTGTCACGAGAGATATTTGACCACTTTTCGACACATCTTCTTTCACTTTCAATCGTTATCTCCCTCGGAAGATATTGTTCGAAAATATCTTTGTCCAGCTATCGTTCCCCTCGGTGATATGAAGTAGATGAAAAGGGGGTTCCATTTCTTTCATATTATCATGACTAACTGTTGAAACCGTGTTTCTTGATTTGAAGACTCTCTTTGGCTTTCTCCACACATTGCTGTGCGGAAAACAAATAAGTCGACTTTTGTCTCAGCAGAAGAAAATATATTGCTAAAATATTCGTCGTTTTTAGACAAATGTTCAGCCAAAGTTCAGCAGGGGCATCTTATGATTTTTCATCAACAGTGGAATCTTGCCAGATGTGCGGAATCTCAATTCCCATTGTCTGCCTACGTTGCTATCAAACAAACAACAATAACACCAACAATAATCCTGACCATTCTAGATCCCCCCCCCGCAACATTTCTTGCAATCAGAGAACCAACTCGCAAATAAATTTTATTAATGTTTCCTTCTAGTCTGCATGTTTACTGCCGCGCCATATTTCTTTCATTTAAGACTTACCGATCCAATTAGGACTCGATGAATATTAATTTTTTTTATTGAGTATTCTATAAAACTTTCCTGTTAAATATTCTCGAAGAAGCTTGTCTCCAGGTTCAACTCGAGGTTCTTTTTATATTTGGTCTTATGGCGACAGAGATTCTACCGGCAATTATGGAAGAAAAGTGCCATGTTTAAAAAAAATCAAAGTACATGTTATCCACAAGATAATTCTATGTACCTTCCACAAGAAGCTCCTGGCATAACGGACAATGACGTTGGAAATTGACCCAGTGATCAGAGTTCAATTCCAGAAGGAGTCTATTTGGGTTTGATAAAGCTATAATACGCTTAGGAAAAGTGTGAATCCATCTATCACCTCCCCTAAATGTGAATAAAAATAGGGAAGACTGGACTCTTTATCCTTGGTATATCAACAGGTCTGGGAAAAGGAAAATGTCGGAATTCAAAACAGTTGTAAGTAAAGTCGTCGGGGCGGTCTAATGTCGGTATCAGCCAATCAGCGAGGGAGTCATTCCCTTTTCACTACCGCTAGACCAAGGAGATTGTTTTTGCATCTGAGGTGGAGCGCCACACCTACCATCAGCTCCTAACTTTACCGCACAGATCCCTGTGCTATTCATAACGCTGAGTTGGCGAGGACCGGTATCGAACTAGGAACCTTGTGGTTTTTGTAATCTTGGAAAGGCTTTAAAACACTATAGAAATAAAGAAAAACTATTCATAACAAAAAAAAGTGTTGTATTCTCATTTAGTGCAAATAGACACTAGTTAAGAAAAACATACTAAGTTGAAAGAGTTCTTATTTACAATAAGTTTTTTTCACTGTCTCGAGTCCCTAAAGATCGATGCTGCAAGGCTTTTTTCACAGACAGACGTTGACTTCTGATTTCCGAATAATTTTATTGCTACTTTCAGTTCATATATGGTAGTGATATTCATAGTTATTGTTTTCTTTGCATAATATTTCCTAGATACTTTATATAAAACAAGTTTTATTTTCATGAATGGTAATAAATGCTATTCTTAAACAGTAAACCACGTTTTTCAATTTATAGTCATATTTGGTTGCAGAAAATACAATCATCCTTAAGTAATACATAAGAAGCGACCACAAATCCCGATAGAAAATGAAAAGATCTTTGAAAGGGCGGATATTGGTGCCTTCATTTGAATGAATATTCCTTCCAGTTTCCTCTGTAATATATTTAACTCCAACTCGTTAGTATTTCTCTGATATTAATCCAAAAGACAGGTATTTCTCGCAGAAAATTGAATCAGTAATGATTTGAATACAGTTGCAAACGATCTTAAATGCTTTCTTTCCTCGTATCTCATTAGCTAATTTCTGGTGGTAACTGTTGTTATTGGGAAAGTTCATAAATAGAAGTGGTGGTTTTGGGTAGATCTTGTACCTACAGATAATCAATCAGTACTAATACCCTTGGAAAAGGTACGAATCCGGTAGTGAAGAAGGAAAAACCTGAATTTAAACTTATTTAACTTCGCTTGAAAAATTACCATGCGTTGTAACCTGTTAGTAAATTAGTGGGATTGCATATATATATATATATACTAGAAATGACGTGACCTGTTGGGTCACCCATTGAGCTTGGGTTAGATTGTTAAAAAATCACAATAATGTAATTTATTTTTAATACATTTTAAACTATTTTTCAGTCAATTTTGTGCCAATTTATCGTAAACATGGTCATCAACGTTGTCTAAGATGACGTAAAATCTGTTTTTTACAAAATAATTTTACCCTTCCTCCCTATTGAAAGAAATTACCAAAAATCTGGGAATTTTCCAATTTTAATGAAGTTTTCAGTGTTGATTTATTAATAAATAAATTTTATAATGCATCAGTTATTTTATTTCAAAACCTTCTGACTTAATTAGGTATTTCTGCTATGGTAAATTAATATTTTAAATTAATTTCAAATATGAAACACCTAATTTTAAGTTTCAAATTTCCTATTTCTAGATTTTAAAACAAATATCTATTTAATAACTACTTTAGTTTATTATTGTTAACTAATAATTTTTGTAGAAACACTATATTGAAAATTTAGGACGCCCTCTTTTTAAACAGAACAAATCTCGATGTATATTTTTCTTTCATGAGATAATAGTCAATTAAATCCAAAAGAGTAAAAGAAATATCTACAAAAATGATTTTCTTAGTTTTTAGTTTACATTTTATTTTCCGATTTTCGATACTTATTTTCTACCAGGATAGCTCCCTTAATTTTTCCCTTCTATTTACACCTTCAGTCTTTTGTCTTTTTACTCATACTGTAATTAGTTTCAACTTTACAACTTTAGATATTTTGCACCCCCACCAAAAAACAGGTGGTGGGCTAAAAGTTAAGTGACCTGAAAAAAATCAGAAAGTTTTAGAAATAAAATAAATGATGCATTATAAAATCCATTCATTGATAAATCAACACTGAAAATTTCATTTCATTAACAATGTATTAAAGCAAATGGATAAGAGCTTGAATGGGAAACCATTAAGATCAATGCTGATTCACAATATATTCATAGAATTCATATAGTAATAATTATATTATATAATTAATGTAATTGGGTCATTATGCTATAAATTGGCTAGTAATTAATAATTAGTTTAGTTCCTATACTTCCATAATGTCAAGTCATGCATTTTAAACCTGTAATGTTAAATGCTAATTGGATTATCACGTGTCTCGTCTCATCTGATTTATTTAAATACACACTAGAATATTCTTTTCAATTTTTCGTTCATTGCCAAAAAATGACCAACTTCACCGG